>JAOTAX010000005.1:40521823-40532710 GCA_025629825.1 Erythroxylum guanchezii | reverse complement strand
AACAACCGATAAGATAATGGCATTCCATATTGAATCAAACCTGTTTCTTTATTTATCAAGATCTACCTTTTTTTAATGGCATCCACTGTGAAAAACTGAAGGGCTAGTAATTTTGCAAACTTTCCAATTTTACCGCGAACGTCTATAGCACAAACGAAAACAAAAGCAATCAAAACGAAATAATAAAAAGCACCAGAAATTTGGTAATGTAGTTTAGCACATCTTGCCTAGGTTCACGGGGCCCTCACCCAGCTTAATACTTTCACTAACGACAATAGTTTTTACACAAGGCTTTACTGAACCGACATCACTTAACCCTTGACACTATCTCTCATCCTCACTACCCGTAAAAGTAATTTTACACCCAATAGTACGATTGCCTCGTACTAACCTGAACAGAGGATTTATCTCAACAATCTGTTAATTGAAAAACAATAAATAAAAGACTCAAGTATCTGAAAAATTAATAGCAAAATCTGAACACACTTGAGATTGAAATAGAACAACTTTCCTATAGGTTTAGCTCCTCCGAAAGAGATCTGAAAGTTGTTCACACACAATCAGTCCAACTGTGAGCCACTCCACAAGGATGACAGTCCAACATGAGCAATCTCCACACGATCAATACAGAGCCGTGAATCTCCCACTCAGAAAACACTTACTGCACCCTTTAATTGTTATCAATCAAGCAAGGAATACACCAGGAAAGAGCACACAAACAAACAGCTCACATCTTCAATAATAACTCATCATTCCACACGATGCCCAAGGCACTCACAATGCTCACTCATAAACACAGCGATGTGTCTTACCAAAGCTAGAAACCCCAAAATCACTTCAACTATTTTTCACAAAAAACAATTGACGCACCCACCAAAGAGCACTAAAGATAGTCGTCAATAATACATCAAAATCCCACACAACAAAGACCAATGTCCATCCAAAAACCCTTTGCCCCACATCTCAAATTCCAATAGTACCCCACACGTAATACCCATATTTCTTATCAAAATATACATAGGACTCTATTATAATTAGAAGATTATTTCCAATTAAATTCAATTAAGTTGAATTTGAATTTTAAACTCATCAACATTATGCTAGATGTCTAATTATTGAAAAATGCCAAAACTAAATAATAAGATATATACCGTATATATTAACAATCCAAAACCAAATAATAAGATATATACCATATATCTTAATACACCGACCTACCAAGTCTGATATTGCTGAAGTTCTTCACGTGAAGAGAAGACATGCATATGCACGCCATTTTTCCATGTTTAGGTTTATGGAATTCCAAGATTGTCAACGTTAGGTCTAATCCGTGGAGAAAACCCTGGGTTCTAATTGGTAAGCTTTTGTGAAGAAAGGGGGCCAACAAAGGTAATTAAGTTGACATGATACTACTAACAGTTGATGCACCGATGAGCATGTTCATTACCACGATTTATAGTTGAATTGCCTCTAATGGAGACGCTCCTCCCATTATTAATCTTATCATTGCCCCTGGAAGTGATGTGAGACCTACTGCTTTAGCATTGTCCAATATCGACGAAAGGGCAATGATCAAAGCTCTTCTAACTTGCTCAATTGTGGACTGACGTGGGGTTGCACCAAGAGGTAGTGCAGTCTCTACCTGCCAAAGAGATCACCAATTTGATGAAGCCCTATTGAAAATTAGAAACCTGTCAAGTTGCAGATTTAATTTGACGGAAATTGATCAAAATTTAGGACTATTTGTTGATACTGTGTTACTTTTCTGCGCTCTTGGAGCTTACCAGGTTAGTTTGCAGTTTGATGTCATCACGAAGCTTCTTCATGGTGACGCCAGTTACTGTCATTGCATTTCCGACCATCATTCCTGCAACAGGTATGATGTATCTCGGAGTGAAGGGGAACACGTTTAGTACCACGAGCAAGAACATCGTCACTGAGGTTCCAGTGAGGATTGAAGCTCCGGCGACGCACTTTCCTCGGGGCACATTCTTGGCACGTTGACCAGCTGTATAACCAGATAAGGAGACCTGCATGGAAGATCACAATAAAAATTATAAATCCTGCATACTGCTCATAGATGATAACTAAGCCAATAGATTTAGCAATATAGGAGGATCAAAATGCAGGAACCATCCATGAAAAGATAAGCGAGAAAGATCCAAAAGCTCTGGTCCCGACTGAAAATGAACTGCAAAACAAACCCAATTACTGAATGCTGAAGAAAAGCTTTGACGAACGAATAAACCATCTCTCCCCCGAATCTTAGTTTTTGCAAGAAAGACAACAAGACCGCCATGAACACCACCACCGTGGCAGCAAGAGGCTTCAGCATGCTTTTCAAAAACTCAAGTGGCCACTCAAGATCCATTTACACTACCCAGAAAAGGCCAAGAACAACAACAAGAACTTTCCTGAAAAAGACCTAAGCCTGATTTAATTACGGTGCAAGTTAATGGACCTTCCCCGGATAAAACCGAAGGTATCTTATGGACTTGCTACTTCAGAAACAATGTAGTATTATACAGTATATGAGAAATCTACAGAGTGAACACGTTTCTTGTTGTTATCACTACTTGTCGCTTGTTAGTGTTTTTATTGTTGTCGTCACTACAATCATCACAATCAATTCTTAGCACAATCGTATGAGGACGACAATACTACCTCTCAATTCTTAGCACAATCATATGAGGACGACAATAGTACCTCTTTGTCATTTCTCCTTTTTTTTTTTAATTACTTACGAGGTATTTTAGGAAAGTCTTAATTATAAGAAGATACTTTTAAATCATTCACACTTAAACTAATCCTCGTTTGAATCGGATAGGTCCTTTATTATTACTATTATTTGATAAATAACATATTAATGTCAATTTATAAGTTATTTCAACGAAACAACATTGCTACTTAAGTATTACACGTTTTAAAAAATTAATTACAAAATTTATATTTTTAATATTAAATTAATTTCTTTAAAAATTAGACATGTTTTAATATATTGTCTCTTCAAATTATGATAACTTATGGGCTTAGGCTTACATGATTTCGATAAAACCCGTAAATTAAAAATTTGGGAAAATGAGGCTTCTGATCCAAACGACGTCGTGGGACTCGTCCCCAACAAGCAATGATAAGCAACGCTTGCAAACTTCAGAAGCAGCTAAGCTCCACTGCACTAGACAGAGCAGATACTTACTCCAACTTCTCAAAATCTCCCAAACAATGAGTCTCCGAAGAAGCTTGAATCTTCGGTGGTCGAAACCAATCCCTGGGTGTCCGTTCTACGCCCGTGGGTCGCCGAGGTGGTTCTCCACCGAAGCGGAACAACCGCCGTCATCGGCGGATTCATCAAACGATTCCTTCATTCCAAATGTTTCCACAGGTAAAACTTGGATAAGGGTTTAGGGTTTATTGGAATTTTATACTCGATTGTCTAGTTCTCGAAGAAGTGATGTAGTTTTACCTGTGTGTTTTAGGGTTGATGTATGGAAAATTATTTGGGATCTCAAGGCACACCTTCAAGACTGACATTATTAATATGTTTCAAGGAAGTAATTTGACAGTTGATGACATAAAGTTCAGCTACAATCGCAACTATATGCCTATTGCATCGTATGCTTTTTCTCATCATTTCAAATTTAATGCACTACTTTGGTGTATGACTCTGGTAGTGTTTGCATTTTACCATTTCTTATATCCCTCATTTGGGGTTATCTTGTTCAGTTTTTTCATATTGAAATGAAGAGTTAAACCATTCAATTCCTTTGGTGTTTGCTTCAGAAAGCATCTTTTTTTTGCTAAGATGGAGTTTATGGTATATCAGTATATCCTGACACAAATAGGGTGAAAATCTAGACCTTGGACTAGGACAAAAACCTAAACTTAAGCTAGCTAATAAAGCTAGAGCTAGCCATGAAAGTACAATCTTCCCGTTTATGGTTTGAAGGATTATTTAAAATTTTTGAAATTTCTGTTTCCAGCAGCTTGTTATTGTTTTTGCAGGATGGTGCAATTTCCTTCACATCAAGCCTATGATAGTGCAACTAGGACACTTGCAAAAAAGGGAAGGTTGTACAGACTGGAGAGGGTAATGATGCCACTGATTCATTTCCACAAGATTTGATTCATGACCCTTTTTGGTATTCAGAATTTGATAGGTTATAGTATTTTTGTGTGGAGTCAGGCTGATCGATCTGAATGGGATATCCTTATGCCTTATGATGGGAAAACTGTAAGTCCATGTCACCTTTTCGTGTACATGTTCCTTTGAGTTGTTTTTCCTTATTCACAATCTAACTAGCCGTGTTATTATGTGAGGTTGGAAACCATCTGGCATCAGTCAACCAGCATATGCATGTACCTTAGAACTGCAAGTTTCATTTTGTCTGGATTAAGTTGTTAACATATGGATTTTGCTTTGACACTATTTGCATACTACTTTAACAAGTGTATGTATATATAGGTAGAAAATTGTTTAATGTGATTGCGAAAGTATCAATTGTTCTTATCCTGTTGATTAGTGCATTTAATATATGCAATTGAAGATTTTGGCAAAACTCCCAAGCTGATCCCTGTATGAGCATACCCAAAATTTTCAGGTTTTATTGAGAGGAGTACCACGAAATGCATCTATAGACGATGTAGAGCGTTTCCTTTCTGGTTGTGAATACGATCCATCTTCCATCCAAATGCCAAGGTTGGTCGGGAGGGTTCCTCTAATTGGGTTCTCCAACAAACAAAAGGAACTATTATTTGCAGTTCTTATTACACAATCCTTTAAATTTATTGCAGGCAAGGACTACCCATAACGCTGGTACACTTTCCAACGAGGACTGCAGCTATGAATGCATTTATTACAAAGAATAGAGGCTTTTGTCTTAATAACCCTATCACAGTTCGAGTCCTGGAGTAGTATATTTTTGGTCATTTCCCGTTATAAAGCACAGATGTCTCACCTAATGATTGGATGTAGAGTTTGGACAGCTTACTAGTTAGACTTGATTCTTGTTTGGATCAATACAAGAAATGTTTCAATTTATTGAGACAGCCCTCATGTTTTCTTAAAGCATGCAACTTCGTTGATGGTTCCAAACTTGAAATGGAGAATAATGAGAGGCAGTGCGTTGGAAGTGCTCCAAAGTTTTGGGATAATTTCATTCTGTTGTTTACTGCTTTGGTTAAAGACAATTTTTGCTTGTAAGATGTTATGCACTTTATAATTGCTTGCTTCATCTTCCCCTTTTCAGTAAGACCATGAATATAAATTATGTCATGATTCTTCTCTTGCTACCTGTTGTATGTCACTAAATTGAAACATATTGCCTTCATTATCAAAACATTTGAATCAAAATATAGACATGTGGAAGTCTGGAAGATGTTTAAACTTAAAAATGACGAAGGTGAAGACATCAAAATTTCAGAACTATCAGTTGTTTTGTGTACTTGAGCTAGAGAGCACTTGAAATCACCATGTTCATACTCCATTTGCTTAGTGGCCCATCAAGATTTGAGACCATTCAAAGCTTTATTCCTAGTATGAAGCTAATTCTGGGTTATAGAATGTAGCTCAAAAGTTCACGGCTTAGACAAAAGAACCTGATTCCCAAAGATAATGCAATGCCATGCGCACATATAGGATTTAGCCTTCATGGAAATCTGTCAGAGACTCCAGATACTCGAGTGGTAAACTTCCTCATGTAATGGTATAATGTCATGCGCACATATCTGATTTAGCCTTCATGGAAATCTGTCAGAGTCTCCAGATACTCGAGCGGTAAACTTCCTCATGTAATGGTATAAGGCGATAGCGGTAGAATCATCAAGATGAGCGAATAGTAAAATAAATTTGGACAAGAATATAGTAATATATGGGACACAAGGATTTACATGGTTCACCTTGTAAATTTTCTCCCGTTGGTCGTCGTACCTCTATTATGTACTTCTTTCTTTTATTGCTCTGTTTGATTTGGAGCTGAAGCAACTTGATGTGAAAATCGCTTTTTTATATGAAGAATTCGAAGAATAGATCTACATAAAACACCTCGAAGGTTTTTATTTTTTTTGTTCCTAGTAAGGAGTATTGTGTTTGTCAGTTGAAGAAACCTCTTTATGAGCTTAAGGAAACTCCAAGATAGTATTACAAAAAGTTTGATACTTTTATAATCATGCAAGCCTTTTACCAGACGCCTATATGACAACTATGTCTATTTTCGACAATATGCAGATGGGTCTTTCGTGTATTTGTTGCTATATGTCGATGAAATTCTCATTACTTCTAGTAACAAGTTTTTGATTGACAATTTGAAATCTTAACTCAGTAAGGAGTTTGAGATGAAAAATCTTGGTATGGCAAAAAAGATTCACGGCATGAAAATACAAAGGGATCAACGGGTTGGGAAGTTGTTTCTGTCTCAAAAGAATCATATCCAGAAAGTTCTTGACAGATTTAATATGGGCTCTTATAAGCCCATCTCATCGCCTCTCGCCATTCATTTGAAACTATCATATGATCTTTGTCCAAACACGAAGGAAGAAATAGAACATATGTCGAACATTCTATATTCTAGTGTTGTTGGTAGTCTCAAGTACGACATGGTTTGCATTAGACCTGATATGGCACATGTAGTTAGCATGATGAATCATTTTATGCACAATCCTGACAAGGTTCATTAGCTTGGTGTTTTATAGGAGCAAGGAAACATCTAATAATGTTGTTAGTTTTGTGGACTTTCATTACGGTGGTGACCTTGATAGACGGAGATCTCTCATTGGTTACATCTTCACTTTGTTTTCCAATGCTATTAGTTGAAAAACATCATTGCAATCTATAGCGGCTTTGTCTACTACGGAAGTAGAGTACATTATAGCTACAAAAGGTGTGAAAGAAGCTAATTGGTTGCATCGTCTTATTATCGACCTTGGTATCACATAGGATACTACTTTTGTATTTTCAGATAACCAGAGTGTTATTCATCTTATCAAGAACAATGCCTATCATTCCAAAACTAAGCATAATAGTGCAAAGTACCACTACGTTAGAGACACTATTGTCATTGAAGAAATTGTTATGAAGAAGGTTCACACATTTGACAATCTTGCAGATATGTTGACCAAGTCATTACCTATCGTTAAATTTGAGCATTGCTTAGACTTAGTTGATGTTCGCAACATCTGATTACCCTTTAGGATTTTATATGGTGACGAGTAACTTGTCGAATTTGAGCCAAGGTGGATATTATTGAATTAATGGCCCAAATTCTTCCACATCAACTTAAATCAATAAATTGGTGGGTACAAATGTTGGCTTATTTGTTAATGAATGATTTAGTTATCTAAAGTCAAATTTTTTAAGTCAAAAATTTAATATTCAAATCATATGCAATACTTTTGGCGGGCAATACAACTATTTCAACTGACTTTGTAGACAAATTAGTTTATGGGGCAAGGTAAAGGTAACAAAATTTGAGCACTATAAATATATCTTGAGCCCCTCTATTTTTTAAGCATGCAATAAGCTGAGACACTTAGCAAAGAATTTAAGAATTTATTTTCACCAATATTAGCTCAAATTTATATTGACTTTTATTTTAAGAGAGTTTTATTTTGTGTGATAGCGAAAAATTCACTACAAACGGAAAAGAATACAAAAAAACAATTCCTCTAAGAAACTAAGCACAATGAGTATATAAATTTTGTGTATAATCTCACAAGATAAAACTCTCCTAAAATAAAATTGAATACAAATTTGAACTAATATTGGTGAAAATAAACTCTCAAATTTTTTGTTAAAGTGTCTCAGCTTATTGCATACTTAAAAATAGAGGAACTCAAGATGTATTTACAATGCTCAAATTTGTTGCTTGTGCCTTGCACCATAAACCAATTTGTCTACAAAGTTGGCTGAAATAGTTATGTTGCCCGTCAAAAACATTGTATATGATTTGAGCATTAAATGCTTGGCTTAAAAAGTTTGACTTTAGATAATTAAATCAATCGTAAAGCAAATAAGTCAATATTTGTAGCCACAAATTTGTTGATTTAAGTTGACGTGGAAGAATTTGTCACTAATTCAACACCTCATTAGCATAGTCAATTTAGGATCAGTTACCACAGTGTCTGCTGCACGATCCCTAGTGACGACGCTATTTGGTGTCAAGCTATGGGAGGATTAGCAACTTGTGAGATGCAAACTACTGGGAACTGGGAGCTGAGAACTTATGAACTCGCATTACCCTCTATAGAACAGCATCAACCTCCTCTTCTATTCCAGGAACAAGCTCTGAAATTGCAATGTGATCCATCAGACGGTCGAGTAAAATGACAATTTCATTTAGTCTAGAATTGGACCAGTCTTCTGCTCGGAATCTGTAAACCACGTTCTTGATCTCAATCCAGCTATAGCCAGGAATTGTTTTCAGGCTTCTATCTTTCATCAACTTTCGCACTCTTGCTGCCTGATCCCAGCACTTCACACTAGCATATAAGTTGGCTAATTGCACATGAGTAGCAGCACATCCCGGTTCCAGCAATAACTTGCTCTCGGCAGCCTGTATACCAATCCAAACACTCCCATGAAGTCTGCAGGACGACAACAGCGAGCCCCATATAACTGCATTAGGAGACATAGGCATTGACAGTACAATATCTCGAGCCTCTTCCACCAATCCAGCACGGCCAAGAAGATCAATCAGGCAAGAATAGTGGTCTACTTCTGGCCTCGCACCATATTCAGCCATTGAATTAAAGTAATTCCTCCCTCCATCAACCAACCCCGCATGCCTACATGAAGATAGCACACCAAGAAAAGTAATGCCATCAGGCTTTATTCCCAGTTTCTTCATCTCTTCGAAAAGTTCAAGTGCTTGCACTGCCAATCCATGCTGAGCATACCCAGCAATCATTGAATTCCATGACACAATATCTTTACTTACCATGATCTCAAATATTTCCAAGGCGTCATCAACATTCCCACATTTACAGTACATTGATATGAGAGCGTTGGCAATGTATAAATGAGAATCAAAACCCATTTGAACTATTTGACAATGAGCACTTCTGCCTTGCCCCAAGGCTCCAGTTCCTGTGCATGCACTCAAGATACTCGTAAACGTAAACTCGTTAGGTTTTAACGTTGAATTTCTCATAAAAGAGTATAGCTCAAAACACATGTCAACTTGCCAATCCTTCGCAAAACCAGAGATAATAGCTGTCCATGACACTACGTTTCTAAGAGGCATTTCTTCGAACACTTTATACCCTTTATGCAACTCTCCACAACGAATATAAAACGTGATCAAAGAACTCCCAACGTATGAATTAACAACAAACCCAGATCTTATTGCAAGAGAATGATACTGGGAACCACCTCGAATATCACGTTTAGATCCACATAAGCTCACGGCACTGGACAAAACACTGGCATCTAATAGCCTACCATCCCAGTCTTCTTTGTCCACGCCAAAAGATTTAAGTACTTCACCAAACGCGTTTGGGACTTCGTTATCTAACCTTGGAATTCCGAAATCATCGTTTAGGTTCTTTTCAACAGCATGATCAGAACCTGTTTGTAGAAAGTCCTGAATGAGACGAAGATGGTCTTGATTAGGGGATGTAGTTCTTCTCTTGGGGGATATGATATCTAGGACTCTCAAGGGATTGTTTAAACGCTTCGCGTGTTTCCTGCGTCCGAGGATGTGAGTAGATAAAGTTCTACAGTTCAAGATTCGGAGAATTTCATGTCTGGCGCAAGAGAGTTTATGTCGGAGTAGTGCAGTATTCATCCCCGAGGAACAAGGATTCCCATGGGCCTCCAGAGCTGAAGCAAATGAACGCGGTGGTTCAGTGAAGCTAAGTTGCTAACATGGCAAGGTTTAAAAATTTTACTTTAAAATGGCAATTATAAAATAATCATAATAATAATAGCTAAAAACTAATAAATAATATGAATAACTAATTTTTAATTTATGTACTGCCTTTAAATTCTCTTTAGAAATTTACTATTTTTATTTCAATAATAAAGTTTATACAATATTATATTCTCTGTGACTATAAAAAAGAATAATTGCAACAATACAATAGAGATGTAAGAGACAAGGAGCAAATAAGTAGAATGAGTAATTTATGCTTACATCCACCTACTTTCAAATACTTACTGGCTGTTTGGTTTAAAGAAATAGTTATTCTATTTCTAACATATTCTTAATATATTATTAAATTTGTGTTTGGTTAGAAACAAACACAGAATAGCTATACATCAGGAACATCTATTCTTAAATTTTGAAGAATAGACAAAATCAATCTCTACCTATCTTTATCTTTTCCAAGAATAACTATTCTTATTGAAGATAACCTTATCCTTCTCACGATCAAGCCTCCAAAACTTCTAATCCTTCTTCGACATCTAAAACTTCTTCGAGCCTCCCTCGTATAATAATAATAATTATTATTATTAAATAGAAGGAGAAGAAAATTAATAATAATAAAGAATTCAATAATAAAATAAAAATAAAATTAATTGATAAAATTAATAATAATAATAATAAGGATTTTTTGGTCTTTTTGTAAGTTATTCCTTTGTCATTCCAAGTTTATATTTTCAAATCAAATAATGGAATAGAAATTCTTTATTTATTTCATTCCTTGAACCAAACAAAGTAATACATATTCTATTATGGCCTGTTTGGTTCAAGAAATGGAATAGATAGGGAATAGAATAGTTATTCTTAGGAATAGAAAAGATGAGGAATAAAATTGAATGAGTATTACATTGTTTGGTTTAAGGAATGGAATAGATAAAGAATTTCTATTATAATGTTTGGTTTGAAAATATAAACTTGGAATAAGAAAGGAATAAGTAACAAAAAGACCAAAATGTCCTTATTATTATTA
>JAOTAX010000005.1:40499128-40510601 GCA_025629825.1 Erythroxylum guanchezii | reverse complement strand
TAGGTAGCATGGGCACACTATGGAAGATTATGTAAGTGAATTTTTGGATCGTTATGAGCATGAAGATGAATTTATAACGTCTTTAAGGGTTCAAAGGGATTAAGAATGAAAAAAAAAAATTATAACACTTAAAGGTTACACGCACGCTCAAGTTTCACGATTTTAAGCAAGAGAGTTGAGTTCCGGGAACGGGATCCAACAAAAAATCACATATAATTTTTTATGGTTCTAAAACCAGAAATCACAAGCATATAAAACAACGCACAAAACGCATGGTTTCGTCTTATTTCCCAAAGACCAACAATACACGCATAAGCAAATCAATTTCTAGAAACATATGGTTAAAAATTTCCAGAAAAAGAAACATGAATATGGAGTAGGCACAGAATCAATTTCCAGATCCATAAACCATATTCAAAACACATTCGCAGAAAAATAAAGAACGTGTAATGTGTTTTCAGAACAAATAACCGAAAGCTTCCAATTTCTAAAATACGAATAAAGAGGGGAACTTGCATTATGTTTTTCTTTAGGGTATTTCCAAAACTAATTTCCAAAAGTATAAAACCAACCTAATTCCAAAACAATTCTAGGTTTCAGTGTCTTTGTTGTATTTTAAAAAAAGTTCTTCAACTATAAATTGAATAAAAGATTTTAGAAAATTCAATTTGAACTTTTCAGAATGTTTAACCGTGCAATGATTGGGGTTTCAATTCCAAAATTAGTTAACAGCTATCAAATAATTTAATCAAATCATATAAATAAAACCTAGCTCTGATACCACTGTTGACAAATAGGGACAAGATCTAATCTTAGCCATAGTGAAATAGTTATGAAACTTTTTCGCAAATTGGTTTCCCAAAAATCAAGATTAGTTTAATTTTATAAAATGATTAACATAAATCATAATACAGTGAAAAACTAATTCGTACCTTATTCCAAAGTTTGATCATTTTCTTGCTGTATCTCTCGAACCATTTCCAAAATTGATCTGTCTTAACCATCGTGGCCGCACAAATGTCTGGCATCTAAATATCAACAAAATGAGTTGAGAGAACTCTGTAACTCTTACAGAAAAAGTTAAGCAAGAAGTGATAACTTCATAGAGCCTAAGTCTATTTATAATAGGTTTTGAATATTTTAGTAATTTAATTGAAATTAAATTTCAATTTTGATTAAACTTTAATTAAAATTACAAATAATTCTAATTAAATATCAATTATGCCTATATAGGATCCAATATCTTATATTGATTCTTATTTATTAAATATCTCATGTTTAATTATAACATTTCTCAAACTTTACAATCAAGTCTAACTTGAGTAAAATAATTTTGCTCTCTTCAATCCATTCTATATGTAAGACCCATTAGGTTCTCAAATATGTTGGCGATGATTATAAATTCTAATTTTAATTAGATAAATTGAAACTCCTTTTATTTTATCTTCAAGTCTCCAATTAAACAATTTATAATCATAGATCAAGATTGGCGTTTAACAACACATCATGACTATCCAAATATTTGGGAATGTAAAAGAGGTTTTTATTAACCTTTCCTTGCAATATCTTTCCTTATAATTCAATATCTTCATCATACAATGTTTATATTAGACATAGAACATGGAATTAGTGTTTACTCTATTTTTAGTCTAATCATATTAGTTCTCTATCATTAGCTACCTATTCAATTAATGATATTTGTAAACTTTTTATAAAATGTCATTATATCTTGACCAAGGATTTCATGAATTAATATTAATTGAGAATAACGAAACATTCTCCCTAATTATTTTAAAGTGATGAATCCTATTTTAATCACACAACTACCTCCATATAGTTCACGCTACATCTAATAACTACCGATTGAACGACCTATAATTAAATGAGTCATAAGTAGTATCAAAATATAGTAATTTCTATACAAGATAACTTTAGTGACCTCAAGTTAAATGATCACTTATACAATCATCACCTGAGAATTCTATAGACATACAAGTCATGTTCCAAATGGATTTCTCATATCGAGAATAACGAAACATTCTCCTTAATTATTTTAAAGTGATGAATCCTATTTTAATCACACAACTACCTCCATATAGTTCATGCTACATCTAATAACTACCGATTGAACGACCTATAATTAAATGAGTCATAAGTAGTATCAAAATATAGCAATTTCTATACAAGATAACTTTAGTGACCTCAAGTCAAATGATCACTTATACAATCATCACATGAGAATTCTATAGACATACAAGTCATATTCCAAATGGATTTCTCATATTGGGTTGGTTCAGTGAACTTGTTCTCTAACAAGCACCCACAAGTTTGTTTAAGTATCTCCATACTTAAGCCTATGAGATCAATTACTTCTTTCATAAGGAAAAACATAACATATGCTAATATTTTTACATTCTATTAATGTTCAGTCTTAACAGAACAATGACTAGGAATAATTTAGCGATAATATATAAATACAATAAGAATCTCATAATTATAATCTCATTATAATTTTATTTACAATGTATAATTATCTCATGGACTTTATCATATACATCTAAACATGTACAAGATAAATAATTTCTTTACATAATTGTCAATAAACTACAAACAAACTGATTAACTATAGTGTAAGTTTTTTCGGTTCTTAATAATTAAACATCAAAGACATAAATCATACATATATCATTCACGCTTATTCAGAGCTTAAATATAATAATAACCACATAGATGAAGCAAATAAATCACTTACCTTGAACGAAATTCATCATGATGTAGAGAAGAAAACTTTTACCGATTACGAACTAGTTTCTCTCCCTTGACCCTCTTTCTGTATGATAGCTTGATAGATAGCTCAATGCATAAACTACCTACTCTTTCTATATTTGTGTTTTATCTATACTTGATTTAGGTAGAGAGAGAACTAGTTTATATAAACTTCTTTATTGACATTAAATCTTGTACATCCATCAAGTACTAAATTAACGGTTAAGATTTAATATACAGTTAAACTACAAAAACCATAAACCAAGTTTAATATGAGCTTATAGAAAATATGGGCCACAACATTAGGCCATATTTCTTACATTCTCCCACTTGGCTGGATGTTTCATCATTACATTTAATAGTATAACGTAAGGCTAGCAAGAATTAAAGCTTATAAACCGTTAACGTCATAAGCACCTCAACACAACAAATCACATAATGTGGGTTATGGTGGTCATACACAGTATAATCGTATACTCCCTTCCATATGCCACTACATTAAGAACTTATTATGTTTATGTTCATAAGTTGTATATAAACAACATACAGTTCACATACTTGTTATGAAAATACATACAAATTTCTTATTCAAACTATCATGTATACATAAACATAATGAATAAGAAATATAAAATTGAGAAACATATTATTATTAAGCTCAAGAGTGCTAAAACATCATCATCAAACATTATTATCAATCATTACAACTAAGACCCATCCTAATCACATGTTGTTTAAATGTCTTTGGTCGTAAACCTTTAGTTAGAGGATCTGCTACTATGAGATCCATCCTAATATGTTCTATATGCACTCTTTGTTTCTGAATCTCCTTTTAATCAGGAAAATACTTTAATTCCATATGTTTTGCACCTCTGAAGTATTTTTCGTTTTTAGAGAAGAAAATTGCTGCAAAATTATCACAATAAATTTTCAGCGGCTTGCTTACTGTGTTGACAACCCCAAGCCCTGAAATAAAGTTCCGCAGCTATAATGCATGAATTGTAGCCTCTTAACAAGCTACAAATTTTGCTTTCATAGTGAATGAAGCAATGAGAGACTATTTGGTACTTTTCCATGAGATTGCTCCTTCAGCTAATAGGAACAAATAGCCAAATGTTGACTTCTGACTATCAACACACCCTGCAAATCTAAATATCCAATCACTTCTAAATGATTAGACTTTTTATAAGTTAGCGTGTAATCCTTTATTCCTTAAAGATATCTCATCACTTTCTTTGTAGCCTTCCAATGATCAATACCAGGATTACTTTGATATCTGCCCAGCATCTCTACTGCAAAACTAATGTCAGGTCTAGTACAGGTTTGTAGGTACATCAAACTGCCTAAAAACATCAAACTGCCTACAACAGAAGCATATGGAATTGTTTCCATTTCCTTACGTTCCATATCGTTCTTTAGACATTGCATAAGACTAAACTTATCTCCCTTTTGAATAGGGACTCTACCTATTGAGTACTTGCTCATGTTAAATTTCTCATGAATTTTCTCAATATAGGTTTTCTAAGACAATCCTAATAAACCTTCTGATCTCTTATGGAATATTAAAATTCCAATCGCATAGGATGTCTCTCCCATATCTTTCATTTCAAAATTCTTTATTCTTATGAAACAATCTCAAGTTATTAGTAGCAAGCAAAATGTCATCAACATACAGAACTAGAAATATAAACTTACTCCCACTAATCTTTCAGTAAATACACCGATCAATAGTGATTTCCTCAAAACTAAAAGAAGCAATGGTATTATTGAACTTAATATACTATTGCCTAAAAGCTTGTTTAAGTTCATATATTGACTTCTTCAATTTACACACCATACTTTCTTTACCGTCAATGGAAAAACCTTCAGGTTGATCCATGTAAACTTCCTCTTCAAGATCTTCATTCAGAAAGGTTGTTTTCACATCCATCTAATGTAGCTCTAAATCAAATTGAGCCACTATTGCTAAAATTATTCTCAATGAATCTTTCTTTGACACAGGTAAAAAAGTCTCCTTATAATCAATGTCATCTTTTCGAGTGTAATCTTTGGCAACAAATCTAGCTTTATATCTTTTAACATTATCATTCGAGTCACGTTTGGTCTTAAAGACTCATTTACAGTCAACTCTTTTAGAACCTTCTGGCAAGTCTACAATATCCCAGACATTGTTTTGAGCCATTGATTTCAACTCTTCTTTCATAAAATCAACCATCTTTCAAACTTTTCACTACCTATGACTTGTGAAAATGAAATAGGATCATTATCAATGCCACAATCATAATCCGATTCTTGCAAATAAACCACATAATCATCTGAAATAGCCGACCTTCTAACCCTTATAGGTTTATTTAAAGTTATACCATCTGGTTCATTTGCATGAGCTGGTGGTAAGTTAGGTTCTTCATGGCGTGCTTCTTCATTATTTAAATGTTGTTCTTGATTGATCTTCCAAAGCAAGAACAACATTTGTTGTAGTTGTGGGTTTAAAAAACTTTATGGGTAATAGAACATCAACCCTTATTTCATTAATATCCACAACTTGATTTTCATCACTCCCACTGTGACACGACCCACCCTTTTGGATTGTGTTGGCACTAGGGGATGGGTAGGCTTAATGCCACCAAAACCCGTAGTAAGCCTAACTTTTCTATGTTCTACTAAAAATCTGGCATGACCTATTCATTTGTCTGATTGATCCTTATACCTGCTTAATAGGTTGTAAGAAGTAAGGATCCAAATCTGCAATTCTCACATACATCATCTACTTATCATCAGCTAATCTATGATCATCTCATATCATTAACCAACATCATTCTCAATAACATAACATATCAATACATGTTTTATGTACATATTATTATGACAAACCATGGAGCAGCTATAAGCATTTGCAATTTACATCATGCCAAAAACATTACTTGTCTGATTATCCAAGTGAATCTCAAAAGGCTTGGATTTCTCTCTTGTACGATCTGCTAATCCCCTAAAATGGTGATAGTGAGAGGTGAGTCTACAACGCAACTCAGTGAGATATAAACATATTACCATGCTTGTGAGGCTAGGCAATACAAGGCTAGCTTCACAAGAATGGTTTGTGGCATTCTAAGCAACCATATATGGCATCAATGGATAAACAGGTAGTAATATCAAATGCGGCAATCACATGAGTATCAATAATAAAGCTCAATATGAATTGTTGAAAAAAAAACATGAATCTGGTTTCTGAATTCTTTTCTGGGTTCTGGGTTCTGGGTTCTTTCTGAATTCTGGTTTTTTCTAAGTTCTGGTTTCCTTCTGAATTCTGGTTTCTTTCTTTGGTAGAGTTCTACAGGGTTCCTAATTCTGAGCTTTCTCATTTCTGAGTTATGATCTTTTGAATTTCTTAGGAAGAGATAGAGGCATGCTAGTACGGCGTATCTCCCCTTTTCTGATTCTAGACAAGGTTGGCCTAACCTTGCCCTTAGAGGCCTGGCCTCTCCAGGTAGGACCCGGATCTAAGCCATCACCGGCGGGTTACCTATGTGCACATAGTCTGATAATATACCCTATCAACTGGGTATTTTGCGAACTCATCGATCATGGCTAATAAGAAAACACGATTCATCAAAGAATTGCAATCAATAGGTTCAACACAAAAAGGGAACCAGAAGATGCAAAGAATCTGAATATCATCTGGTCAATCTGACATACAACATGCTAGACTCAACTATATGGAGTCATATATCAAATGAGTCATATAGGTTCGAGAACAATTCAACAAGCCGCAAGATAAAAGAAAAGGATTTCTACACAAGTATAGTAGCACGATTGTACTCACCTCGACTATCGCAATGGTTCTGATCTCTTTTCTAATTTTCTTGAACTTGAGAAGTACCAAGTATGACTTCTAGTTCTATTTCTTGTCTATTTTCACAAGCTATTGGGTAACATGCACAACAATACATACACCCGCATTAGTCATTCTTACATAAATCTCATTTCTTAACACATATCATAAGAAAAAAAACTGCATAGGTCCCATTCATGAAGGCATAAATTTTTATACATAGGTCCAATGTCTTTCAAACTTTCCAGACCTCTAGTTAACACATAAATTCACATTTTCTCTTTTATGACCATGTTCTAATTCGGTCATTAAGGAATCCAAATCTCCCATTCACAATCAGCCTTAATATTCAGTCATGAGTTGGATCTCTAATCCTTATAACTTATTCATTTCTCATCCAGTTAAGGTGATTCAAAGTTCCATTTTCAATAGACTCATATGGCTATCACATATCCAAAGTTGGCTCAAAAATGATGTAATTTGGATTTATTATGATTTTTATAATCCTGCCCTGTTTCTGTTCTCTTCTGTGTCACTACAGTCAGCAACACCCTTCACTTATTCAGCCATATCTCACAAAATACTCATCCAATTAAAATTTACTTTATACAGAACTTATATGACACATTTTCAAGCATTTCTTAAGCAGAACTCATCATCCAATTCTAACTCTAAAGTCCTCAAACAATTAATTTTCATTTCATGTTTCAATCCCGCTGGTATTCTGAACCAGTTTCAATTCGGGGCCCATATCATTTGTTTGGCTCACCCTAAAATGGTGAAAAAAATTCAGGGACAAAGTAAACATCTGTATCTACAAATTCTATGTTTTGAGTTTCTCCAAATTCACAAGTTAAACAGCTCAAAAAAATATAGAAAGAGGATCTACGAATCTGTCTCCATTGACAGCATGAACTTCCAAAACCCTAGGTTTTGATTTAGCCCCCAAATCACCATAAAAATGAAATTTCTTCATGTTAATGTGTCATTAGACATAAAAGAATAAGAACCCATCATCAAAATCATCAAACGCATACATTCCATCAAGCGGGTTTCAAAAGAAGAGAGAAAAACTAAGCTTCAATTGATAGAACTAAGTGTTGGGATTGAGGCTTACCTTTTTGTACTAACCGAATGGCTTGATTCTCCTTCCCATCCTTGTTACAAGGGTTGAAAAGATTGAGAGGGAGTTTCCAGGGTGGTTTCGTGGGTTAGAGAGAAGGAAGAAGACAATGTTTTGTCTTCATTCTAACTTAGCTTCTTATATAAGCCTCCTTGTCCAATATTTACAAAAATGCCACTCTTGTACTAGTTCCTAAACATCCGCTCGTATAATTTCCTGTAACCACCAAAAAAGTTTCATACATCCTTAATTTGATGTCACCAAAAATTATAGTTCACACCGATTATTTTTTTTATTTTCGGTGTATCGGGTAAATCAAATACCGGGTGTTACACATTAACCTCACCATTCTTTTAAAATTTAGGATTGGCTATTTCACCAATTCTATAACTATGGTTGGCACAGTGAAACATGTGCCCTTTGGATTTCCCTAGTTAACCAATAAAGTAACCACTAACTATTCGAGAATCCAATTTTCTTTCATGTGGATTATAAATACGTGCTTCTGTTGGACAACCTCAAACATGCAAGTGTCTTAAACTAGGTTTCCTTCCAGGCCATAACTCAAAAAGAGTTAGGAACTACCTTACTAGGAACCCTGTTTAGCAGATACATAGTAGTTTTAAGTGCATACATCCACAAACTGTTGGATAATGAGGAATTACTTATCATACTCCTAACCAAATCCATTAATGTTCTATTTCGCCTTTCTGCCACACCGTTTTGTTGCGGTGTGCCTGGCATAGTGTATACTGTGCACATATACCATGATTTTTGATGAACTTAGCAAACAGACTAGGACACTATCCAGATTCATTATATTTTCCATAATACTCACCACCTCTATCAGATCTTATACTTTTCACTTTTCTATCTAATTGCCTCTCAACCTCTTTTACAAACACCTTAAGGGTATTTACAGTTTGAAATTTTTCATGCAGCAAATAGATATATCCATACCGTGAAAAATCATCTATAAAGGTGATGAAGTATTTTTCTCCATTAAAGGATGGAGTGTCAAAAGGTCTGCAAATGTCGGTATGTTTTATTTCAAGAACCTGATTGCTTCTCGTGGCTCCTTTGTTGCTATTTTTGGTTTGCTTACCCTTAATGCATTCCACACATAAGCCAAGATCAGTAAAATCTAGATTCGGTAGAGTGTCATTCTTTACTAATCTTTCCAACCTTTCTTTGTATATATGACCCAAACGTTATGCCACAAGTAAACAGAATGTTCATTCATCAAATCATATTTTATTCTTTCTTTGGATATATGACCCAAACGTTATGCCACAAGTAAACAGAATGTTCATTCATCAAATTACGTTTTGTTGCAACATTATGATTGACAGTAAATAAGGATTTAGAAAAAACATCATCAAGTTTCAAATTATATAAACCATCCATAAGCATTCCCTAACTAATAAAGGAATTATTCTTATACAAATTGAAACAACCATGTCCACCTTTAAAGGTATATCCACTAACATCAAGTCTAGAAACAGAAATTAAATTTCTAAAAATTGAAGGTACATAGAGAGTGTTCATTAGATCCAAGTGATGCCCAGTATCTAATATTAGCCTGTAAGTCTCTACACCTTCAATTGGGACCTTCATTCGGTTTCTCATAAATAGAAAGTTACTAGTTAGGCTTATGATTTGGATTGTAAGGAATCCCTACATAATATTAGAAACATAAGTAGTGGCACCAGAATAAAACCACCAAGTGTTAGAAGGAACTTCAAATAAGTTTGATTCAAAGCATACAGAAACATAATATGTACCTTTCTTTTCGAACCAAAACTTACGTTTCAAACAATCTTTATGATAATGTCCTTCTTTCTCACAGAAGTGGCATTTATCTAACTTTTGTCCCTTCCTTTCACCTTCGCCAACCTGTGGAACTTTAGCAGTTCCTTTCTTCTTAAAATTCTTGGTCTTTGGTTAATAGAATGAAATCCTTGTTTCTTTAATCTCGCTTCCTCTTAAATAAGTTTACTAGACAATTCATCAATATTCCACTTATCATTCAATGTGTTATAATTGATCTAGAACGATCCATATTCAATAGGAAGTGAGTTCATGATAAACTGCACTAAGAAGGAGTCTTCCACAGCCATACCTAGTGTCTTAATTCTTGCTGCGATATTTGCCATATCAAGGACATATTGCTTCATACTCTGTGACCCATCAGACTTCATGGTCGTGAGTTCAGCCATAAGTGTCCCTGTAAGTGCCTTACTGGCAGAACAAAACTTATCTTCCACAAGCTTAAGAAAATCTTTAGCAATTTAATTTTCAATGCTACGAAGAGTAGACTTAATGTTGTTGGCAATCGTCATTCGCGTAAAGTTCAAACATAGCTTGTTAGACCTTGTCCACGCCTTATAATGTACTTTTTTAGCCTCTGTATTGGTATCATTAAGATCAGAAGGCTTATCCTCTAATATCGCCAAGTCAAGATCCAAAGCACCTAAATGGAAAGTGACTTGTTCGCTCCATTCAAAGAAATTCACACCAGTGAACAAGGTAATAGAAGAAGCTTGAGAGTGAAGGCTAATAATTGCAAACATATAAAAGCTCACTAAGTAACAGATTCAGAGAAGAAGCACATACATTAAATATATTGCAAGTTTCCTTTTGGTAAACAAAACAATACATATCATCATCATCATTAAAATGTTATTTAAACTTTATAAGAAAATTAAATAAACTTCGTCAAATACATCTAGCATCTTTAGATAACTATACATACATGACAAGAGTATATCAATTTTCTCCTTTATATTTATTAGTTATAAAACATTGATTTACCTTTGGGTAAAGTCTTTAATTTCTATGAACTAATAAAATTTTCATAATAGCATTTCATAAAATACATAAATTATATGACCACACATTCAAAACTAATTTGGCCACTTTGGTGACTAACAAATTAATTTTAATCATACTGTTATATAATTATAATTATAATTATAATCATAACCATAATCATAATCATAAAACGAAACTAAAATTAAAATTTTGATTATAGGTTAAAATATCATTAATATGACCAAAACGTAAGAAATCAAACTTAAAAAATAATTCATTCTATCGTCAAAATTTATAGACCAAGGTTGTAATTTTCTGATTGAAAAAACAACATTCATGATATGGATATTGGCACAAGAGCCGCCCATTGAAACATGCAGAAAGCATTTAACAGATAAACAAAATCCCCAATATTCACAGTAATATGCAAGCCAAATGGTTCTGTACCCGACAATCTCATGCTAAATCCAAGGTAATTAGATGGTTCATGCAACAACAAACAAACAAACATGAATAAAAATAAAAGCAACGTAGTCCCCTTAATTGTTTTCAAACTTTTTTCACTCTCTAAATGGTGCCATTAACAAGGAAAGTAATGGAATAAAAGATGTGGGCCTTGTTGCCGTCATTAATAACATTGTAGTCTTTTTAACTTGTTATGCATGCACTCAATGCTTGCCCCTGCCTAGGGGCAGGCAGAGCACTTGCCCAGGGCCCACCATAAAAAAGGGGCCCCATAGCCCCCTCTTATAATAAATGTGCTTCGTTATTCTCCTTCTGTGCAATTTTTTCTTAGGTTGTGATGAAAACAAAAGAGTATTAAATGTAGTAATAAATATAGATAATGTAGCATCCCACTTCCGCAAGACCCGAACCCGACATCGACGGTGATATCCGGGTCCGTGTTTGCGAAGGTAGCATGCTAGCGCACTCAAACACTT
>JAOTAX010000005.1:40431064-40499028 GCA_025629825.1 Erythroxylum guanchezii | reverse complement strand
ATTATTATTATTATTATTATTATTATTATTATTATTATTATTATTATTATTATTATTATTATATTTTATTTTATTTTTATTGGAGTTATAAACTTAATTTTTGTAGAATTTAATATCTAAATTCTAAATTCCTATAAGAATTGAACTAAATACTAAGATATATAATATTCATACCCTTATAATTTTTTTAAAAGTTATATCCTCATAAGTCATTTTGCACACAAACAGCTAATACTAATCAGCTAATTTTATTAAACATCAAATGATAAACAGCTAATGCAATCAGCTGGTCAAATCAGCTAATATAATCAGCTATCAGCTATCAGCTGATAGAATCAACTAACAGCTAATGCAATCAGCTGATTGCCAAACAGGGCCATTGTTTTGAGTCATTGATTTCAACTCTTCTTTCATAGCATCAATCCATGTTTCAGACTTATCAATACCTATGGCTTGTGAAAACGAAATAGGATCATTATCAATGCCACAATCATAATCCGACTCTTGCAAATAAACCACATAATCATCAGAAATAGCCGACCTAACCATTACAGGTTTATTTAAAGTTATACCAACTGGTTCATTTGCATGAGCTGGTGGTAAGTTAGGTTCTTCATGGAGTGCTTCTTCATTATTTAAATGTTGTTATTGATTATTTTGATCTTCCAAAGCAGGAACAACATTTGTTGTAGTTGTGGGTTTAAAAACATTTATGGGTAATGGAACATCAACCCTTTTTTCATTAATATCCACAATTTGATTTTCATCACTGTCATTAACCTCACCATTCTCTAAAAATTTGGCTTTAGCTGTTTTAACAATTCTAGAACTATGGTTTGGACAATAAAACATGTACCTTTTGGATTTCTCTGAGTAACCAATAAAGTAACCATAACTGTTCGAGAATCCAATTTTCTTCATATGGATTATAGATACGTGCTTCTGCTGGATAACCCCAAACACACAGGTGTCTTAAACTAGGTTTCCTTCTAGTCCATAACTCGAAAGGAGTTTTAGGAACCGCCTTACTAGGAACCCTGTTTAGCATATTCATAGCAGTTTTAAATGCATACATCCACAAACTTTTGGTTAATGAGGAATTACTCATCATACTCCTAACCATATCCATTAATGTTATGTTTCGTCTTTCTACCATACCGTTTTATTGTGGTGTGCCTGACATAGTGTACTGTGCATATATACCATGACTTTCGAGGAACTTAGCAAACGGACCAGGACAATGTCCAAATTCATCATACTTTCCGTAATACTCACCATCTATATTAAATCTTATAATTTTTACGATTTATCTAATTTCCTCTCAACCTCCTTTACAAACACCTTAAGGCCCCATTTGGTTGGCGAGAAAGTAAAGTGAATTTGAAATATGATTTCTCGGAAAATAAATATATGGAAAATAAAGGTTTTCACATGTTTGGATACTTATAAGAATTCTAATAGGAAATATAGGTGGATTCTTATTATAATGTTTGATATGCAACGTTATCTCATGAAGTGTAACTTAACTTTGACTTGTGTTTTCAATTATATCCCTACAAATTGAATAAAATTTGAAATCGTTAAATAAGGAAAAATATGAACCTGAAGATTGTCAATTGAAACTTCTGAGCAAAAATATTCAAATTCCTAGTAACAAAAAACAATAAAAATAGTTGAAGACAGTATTATGAACACCAGTACGTACCGGATCAAAACTGGTACGAAATAAAAGGTGAGTTATACCGGGTTTAAACATCGGTCGGTAATGGCCTGTTTCGGATAGTACCAGTCGGTACCAACTGATATTCAAAATACCGGCCGATATCAAAAATTTTAAAAAAATAGAGAGACTTTTTTGCAAAATTTTAAGATTTCCCTCCCTTCCTCTTATCTCTCCTTCCCCCCTTTTTTTCAAAGTTATTTATTTATTTATTTATTTATTTTCAACTTTTATAATTATTGTGATTTTTTATTTTTTGTTTTTAAAATAATAAATATTTTTATTACTAATAATAATTATAAATTAAATAAAAAAATTAAAAATAAATTATTTTTATTTAAATTTATTTTAATATTTATTAATAAAGTATTAATAAAAATATTTTATTTTTGAAAATAAATAATTTAAAAATAATTATTTATAAACTAATATTTATTATATATATTTTTAATTATTAAATCAAAATTTATTTGAAATTTATATATTTTGAATTTAATTATATTTATTAATAATTATTAAATTAAAAATTAAATTAAAATTGTGATTAGTATTTATTATTATGATTTTTTGAGACAGGGTTAAAAACATATAGTACAACTGTATATTATGACAATGGACTATTTTGTAATTTTTAAAAAGAATTTAGGGACTACTTCATAAATTTAAAAAATTATCTGAAACGATACTCGATATTAGCCGGTACTGGTACAATATTGTACCAGAACCTAATTCGGTACCAAGTCCGATACGGTATTCGTAACATTGGGTGAAAAGGAGGTAGGATTTTATAAAAGAGTTGTCGTAGAATTGAAAGAGAAAAAATGGTTAAATTGGCTAGCGTATTTTTTAGATTAAATTCCTGATGAAAGTAATCTAAATACCAAGGGGGTGCTGGTATTTAGAATCCAAGTAAAATGCTACTACTTTCCCTAGATTAGGAAAGTTTTTACTTTTCTAACTACTCAAAAAAATGAACCAAATGTGATAATATAAATTTTAGGAAAAATATTACTTTCCCAAGCAAGAATCCATGCCAACCAAACAAGGCCTAAGGGTATTTACGACTTGAGATTTTTCATGCAGCAAATAGATGAATTATTTTTTTCCATTAAAGGACGGAGTGTCAAAAGGTCTGCAAATGTCAATGTGTATTATTTCAAGAAGCTAACTGCTTCTCGTGGCTCCTTTCTTGCTATGTTTGGTTTACTTACCCTTAATGCATTCCAGACATAAGCCAAGATCAGTAAATTCTAGATTCAGTAGAATCTCATTCTTTACTAATGTTTCTAACCTTTCTTTGGATATATGACCCAAACGTTTATGCCACAAGTAAATAGAATGTTCATTCACCAAACTACGTTTTATTGCGACATTATGATTGACAATAAATAGGGGTTCAGAAAAAGAAAAAAAAAACATCATCAAGTTTCAATTTATATAAACCATTCGTAAGCATTCCATAACCAATAAATGAATTATTCTTATACAAATTGAAACAACCATGTCCACCCTTAAAGGTATATCCATTAGCATCAAGTCTAGAAACAGAAATTAAATTTCTAGAAATTGAAGGTGCATAGAGAGTGTTCATTAGATCCAAGTGACGCCCAGTATCTAATGTCAGCCTGTAAGTCCCTACAACTTCAATTGGGTTCTTTATTCGGTTTCAGTTGAGCTTATGGTTTGGATTGTAAGGAATCTCTGCATAATATTGAAAACGTGAGTAGTGACACCAAAATCAAACCATCAAATATTAGAAGGAACTTCAGATAAGTTTTATTCAAAGCATACACAAATATAATGTATACCTTTCTTTTCGAACTAAGCCTTACGTTTCAAACAATCTTTTCGACAATGTCCTTCTTTCTTGCAGAAGTGGCATTTATCTAACTTTTGTCCCTTCCTTTCACCTTCGGCAACTTGTGAAACTTTAGCAAGTCCTTTTTTCTTAAAATTCTTGGCCTTTAGTTTGAGTTTCTTTCTAGCTCCTTGACCCACTAGGTTAATATAATGAACTCTTTGTTTCTTTAATCTCGCTCCCTCCTGAATAAGCTTACCGGACAATTCATCAATATTTCACTTATCATTCAATGTATTATAATTGATGTGGAGCGATCCATATTCAGTAGGAAGTGAATTCATAATAAATTGCACTAAGAAGGAGTCTTTCACAATCATACCTAGTGTCTTAGGTCTTGCTGCGATATTTGTCATATCAAGAATATATTGCTATATACTCTTTGACCCATCAAACTTCATATTCGTGAGTTCAGCCATAAGTGTCCTTGCAAGTGTCTTATTGGCAGAAATGAACTTATCTTCCACAAGCTTAAGAAAATCTTTAGCATTCTAATTTTCAATGCTAGGAAAAGTAGACTTAATATTATTCGCAATCGTCATTCGCATAAAGTTCAAACATAATCTATTAGACCTTGTCCACACCTTATAGTGTGCTTTTTCAGCCACTGAACTGGTATCATTAAGGTCAAGATGCTTATCCTCTAATAGCGCCAAGTTAAGATCCAAAATACCTAAATGAAAAGTGACTTGTTCGCTTCATTCATAGAAATTCGCACCATTGAACAAGGTAACAGATGAAGCTTAAGAGTGAAGGCTAATAACTACAAACATATAAAAGCTCACTAAGTAACAGATTCAGAGAGGAAGCACATACATTAAATATATTGTAGGTTTCCTTTAGGTAAACACAACAATACATATCATCACCACCATTAAAATGCTAATTAAATTTTATAAGAAAAATAAATAAACTTCGTCAAATACATCTAGCATCTTTACATAACTATAAATATATGACAAGAGTGTATCAATTTTCTCCTTTATATTTTTTTTTTGTAGGTAAAGCGGGCGAAGCCCGAAAGAAATTTCTAACTAACGAACATAAGTAACAGCAATAACATCATGAAAAAGCCACGAATTCTCCTTTATATTTATTAGTTATAGAATATTGATTTACCTTTGATAAATTCCTTAATTTCTATCAACTAATAAAGTTTTCATAATAACATTTCATAATATACATAAATTATATGACCACATATTCAAAACTAATTTGGCCACTTTGGTGACTAGCAAATTAATTTTAATCATAGTGTCATATCTATATATATATATATATAATCGTAATCATAAGACGAAACTAAAATTAAAAATTTAATTATAAATCAAAATATTCTTAATATAAGTAAGAAATCAAAACTTAAAAAACAATTCATTCTATCGTCAAAATTCATGGACTAAGGCTGTAATTTTCTGATTGAAAACACAATATTCAATATCCATAAGAGCCGGCCATTGAAACACTCACAAAGCATTTAACCGATAAACAAAATCCCCAGTATTCACTAAATCCAAGATATTCAGATGGTTCATGCAATAACAAACAAACAGACATGAATAAAAACAAAAGCAACGTTGCCCCTTCATTGTTTTCAAACTTCTGTCACTCTCTACATGGTGCCATTAACAAGGAAAGTAATGGCATAAAAGTTGTCGGCCTCACTTTTCAAGAAACATGAAGCCGTTAAATGCCATTGTTTTCATAGTTGTCAAGTTCATAAGTTATTCTGGAATTTACAAAACCCTAAATTTATTTCTTTTATAAACATATTTTATCATCAAATCAATAATCTAAAGATTATTATCTATTCAAAACTCTACGTTCTCATACCATTTATAAGTTTTTCTAGTTCTTAATAATCAAATATTAAATACGTAAATCATATATATATACATAAGTTACAGGTGCCCGTTTTCGCAACGCGCTTGGATTGCAAGGAACTACAAGGTTTTCATCTTTGTGCACGTCAGATCGTATCAGATTTCTTTTATCTTTCCTTTTCCTTTCACTTGTTTCCCCGAGGTTTCTGGTAAATTTGCAGGGGGTTGCAAGAAGAGATTAAATTGGCAGTTATCGACCTTGATAATAAGCCTGAGTGGTATCAGAAAGTGAACCCGAAAGAAGTCAGAATCTCCACTTTCTGCTGGCGATTTCTTTATTCACTTCACTAAAAATTTCAACTATCCTTTAGTCTCTGTTCTGTTTCCAAATGCATAGGTACCATCACTGGAACATAATAACAAAGTTATTGTGGAAAGTCTCGAGATTATCAGATACATTGACAGCAACTTCGAGGGACCTTCTCTTTTCCCTGACGTAAGATCTTTACGTCCTTGCTTGTTTCTATGTGTTTATATAAAAAATTTGACAGAATTTATATGTATTCCACGATAATCCAGGACCCTGGGAGGGGAGAGTTTTGTGAGGAATTGTTGTCCTTCTGTGACACTTTCGTTGACATGATCTACAATTCCTTCAAAGGAGAGATTACCAGAGAAGCTGGTAAAACTCCTGACTTCTCGTCTTTTTTGCAAAGGGATTTGTGTTAAGTACATGAATAATGACTGGTAAAGTTGTATCAGATCCTGCATTTGATGTACTGGAAACTGCCTTGAGAAAATTTGACGACGGCCCTTTTTTCATTGGCAAGTTTAGCTTGGTAGTGAACTGAACTTTTCGCCGGTTCCGTCATTTATCTCCATTAAAGTAAATGCAGGATCTCCATTGGACTCATGATGCTTGTAGAAGTGAAATCAACTTTATGCTTTTTCAGGTGGATATAGTTTATATTCCGTTTGTTGAACGAGCTCAGATATCCTTATCTGAAGTTTGTAAGTACGATGTCACGTCAGGTCGGCCTAAGCTATCCACATGGATTGAGGTACATTTGTGTTTAGTTTGCAATTACAATTCATTCCAAGGCAATGAACAGAGGCCACAAGTTCTGTTGATTATGATTATTCTGTGCAGGAAGTGAACCAGGTTGATGCTTATAAGCAAACAAAAAGTGATCGCAGGGAGATCATTGAATTTTACAAGCACCGGTTCCGGTAACTTTCCACAAAGACTTTTTCTATAGATTCATTATGATCTTCACTTAATGATCAATGGAGAATGCATATATTTATTTACAACAGTCTTTGCTTGCAGTCCCAAGAGGAGTGAGCTTGCCATTTCCAGTTCCATTCCAAGTGTACACGAAGAACAAGCAACTTGATCAATTGATCAGCGTATCGTTTGTTTTTAGCAACTTTGGTTGTGAATGGTTTAAAGATTAGACACGTTTCAATTTTTCCTTGAAGAGTATAAGTGGAGGTACTTGGTAGATTATGACAGAACCATAGCACACTAACCTGGTTGAAACCTATGAAAACAGTAAGATCTAGCACCAGGAAGTTAAGGCAAGAGATTATATGGAGTAAAGTTACTAAAGATGCAGAAATGACATATACAGTGATTTATCTGGAGTGGAACAAAATTTGAAGGGAAGGCAGAAAATTAGTACAATGAAAACGAAACTCAGGCCTCCGTGATGGACATAAATACAAGGATACTATTATATAACTACGATTCTATTTGCAAGCCAATCCTGACGAGAACTCACTTGCAGTTTTAGTATATTAAGCTTACTTCCCTCCCTGGTTTGATTTGTCTTTACACCAATCATCGTTGAGATTTACTGCGCATTGGTGTTCTGGGAGGGGTGCCAGGAGCCAAGCGAGAACTCTGGATATGTTTTATTTTAGGATCAAATGTCTGGGAAGCAAGGTAGCCCAAAGCTGTGACCACATCAGCTATGGCAGGTCGCAGATTAGGCTGGTCTTGAACACACATGGCTGCAACAGCAAGGGCTTGATACAATCCCCTTGGCGGATACTGACCTTGAAGCATTGGATCTGCCATGTTTGAAAACTTACTTCGTTCTTTAAATAAAGGTTTTGCCTGCAATAAACGCCAAGACTATATAAGCCACGTTAAAATGAACACATTGGTTCTAAGAAGAACAAGCATATCCTGGAAAAGAATTCCAGAAAGATATGTGAAAAAGCTCACCCAAGCGACAAGATTCTGCTCCCCTGTAGCTTTAGAATGGTCAATCGCTCTCCTGCCTGTAATGATTTCCAGAAGAACAACTCCAAAGCTGTAAACATCTGACTTCAAAGTTAGTTGACCCGTCATTGCGTACTCTGGAGCGCAGTATCCGTAAGTACCCATAACCCTTGTAGATACATGGGTGTTATCTCCAACAGGTCCCAGTTTAGCCAAACCAAAATCAGATAACTTGGGATGATACCCTTCACCAAGCAAAATGTTGGAGCATTTTAAATCTCTGTATATCACAGGAGGGCTTGCCTTATCGTGCAAATACTCCAACCCTTTTGCTGCCCCAGCAGCTATTTTCATTCTTGTGCTCCAATCTAGTGGATTCTTACCAGGTGAAATCTCTGCAAATAAAGCAATTAGGACTAAGAAGAAGATAACAATATGAAAGGGATTGAAAAATGAGTAAGAAGTTGAACACACTTACCATATAAATGGTCTTCTAATGATCCTAGAGGCATATACTCGTACACCAATAGCCTTTGATCTCCATCAGCACAATAACCAATTAAATTAACTAGATTAGGATGGTGGAGTAAGCTTAGCATCAACACTTCAACAAGGAATTCCCTATTTCCCTGCAAACCATTACGATCAAGTTGCTTGATGGCTACTACCTGAAACAATCATTGATAAGGTTAAGATTTTTCACTCACTTTACCACTCGCTGCATATCATAATTGATGCTTCTATTCTTTGTTAGTGATGGAATTTCATACGCTCATATCATGATCCTTACACAAAAATTGCACCTTTATCATTTAGAAATTGAAGGCAAACTGAAGAAAATGATGAGCATCACTCACCTGATTAATGGTTTCCAAACGCCCTTTATAAACTCTTCCAAAACCTCCCTCCCCCAACAAACACTCTGCCTTGAAATTTTTAGTTGCAGTTGCCAACTCGCGAAATGAAAAGATTTGTGCGGCGATGCTATCTGGACCTCCATGTTTAGAGGATTCTTTATCTTTCAAAGGGGAACCCATCCTAGATCTCTCTGCATCAACAAACCATGACGGTAAGAACTCGAATCACCATCAAGAAATCAAATCCGTGCTTCAAATTTGCTTTCCAATTTAAAGCAAATTCTCAATAACGAGAACAAAAACCCCCTCAACAAATACAGAATCCCTCTGCTAAGGAACTAAAGACTACATACACGAACAACTGAATAGTGAATGAACCAAGAAATCACATCTCAAAACCCCCTTTGACTTTGCAAAAGAACCAAACTTCCGACCACTACACAACCACCCGGATAAGGGAACGCGAGAAGGAATACAAATAACATGAACTAAATCAAATTCCAACAGACTTTAAGACAACAGCCAAAGGATTACAGTGTTATAACTCTATGGCCGGCTCAACATACGTAACAAATGTAAAGAGCAATACTATAGGGGCATAAGCACGAACCTGAAGTGAGTTTGATCTGATCAAGTGGCCTCTGGGCCATGCTCGTCGGTTTCTTCTTCTTCTTCGAGTTTGACATACCAGAACAGGGAATCCACCCCATAACGCTCTTGCTCTCTCTCTCTCTCTCTTCCTTTATCTATACAATTGTAACAACAATACTCTGTAACCTCCAAAGATGAAAAATTCAATATCCCAGGCGGTGTCAAGTAGCCATGGAAGCACAAAGAATGGGGAGGGCGAGAGAGAGAGAGGGAAGGAGGGAGAGAGACAGACACCCAGGTTTGTACTTAGTTTCGACAACATATATTATCTCGTTCTTTCCGTTTAGTTTACTGTTCTTTAAAACTTGGAAATTCGGTGATTGGCCTAAACGGTCTAATCAGGCCCGTTACAACTCAAACGTTGTCGTTTACGGATGATGGGTCCAAGAATCATGAATATTATTAAATCCACTGTAACTACCACGTAGTCAAAAGGAATTATTACTTAATGTACGCTCTGAGATGATGGAGTTCCATGGACTTCAACGAGGATGAGTTACAGCTTAGAGGGTCCCTTTTTATTTAATGTGTCGGTCAAACGGCTTTAGAAAACCCGCCTTTTTGTTTCAATTATTTACGGCTTTGAGTTTAAATTTCATCAACGACGTTCCGACACACGTTACGGATAATCAATCATAAGTTCCAAAGTCCTAACCTTTTCATATTTAATCTCTAATAAATTTTTAAATTAAATAATTATATTTATTAACATAATTTGCAAGTGAATATTAAATAAGTGATTATATTTTAAATATATAAAAAACTCCGGGATTCAACGAGATTTCAACTGAATGTTGACCGATAATAATGATATAAAAAAGTAACATATCAAAGTTCACAGTCATAATGTACGCGACCTTTCTTTATTTTTTAACAAAAATTATGTTATTTGAATCTGTGACCTTATGATTTTAAAGGAGCAACTTTACGTAACTTGGCATCTACTATTAAAATATTAATTTTTACGATAGTTACATTAACAAAATATTAATAAAAGTAATATTTTAAACTTGATTGTTTGATTTATAAAAGTTTAAAAACTTAATTAAACATTTAAAAATTAATATTTTCAATTTATTGTCATTTAAAATATATTTTAAACTATTGGTTTAATAAATAATAAATCACTAATTACTAATACTTTAGTAAATAGAACCTTAATAGAAGTACTAATATTTGAATATTGTCTTTAAGAAAATACAAAGGATCAATTTCATAAAATATGTTTATGCTAACTAAAGCACACATTTAAAAGAAACAAACCTTTCCTATATTTTAACAAATCCTAAAATAATTCCAAATTTTAACTTTCTCTAAAAAACTCTTTTTAATTTTTCAAAAAATTCACTTTCTTAAACTTTGGTTAAAAAATAATGACGAAATACACTCAGTATAAATAAACGTAAACTAATCAACTGATAACCCAACTCAATTCTTAAATCTGATATGAACTAATTAAAATTGACTTAATTAATAATTTATGATATTTATAATAAATTATTAGTTTGAGACGGATTTAATCAATTCGGTTCGTGTTTGAGTTGAATTGTAATATAAATAATATTTAATTAGTTTTTTTAGATATTTATATTGCGTGTATTTTGTCTTTTTTCTAATTGAAGTTTAAGAAAATGAAATTTAAAAAAAACTTCAAAAAATTCACAATAATTTTTAAAAATATTCTATTTTAAAAAAATATATAAAAAGTGTCATATTATTGTGACTAAAAAATATGATTCAATATAAATAATGGAAAAGTTTAGATCAAATAGAGCATCATTTGCTGTTTAATCTCAATAATTTATCCTGATAATAATAATTATTATTTTAATCGTTTATTAAGAAGTGGTCAAAATGTTTAAAGATTCAGCCAATCCTTGACCATGCCAGAGTAGCATGACCTAGCTTGCCGTCCATACTGGGGACCACGACAAGACTTTGCCTTTTTCAAAGTAAACTAGTTCAATACTTCAATGCCATCTTCCTTTTCTTTGTCGGTTAAATATGATTCATGTGGCTTGACCAAGTATGGAACAAGTTTAGGAGCCGTTTGGTCGAGTTAGGTTCGGTTTTTTGTTTTTTTGTTCTTGCTTTTCGCGAATCGTCCAATTTATTGATTTAATTTATTTTAATAATTTTTGTTATTAAAACTGATTATTGAATTAATTAATAGGTTAATTTTTATTAATTAATAAATTTTTATAAATTAAAATAAATCAATTAATTTTCATTTAATAATTTTTTAAATTTAAATTTAAATTTTTCGATGAGTAAAGACAATCTCTTTTAATTATATTTTAAATTCTTTAATTTTTGCAAACTTTAGCCAGTTTTATAACTATTTAATACCGATTGAATATTTTAAAACTTAAATCTCTTACCTCATCTCACCAGTTTAACTTTCGGTTTGATTTTTAAAATATTAATATTAATTTAATTATTACATTTAAATTAATTAAATTAAAAAATATTTCTTTAAAATATTTTAGACATGATCAAACAAACTTCAAATAACTTATTTGAATCTGGACTTGATCAATCCATTATCATTCCTTTTTTTTTCGTTACTTTAAATCTCATCCTCAAGTGTGACCCAACGGTCAAACACTTGAATGTGCGTTGCCCCACATCTTAGGCACAGTTATACAAGGACACTGCTAGCTTTTGAACTTTGAAGACCATAAGTTGAATCTCTAAGCGCATTGCCACTTCTCATGGAAGACTGGAAATTCACTGGTCTCCACAGAAGATTTGTGGGTTTCAGTTCTATAATAAGCACCATTTTGTACAGTAACTCTGAGAGTGAATGATTTGATATTATTATTTAAATTCTTAATTTCTTATACTTTAAAAATTCTCACTTATGTTTATAATATTATTTAAATATCACACAATTTTGCATTTTGTTATTAATTTGATTAATTAAAATAACATCATTTTATTTAAAAGACGAAACAAAACATTTCAGATTGTCCGAGCTCAATTGGAGTTTGCCTATAAGCATATGCAAGATCAATAAGCATATGACAGGGAAGACATATATATATATATATATATGGGGATATAGCCATTTGGTGAAAGTTGGTAGGAACCTGAGATTGTTTTACATATTACACGACAGATTTACCAGAGGGATGTACTTATTCTGCTTTAATTGGAAAATTATTAGGATAGGAAAATCAGAACTAACTGGCTAAAGACATGTAAGATGTAAGGTTTTTGGTCCAGAGTTGGAGATTATGGTTTCTGCAACTCAGCTTCTGATGCTGCTGAAGTTGAACTCTTAAGAGGCATGTCATGGTTATGCTTCCCTTCGTATGTTGTAATGAAAGCTCTTGGATCATCCGAAGCTCTTTCCACGTACTTTCGAACGTTGCATTTGAGACTGGTACATCTGTAGTAACTTCTGCAAGGAAAAGGAAAGGAGATTTTGCTATGAGCAAAGCAGCAGATAACAAGAAGAACAATGCAACAGATTCTGAAACCTGGGGTATGCATTTCCCTTCACGACTTTCTGCCCGTACTTTCTCCATCTAAAACCATCTCCAAAAATCTCTGAATCTGTGGAATTTTGCACCACAACACGGGGTTCTGTTGCACCATCCTCTGCTACTCCAGCTTCAACAGATGGGTTTTCACTCTTCCTAGAAGGTAAAATGTGCAAAAGGATATGACAAGTTGACAACTTTTGATTAGATGATGAATGTATTCGCAAACTCATACCTTCTTTTACTTTTGGGTTCAGAATCTTCTTCCTCCAATCTCTTGCCACCTTCATCACATTCTCCACTGAGGTCACAAGAGTTGTCCGAAGTTCCTGCACCAACATTAGTCGATCCAGTTCGAGCAGGATCATGAGATGGTGGAGCTTTACTCTGATAAGTGGAACTACTGCGTAATCTTGTGTCATTCTGAGTCTCAACTCTACTTTCAGAACCTTCATTTAGGTTACTACTCCATAATGGGGTGTTAATTGCCTCCTGATCTGCACCTTGTGTTCCTGACGAGTTTCGTTTAGGTAGCTGGGGCTTTGAATGGTTGTGTTCACCCCTGTAGACTATTTCTGCAATCTGCCCATCAAATGATCTCTCAACCTTCTTTTTCACTGGACAATTCGGATGTGTGCACTTGTAGTAACTTCGCGGGTACTCGCTTCCTTTTACTTGCTTTTGCCCGTACTTCCTCCAATTGTAACCATCATAAGAAGGTCGATCTGTATTTGCAATAGGTGCTGAACTTTTTGTATCATCTTCTTGATTATGAATCGTCAATCTTGAGGACTCAGTTGTCTGATCAGTGTCTGCAACAGATGGAATTTTCTGAAGATTTGAGGCACGTTGGGCTGCAAAACTGTTTCTTTCTTGATTCGTTTGACACACACGACTGTCAGCTGATGCCAGTGTTTGATGTTGACGCCTATTAAAGTTTCCCTGAGAAATAACTTTTTGAACTCAGGATACCATAATCTGATTATTCAGCAAAATTCAAGATCATCCTTAGAAAGGAAAGTGATTCCTAATGGAAAAGTTGAATATTAACTCCGCATTAGCCATATCAGAAGAAGAAGAAAATAAAGCTACTAACCATATTAGCCAAAAGAGATACAGTTGTCTTTGATACAAGTTTAGCATGTGGTTTATATACGACCGTGGGCTTGCAATCTGATTTTGAACCTCTGTCAGGTATATCACAAGCTACCGTTCCAGAGGGTTTAGCCTGAAATTTTCAAAAGCCATGGAAATTCAGCAGATAATCAGTATTGAACATGAACGAAATTGAGTGACTCTGGCAGAAAACCTGTGAAGAAGGCAATGCAGCTGCAGGACGATTAGCCATTGGCTTGAACCTCACTGTCTTTGGTCTAATGGCAGGAATTGTAGTTTCCGAGCACACATTTGGGGGTGAAGCATCAATAGCACCTGTAAGGAGCTCTGTGAAGGATCTAAAATTGGAGCATTTAGGCCTGGATGCTACCGGTTTAGCTACGACAACCCTGTCTGGTTCCTTGATCTCCATTTCAATATAAGTATCAGGAATAAAGATCAAATTAATGGTGAACGACACACCAATTCGACATCATGAAATGTGTTATTGCTCTGCATGGAAAAATAGAGAACATGAGTCTAAACTGACATGAAGAAAGAACAGAAAGTATAAAGAGTACTATCATGTCACAACCAGCATTCTACATTTGTAACTAATTAGCATATTGTAATCTGAAAATTATTTTTCTCAGCTAATTGAACAGCTGTAGCATCTTATGCATACACTCTTTGTGTTAAAGTTTTCAACATAGAAGCACAGATTCTTGCATGTAAGTATCCAAATACTTCTTTTTCCTTCGGACTCAGGTAGCTTACCTCCAAAACAAAGGAAAGGGACTCAAATCAAGCACTATGAGTAAAATCTGGCAACATGAAAGGTGCAAGAAAAACAGGGCTATGAAAAGTTGAAGAACACAGAAATAACATTTAAGAGCGAACTGATTAAACTGAGCAGAAATAAGACTTGAACTCTTCTTGAATTCTTGTACAATGGAATTGAAGACTGGTTATCACCACTCATTGAACCTATTTCTACCTCAATCACAAATGCTTTTGTCCCTCTCCATTGAAATACCATCTTCAACTTATGTACCAGAAAAAAGATTAAAACCTTACTGCATAAAAAACAGACCAGCTGTACACATAAAGTGCTTTCTTTGTGTATGGACAAAGTGCATTAACAGGAAGCTAATTCTCTTAACAACCTCCAACTTTGCAAACGAGCAATATGCTTCAGATTGAGTGGCCATCTTTACAGCGAATTACTGACAGCAGGAATAATCTGAAACTACTTCCAGGATCCACATATCAATTGTTTACTCAAATCTCTTACATTTCGTAATAAGATTAAAAACACAATTCATTGAATTGATGCACCCACAGATTTTCAGGCAACCCAGTAAAGGCCATTGCAGAAAACCTCAGTAGGCAAGGGCATTTCCAAAACTCCACACCCTAATCAAATAAGCGCTGTTGGTGAATTGTATCAGCACAGTCAATAAGTTTAACAAACATTTCTTCAGGATTCAACACCAACCCGGATTTAGTCTAACTAATTAGAAGTCTTTCTCAACACAGAAAGTTTATGCCCTCTTGCTCATACTTCACCAATAAATCCCTGTTCTATCCAAGTAGTAGGAATACTTCAGATGAAAAACTAGAGTAACAACTATTTCTAAATTTATTCACCACAAAGCATCCCAAATTGCACCTAAACGCTTTGGCCTCATAGGCAATAGTTATATATTTCCTAAAAGTAATTACCAGTTTACAGGCAACTCCAAAATCTTTGGAAACATGGGTTGTATTATTTTGGTTGTTTCTGATAGTTTATAATAGTTTTCTTGTGAAAACTCGCTTGCTTCCAAAGACTAGAGACAGATGAATCTGAACCACCAGACTATTCAGCATCACGTCATCAGAAACTTATATTTCACTTTCACAACCTTCGTGCTCCTCGATTAACAATATTCCTACGATTATCGCTCCATATTTTGGTATCAAACTCTCAAGTCAAGACGAGTTACGCCAAGATTTTAACTTTTCTAAAGAAAACGAGAAGTCTCCTCAAGAATCAAGAAAAGAAGAAATTTTATATGAACAAGAGCCACCAGATAAGCATAAACAAACACTTCAATTGGTGGAAGAAGCCATAGAGTTCTGCAGAAAGAAAAAAGAGATCTGAAGAAAAGTTTCAAACTTTTCGTGACCGAAGAATAGATATGGACTTGTAATTTAGAGGGTTGCAAACAGCATTTAATCCTCGAGATCCAAACAACTATTCCTGGTAAGAACATAAGCCATAGACCAAATTCAAAGAGCATATAATTACAAACAAGAGAAGGCACGATAAGAGACAAGGAAACCAAACCAAACCAGAGAGTCAAAAGTGCTGAAAACCTAGGAGTTGATATGCTTCCACGAATCCCATTTACTTCTTCAGCTCACGAACATCAACAAAATCTGCATTCCGAAAACGGGAAGTTGAACAAAAGTAAATAACCTGATATGAAGCTCAACAAGTGACGATATCACAAGTGCAACAACCTTACCTTGAAAAAACGCATTAACCTTAACCAGTTCTGTACATCCACGTAAATGGATATAACAAAGGACAAAGCTCATATTACTAGACAACACACTCTTTTATCTTTCTCATTACAGCTCACTTCGTCTTCTTCCCTTGAGCCAAAAACAACCCAAAAATGTGAACTTTTACTCGATTCTCAGTTCATACAGTAAGAATGAAGTTTTTTAAAAGTACCCTTTTAACAAGAGAGAGGAGGGAAGCTTGCCATTTTAAAGCTTCTGCATAAACCAGTTTCTTTATTAAAGAGTAGAGAAGAAAGAGTTTAAAAGGAAAAGATGGAGAATGCCAAAGCAACTGTTTCTGATTTTTTTCCCCCTTAGTTTTTAGAAAGTTTTTATCTGTTTTTTTCTCTGAATTAGCAATAGCCTATGTATGTTCTCTTCTTCTTCTTCTTCTTCTTCTTCTCTTCATTTTTCCTTTTTTTATTCTTAGTTTTGATTGGAAAAGGTAAAGCTAACGTGATGGTACGGCCAACTAACTATCTCCTGCTTTTGAGTTCGGGGTTTGACTTTTCTATGTTTCCAAACTCAACAGAAAAAACTCAATTTTTTTATCATTAATAATTTATTACAATCATATATGTATTTATTTATTTTCTTTTTTTTCTTAGGTTATTTAGAAATAATCTCTTTGCTAATCATAAATAAGACTGCATATTATTAGACTTTATCAAAACTTACGTACTTAAAGTGTTGCCGTAAGTTCTTCCCTTCTTCGGAATCAAATAGATTCATGTCCAAAAGGGGATTTTTACTAAGTAATGTTATATTAACATCATATATTTAAAAATTTTACTAAGTAAATTCTAAATTTTTAAAAAATTAGAATGAAAAATATTCTATAAACTTTAAACTTTTAAATACACGATTTAATTGCATTAATTAGTTAAACAAAATTTATAAAATTATATATTAATTTATGAATTATCTATAATTAAGTTCTCTAAACTTTATAAATGTCTATTTGGCATATTTTAAATAAAAATTAAAAGAATTAGATATATTTGTAACAAAAATTAATGGAAATGAAGTATTTTTAATAAATACATGTTAACAATGTATTATGACCTTCTTTAGACTCCATAAAACCGGGAGTCTTGTGTAGTCGGTACGTTGACGTTTAGACATATTAGCATTGTATTAACTGAATATTTATCATTTTTATTAATCTTGTAATATAAAATTCTTTAGAAGCTTATAGTTTCTTGTTGGTTGTATATTTATCATATTAAGATAACAGGAAAAAAGAAAAAAGAAAAAAGAAAAAAGTGGCCCTGGCCCCTGAGATCTGAAGAGGCAATTGACTGCAATGCAAAAGCCAATTTTCATGCAGTCTGACTCATCATTTAATATAGTGGAGCCCAAAAGGACCACAGTACCAGACTGCAAGTCAAAATGGCAGTTTTGTCCCTTTGCTTAAATCATGACTTAAAGGGCAATAAGGACAATATATCTAGTTGATGGTTGGGTTTTCAACAACCATCCATAAATTTCCTTTAGAAGACATATTTTTTTAATAAAAATTGAATTAAATTAGTTCATTTTTATTAATCAAAATATTATTAATTTTTAATTTTGGGTAAGTTGGAAATAGGGAAAGAAATGCATTAATAAAACATAAGAATAGGCATGAAATACATTAGAGGAAGACTGTATAAAAATATAATTACAAATTAGTCAACGTATTAAGTGTACAAGATTTTTCGTCTTGCAAGAGTCTGATGATGGTCATAATATACATAGCTTTCTGTTTGTGTTTTTACAAAGAGATTGTTTCAAGTGACTTAACTCCGTGACCCTATTATAATTGCAAATGAGTAACTTTATTATATACTCCAAGACTCACTCCCATAATTACAAATTATTTGTAAAAAATACAATTAATATAAATATAATTATAGATAATGTAGATAACATAATAATAATAATATATAACTCGAGTAGAATATTGTGAATGTAATTATAATCTTGGCTGATAATTTAAACAATTTTAATAAATAATAATTAGAAAGACAAGACCAACCAATCTTAACTTATAGTAATTAACAATGCTACTACTCCAAGTTAGAGTATGGGTTTTGGTTATCTACTAGCCCTAATAAATAATTTTTCTTAAAAATTTGTATTTTATAGCTGTGGTAACAAAGGATTTCTAAAATTTGTGTTAAAAGTCTTACAATTTGATCACTTGTATTTAAATTTTAATATTTTGAAATTATTATTTATCTTTAATAATATGAGTTCATTACTAAACAATTTCCTTTGTTGTATTATATTTTTATTTAATCATAAATTTGAAAATGATATCTTATTTAAAATTTAAACATTACAAATTTAAATAAAAATAAATAATGAGATAATTAAATGGTACTTTTGAGATATTAGAATTCAAATGAAAAATTAAATCATAAAAGGATTTGAGTATATTCAATCTTAAAATATGAGAAAATAACATATAATATGACTTTTGATGTGTGGAAATAAGATAGTCAAAGATGGCTAATGTGAGACCATCATTGGGCAGTTGAATCAATAAAAAGCCTGAATTCACTCATCACTTGCCAAGATTCCTCAACTTGTCAATCTTGTGTTTTGAGTAAGCACCACCATCTTGACAAATGACAACTACTTAATATTCTTTACAATTTAGGTCACTTTTTTCTTAATAGGTAAAGTTGTGGTTGTTATTTTTTAGTGTAAGTTAATGAAAATTTGACCTTTTAATCACATTTCAAGAAATATGTTAAAACTAAATGGGTGCCTTTTTTTGCTTAATTTGATACATAATGGCTATAGTTTTTTTCGCATAAGAATTGTCAAATTTAAGGTCAGTTTGTTTCCATTTTTATTTTTAAATTTAATAAAAAGAACATTTTATTTGAGCTTATAGTTTCTATTTTTTATTTTAGTTTCTTCAATTTTCAAAATTTATACAAACCATAAAAAATGGTTTTTATTTTTTATAATTTGATTTAGTGTCAACTAATTATTTATTATCTAATACATTAATTATTAATAAGAATTATGAATAATTTAATTTTACTCCATAATTTTATTTGAAATTTGAAATTAAATTAAATAATTGTTAATAAATATAATTAAATTTAAAATATCTTTAAAATATATATTTTAAATGAAAATTTATTTAAAATAAATATCAATTTATAAATAAAAAGTCATTTTAAAAATTATTTATTTCCAAAAAATAAAATAATTTTATTAATAATTGTTAATAAATACTATATAATAATTAAAATAAATTTATTTAATTAAAAATAATTTATCTTTAAGTTTCATCTAATATATAATTATTATCAGTAATAAAAATATAACTACATTGACATTAACAATGAAACATGTTTTTATTTTTATTTGAAAGAAAAACATAAAATGAAAACTGAAAATTAAAAATTAAAAATTGAAAATTGAAAATTGAAAATTGAAAACTAAAATTTAAAAACTGAAACTACAACAAAAATAAAAGTCGAACCAAACGGTAATGTAAAAACATGTATTTGAGACAAATCTTATTATATTTTAACTACAAGGACTAAACTATAAGGAGTAACATAAGATGGGCAAAAGAAGTTAGGATTTTTAAGACTTTATAGCTTATACTCTTCCACTTTAGTACATTTGAAAGCATTTACACTAAAAACTATTATACTAAAACATCATTTTTGGTATAGGGATAAAAATAAATAACTTAATTAGTTTAAGGATTCATTTTATATTTAAGATTGGTTTTTTAAAAATTCTCTATCTTTTTCAACAAAAGATTGAAAAAATTGAGTTGTAAAAGTTGAAATTATTTTCTCTTTTTGCCTCATAATATTAAAACTAATTTCTCTATAAGCAATTTTTTAATAATACAAGGTATATATTAATATTAAGTGTGAGTCTATTAATTAAAAAAATAATATATTTTTTTTATAACGTCTTAGATTATTGTATTAAGGTTTATTACATAAGTTTATAAATTAAAAAATTAAAGGTTAAATTAAAATTATTCTCAAATAATTATTATATATAAGAATATAATTGTGCTAAATTTAATAAATGAAGTTATTTTCAAAATTTATATTTAATTTTAGTCATAATAAAAATTACTTAAAAACTAGTTTATAATTTTAAGAATAAAATAGTGTCTAATGTCAACTAGTAATGCGTCATATTAATATCAAAATCGATATTTGTAAATTTGCTAAATTTGGAGGGTAGAACTAGAAAGGGAATAATAAATAACAAAAAGAAATCAATTACTATATGTAAGGTGGATTAGTTGGAAAGTGGAAATTAGTTGAGAAAGTTCGTTGGGACGCACGTGACAGCGCATGCTCTAACCCCCAAACTTACGTTCTAGTTCGTGTGACTGGTGGCTGTAAATGTATGCATCCGCTGCACGTGCCAATACCATGGGTGTAATTTTATATTTTATTTGTGAATTTTAAAATTTTCTCATCATCTCGTTTTCTTTTCTCCTTTGATTTTATCACTACTGACTAAGGGGGTGTTTGGCTGAGAAGACTTAGATGAGGAGGTACGGTTAAGAGAAGAAAAATAGCTGTTTTTTCGGATACTACTTCGTACCTCCTGATACTCTATACCTCCATATTATAAGAGGAATGAAAGTCATTTCGTTAAAAAATAGAAGTGTCATATTGTCACCCGCGTGGCACTTCTTTTTTCTTTTTTAGTATTTAAATATAATTAATTAATTATATTTTGCTCTTTTTTATAAATTAAAATACATTAAAATTTGATATAAAACAAAATTTTAACAAAATTTTATTTCTTAAGATTTTTAACAAACCAACTACTATTAATGATAATATTAATCATTTATTCGTCCTAACCAACCATCATAATTATAATGATTATATATATTCTTGTTTTTTACTGTATTCATTCTCACTTTTACTATCATTGTCTTGTGTAAATCAGGCACCCTTTAAATCATTATAATCACCAGATTGACGGGTTTCAATCACAGTCATTAACATTAGTATTTCTGATGCTCATACGAACAACCCTTAGTCAGACGACACACGAGGATAACATTACCAAAGTACATGAGACAGGAGATTATAATTAATCATAGTAGCATTAAAATAAAAATAGGTAACCCATTGGAACGATTTAGGTTTAATAAAATTTTATGCACGCAATAAAAAAATATATAATTTTTTATTAAAAGGACGTGTATTAAATTGAAATTTTGCAATTTTGACCTTTTTTATATTCTCGTGCCAGAAAAAACCTTATGCATTATTACAGAATTTATAAATTTTCAAAGCTCTCTAAAATCTGTTTGTATGCATCACTATCACATTACAAGTCCTGTCTTTTTCTGAGATTTTTATGAAACAAAAATCATCTCATCCCAATATAACTGGAACGTACATCATAAGACATAACAAAGGCAGAGTCCTGATTCTGTAGTACAAACAATTTTCCCTAGTACAAGAAAGAGATCATTTGTTCTTGACTAGATATTTAAGAGATATTTATATAAATATATGGATGAGATTTTATGATATATCTCTGAGAATGGATTATCTGAAACAAATAATATATTCCCCTCGTTTTATGCTATTCAATTAATTAAAGATAAGATTACGATATTCTAATTTTTTTTAAACTGTGTATATATATATAAATAAATAAATGAATACGTATAAATAAAAATATATAAGTAATAATATAATAAATATAAAACAAGGTAAAAACAAACAAACTATTACAAAAAAATTTAAGCTAAATAATTAAGAGATAAATGTAATCACAATATTGCGTAACATTACACACATTATATATTCTCTTATAATATTTGTATTAAAACCAATAAGAGGGGTTGCTAAAGTTATGTCGATATAAGCTTATGGAATGTTATCGCATGATGATCGATATCTGCAACATATTGAACATTAGTGTACAAGCACGTTGAATTGTATGAGTTTCACTGATATTATGAATAATTAAAACTTTGCATCGATTCGACCGATTTAATTGTAAAAATATTAAATCGGTCAAAATTTAGTTTAATTTATATTAATAATTTATATTATTAAAATTGATTTTTTTTTGAAGGAAAACTATTGTATGAATTTAAAAAAAGGTAGCAATACAAACTGGTGGGGAAACAAAAAACTGAAAATCGGAAAAAGATAAAGAGCAATAAGCAAGCCTATGTGCAAGCACATTGTCACGACGACTCATCCAAGAAACATTGATATCAGGACGCTGTTATAAAAGAATACAACAATCCTGAATAAAGGACCCAAACTCGGACCAATCGGGAACATCACTACGCAAAGCATGCACCAAACTTTGGGTATCGGTGAACACCACTCCACGACCCATGCAGCGAGTCGATACCTGTTCCAAAGAGAGTCGCAAAGCATAAACCTCAACCATGCGAGGGGAGAAACAACCAGGCCGAGAGGAAGTAAAAGCGTGAAGAAAAAATTGATTAATTTATTAATTAATAGTCTAATTTTTATAAATTAATCAGTTAATTTCTATTTAATAATCTTCTTTTTTAATTTTTACTTCAACCCTAATTTACGAGTGACAATAGTCCTACTTTTTAAATCAATCATGAAACTATCACCATACAAAAGTGTTATTTCAGAACATAACTAATTATACGAGGAGTTGGGAGTACTTGTTTCAGTTAAGGTGTTCTAATCCAATGCTACTTAATCTGGATCACATATTTGTATAGACCTACGTAAACATGTCGACGAGGTTTAATAACCAGATCTGAACCCTTACACGAGAGAGGCGAATGATAAAAAAGCATCTGAATCTAAAACTTTCGTCGTATTAATCAATAAGGATCACAAGTCGTAATCCAAAACAAAGACGTGACATATCATCAACCAATTACAGACTTGGGCCACACAGGATTTACACTTACAGATGGGATGTTTTTTGGGAGCTCGGACATTGGCTCGTGGCCAGTCTTATCTTTCGGCTGTGACACGTCCCCTGAAAAGCGATATGAATCATTGGAGTCTTAAAATCACGTCTGAACATAAGAAACCATACAAAAACAGAATTCCTTTGGGAAAGAAAAGGTTTGGTAGAACACCAACATGAACAATTAAAGCTGTTTACAAACGAAAACCTGTCTAATCAAGCTTGTGAAAGGCCTGATTGAAGTGAGAGGACACAAACTTCAATGGTGGCAACAATTCCCATTGAATGCAGTTTCTTGAGACAAATAGCATTCGAAATCTAAAGCAACAAACTGGACTTCAGGTTCTCTATCTATGACTTGTCATTTCACAAAACAAGACAAACACTGTTACAGTAGATTTCTAGTCGTCACATCAAAGACTGACATTTAGCTCTCTGTTGCTCTGCTCGGGCTCTGTTGGCTTTCTTTGGCTGTTTGCCGAACGAATTGGCCGCGAACTCGCGGTCGTTGCTCTGCTAGCGTCTTTCTGCTTTGATATCGAACCTAGATACCATCCACAACAAAGCATTTCATACTTTGTTAAGGGACAAATGGGATTTGAAACTTAAAATGGAAAGAAAAACGAAGGACGGAAAACAAGTCTAACTAATGACCACAACTAACGGTAAACAGAATGCAAAAAGGTGGATCTAATCTAACAGTCGTCACTCCAATCGTCAAGGCTTACAAACTTGTGTGCAGAATACACACAAAAGAAGGGGAAATGAAAGAATGAGCTTCTAAAAGAGGAAGAGGAAGCTAAAGGACAAGAATCATGAATATCCGCCCAAAACTCCCATCCCAAGCTTGCACTTAAGTAGACACATTATTAGGTAATCATGCCACTATGCATAATTTAAGGGAAGGGCATCAAGTCATGTCTGCATGTCCAAGCAACCGAGCTCAGGCATAGCAGAAGGCAACATGGAAGATTCCTGTTCCCAACGCCCTTTTCTTGTGGAATTAAAAGCACCGAAGAGGGAGCGACAAATTAAGATGTCAAGCAATGAATTCACACATGGAAATGAAAATATCATTAGACAACTACACCATACTAGAAAGTTCCCGAGTGCAAATACCACAAACCCAGGAGCTATGTCCCCGTCTCATAGTTGTTTCCCTTATAAGAGCCTATAGTAACAGAAGATAAACCAAATTTGGACAATGACCATCACCTTACTTTACCTTTTTCCGGAAGCATCTCTCACTTCTCTTTTGTCGAAACTTTGTCAAAGCAGCTTTTCTCTGTGCCAACTTGTCTTGATCTGCTCTATTTCCACTCCCACTTCCGCTAGCATCACCACTACCACTTTTTCCACCAATCCCGTTATCACTTTCTATGTTCGTCCCTCCAGCATTTACACCTGTGGTGCTCCCATTTTGACCATTGCTTCCATGATTACTGCCATGGTTGCTGCCTGAGGCACTTCCATTGATGCTGTAATTACCAGTGATACCTTCAGTAGGCCCACATGGCACGTTGGATGAACCGCAATGTGGAACAGAAGCAGCCAATTTGTTCACCAATGAATCACCCAGGCCAGGTGGAAGCTGGTTCTGTTGAGTGTTCTGGAGGAGATGATGGTAATCACAACGGTGCTGAATTTGTGATTCATGATGGATGTCACTTGACTGAGCCAGACCTTCTGCGCCTGTAACATCATCATCCTTTTCTGTGACAATTTGCTTAGAGGTGCATAAGATGTCACCTTTCATGGGCTGGAAAATAGGAGCTGGATGCAAACATTTGAATGTAGATGTTACTGCTGGCTTGTTTTCCCCCAGAACTGACTGGTTATAAGTGTTATTTGTAGTGGAGCCTGTATCAATGTTATTGCTTCCCACATTTGAGCCTTGATTAGGATGATCGCCACAAGAATGAGAGTGCAGATCATACACTGATCCTTTTCTGGAAGCACCCAAGCTAATGTCACACGGAGAACAACTTTTCATGTTCCCCTTGGAAGTTTGATTTGTATTCAAGCCTGAATTATACCTGCAACACAACAAATAACAAAGGCAGCCAAGCTAATATTGAGTTGGGAAGCAAATATAAATGTTTTGATTTGCAAATTGACTAATTTGAATTGGTCCTTAAGCTTCTCCAATACCTTGAAAATGCTGATGAATCTGATCGTCTTAAAACATTGCGATCATCATGAACTGCTGTCCCAATATCCTTGATTCCTCTGAGTCTTTTTAGACTGAGCTCAAGGGATGGTGCATCTTTATCATCACAGATGGCTTTACATTTGGTATCCATGATCTTGCCATGTTTGTTTGATCCCTCAAACTTCAAGCAGTCATTTAGAGGCTCAGTACCTTTGATGATAATACTTGTATGAATAGTTGCTTTACATTTTGATTTGCTAGAAAGATTCTCACAATTGAGATCTAACAGTTGTTTATCAATTGGTTGCTCACTGACTTTACTGGATCCTTTTTCAAGCAAATCTTTTTGATTCATGCCTACAAGTGCATTTGGATCTTCAACTGGATATTCAAGCTGTAAGTCTAGATTTCTTTCCATGTTCATGTTCATCGCCATGTCTTTTCCAGTTGTAATATTCTCTTTCACAAGAAATAAAAAAACATTAAAAATTCATATGCAAGTTAATAAGAGATAAAAAGTTGAAGAGGAAGGAAAAGAACAAGATTTATGAAGAAGCTACAGAAGACCGAAAAGACCCATAGAGTTTCCTGCATACCAAGTTGTTCCTCCTGTTTGCAGTGCTTAATTTTGTCTGTTACAGGAATTTGTTTGCTACCAGATAATTCACCATTTGAATGGATGACTTGCGCACAAGTACTATCCGGACATTCAGCAACATTATCACTTGGTGATGATGGGCAAGGGCTATCAATATCTATAGCTTGTTTTGTCCAAGAGCTCTACAAAGTGACAGTCTTACATTCAGTCACAACCTCGACTCAAACATATTTGAAAGCAGTACGAAGTCATAAAATTTAAAGCAATTAATAGTCCACTCCCATCATTTGATCGTCAGTTACAGGCATAAAAGCATATCATTACATATTATACACCTTTAATCATCTGCACAACAGCTTTTCAAGTTACAAAAGTATTAGACTACAGAAACAATTCACAGAGCTAAGAGCCGATTTCTATTTAAAACAGACAAGACTGGGGTTAACTCATCAAAAGAAGGCTTCATCAGTAGAGAAATCAATTGTGCTTCGCATTGCATGGCTGTCATCAGTTTTACGGCAATACAACATCCATTTAAATTTTGAAATCAAGTAAACAGAGATTATAAGCTAAGAACTGTAGACACGAAATATAGGGGTGCCACTAACAAGAGGCTCGTTGATGTGCATTTGAATTAATATAAGTTCCAACAAGTAAAAAGTAACATGCCAAGTAACAATTTCAAAACCTCAACTTGCTATATCAAATCCCAATATCATCCTAGACACTCATGTAGTTATCGATATCGCAAGTTTTCTTCCTAATGAAAGACTCATCATACCTGAGTGCCACTTCCTTTGTCACTTCCATCCTCATTCAAGCCAATGCTCCCATTATCATCCTCATAATTGCTGCCACTATTGTTGCCAGACTTATCAACACTCTTCGACCTTACAGATTTCTGAGTTTGTGTGGCGCTTTCGCTCCCACTTCCACTGGACTAAAAGACAAGATAAGGATGATCAAGCACAGTAGGAAATGGTATTGATGAACATTTTTGCCTATGCAAGGAGTTATGTTAAAGCATAGAGAAGAAACCATTGTCAAGGCTAAAATGTGAGCTTCCTAATCAGTGTCAGTTCTGAATCATCAATCTCAAAAAGAGAAAACCTAACTTTTTGCAACAGAGACTTAAATGAGCAAATAGGATGAGGAGATTTTTTTTACTTCTAGAGGCCTTCAAAGGGAAGGAAAAGATTAAGCTATAAAATGAACAAATGCAAGGCTGGAATTCTAAAATCTGAAGCACAATATACTCACACTATGGCATCTTCTCCAGACATGCTGCCAAAGATTCTTCAGCTCATTCTTCCTTATAGGCTTCACCAAAAAGTCTACAGCGCCTTTTGACAAACACTTAAGGACTAAACCCATCGAGTCATGGGATGACATCACTTCACACATTTCATCAGAAAACAAAAGTTAAATTTATCTCTTCCCAATATCCTGTTGTTAAAAAAAAAAAAATCATCAAGAGGAAACTTACTGATAACAGGAACATTTCTTCGTGTTTTGTGGCTCATAATTTTGCACAAAAGAGCAATGCCAGATGATAAAGGCATCACTACCTCAGTTAGGACAATGTCAACATGATTGTTCAAATTTTCGAGTATCTTCCAAGCGTGCAACCCATTTGATGCTTCAATGACTGATAAAACCCACATAAATACATAAAATCATCACATCCATGCAATGGAAAACATGAAAGCAACAAAAAATGGTATCTATGTGCAACAAAGTAATGATGCCAAAAGTGCATTCACTACAACCAAATATTTGAAGAGAAAAATTGAAAAACAGATGCTGATTTCACGTAAAACACTCTTATTTGAGCCCGTACGAAGATGACAACAGTGATGACATAAAGGTTGATCCAGAGATGGTGCTACTTGGCAGTAATGTGGCTTATCAATCTGGAGTTCCTGAAAGCTGACTTGCAAACTTTTTCTAATCATCACTAACAAAAGCAATTAATGTCCATCCTCTCTTAAAGCTATACACAGTTTATGCCACTCACACAAGCATGAAAAGTCGATTTTCCGGTGATAATAGCAGAGATGATTTCCAGCATAACAAATTCAACAAATCAAAATGCTCACCAACCACAAACAGCTTGACATGCACAAGAAGATTAAGTGAACAATTTTATAAAGATCGAGATAAGGATACATTAAACGGTTTAGGTACACACATATACATATACACAGAAATGATTATGTCAGAGAAAATTTCCAACATCAGTAATTAAAAAGGAAAATCTTTATCAGAGACACAGCAGACACAAACACACAAAGGTTAAGTGAATAAACTTATGCAGAAGGAGACTAGCATTGAAATCAACATATATTCTAATATAAGTTCAACCACCATGTCTAATCTGTCTTCAAGTTTAATGCCAACACCAAATCCACAATGCATTATATTACAGAGACCAGCCACTAACCCTCATAACTACAATTCCGAAGCAATGCAGTAACAACATGTCGAGTAGAATCATCATTTTCCACCAATAGAACCTTGAGAGTTCTCACATGAAGAAACTTCTCCCAACAAACAATGGACCCTTGAGACTGCTGCTGCTGTTGAGATATTTGTGGCGAAGCTGCAACCTGAAGACCCCTGCCATGCCCCTCGTTTACATTTTGTGCAATGCCGTTGACTTTCAAATCATCAACTCGTATTAAATTTTGCTCCCTCATAATTCCATCTTCAGCTGTCTTGTTCCCCTCATGCAGTTGATGGTTCAAGCCGTTCAAATCCTTGTCCCCACTGTCCTCAACTTTCATCTAGATACTCTCTGCCAGTTAGATCCAGAAAGGCTGGTTTATCGATATCGTCAGTGCAGTATCCGAACTCTGAAAATCACCCTTCAATCTTGAAAAAAACTGGAACATAGTCTTCTTTCCCACAATCAAACATCAGAAATTAGAGCAACTTGAACCTGGTATACACGCACGAATTATGTGTATGCAGTAATGAAGTAACCAGTTCCACATCTAGAAATAAACAAAGCAGTCCTCAACCAAACACGTAACCTACAACCCACTCTAAGACCAATTGATCCCCGTAGCCCTATCTCTCCTTCAAATTGTAAAAATTAACACGAGTACGAGTTCCTTTAAGAGAACTGACAAAGTCAACACCCAAAAAAAAAAAAAAAACCCTAATCCCAAACAAAGCATAGAGTCCACAGAGTTTCCTCCACCACAACAATCAGAACTACTAAACAACAGATAACCACAACAATCAAAAATCAGAACCACTAAACGAAAAAAAGGACTAACTAGGTAGACAATCGATTATGTAGAAATTAACTTCAATAAATAGGTTTTAAGAACAAATCCAAAAATAATCAAATTCTAAAGAACCAATTTGATCCAACATAAATTAGAGTGAAGATAATAACCTCCTCCGCCACTAAAGCTTTATAATCGACCATCATCAAGCTTGATTCAGCTTAGACTTAAAGGTCTTTTCACATTGCATACCAACTTTGAATCGAGAACTAAAAATAGAAATCAAAAAATTCAAAGTGATTTTAGACAAAGATCACTAAAAGATGATGCCTTTCACTGAAGCAGGAAGTCGAGAGACTGACAAAAAAAATTGTCTCCGAGATTTCTGTAGAGAGAGAGAGAGAGAGAGAGAGAGACGGGGTGGGGGAGAGAAGGAAGAAGATATTAGATAAGAGAAAACGAATGTGCTGACGTGGAAGAAATGGAGGTGTGAAATGGTGCATATGTGCCACCTAGGACCCGATATTTACAGGTAGGATTAATGAGCTGGACAAAATCAAAAGCCGTGAGTTGAAGGCGTGCGTACTGATCTCTCAAGATCTCGTTAGATCTGGTTCCGCACACGTGTCGGTATAAGCGCGTGTGAGGTCTTCCGTTTCTTTTCACGGGCATCACATTCGTCGTTGGGGGGTCCACTCTAGGGTCTAATAATTAGCCGCCGTTATGACGGCGTTACGTTTTGTTTGATAACGACATTTGAATGACCCAATGAGGTTGCCGAGGTTGTCGTCGTTAGAAAATATCTACGGGACGGAATTCAAGACGTTTGTTATGCTTCTCTTATGAATCATAATCAGAAAAAATTCTTAAATAATAAAAAAAGAAAAAGATGAATGTATAAGTTAAATTTCTTTTATGAATTGAAATGATGAAAAATTTGTGGCAAAAATAATAATTAATGAATATTTTTTAGAGATGATAAATATTTCATTATGACTATTTTTATAAGATTAATTACACTAAATTCTCTTATAATTTTATTTTATTTTAATTATTTTTAGATAATAATGTGATCCTAAAAATAATTTCTTATAATACTTTCAAAAAGTATGATTTCACTTTAACATTTCACAAAGAATTAAGGGGGCGTTTGGTAAGAGCACGAGGTTGGGTATGGATATGGGTATAATAGTAGAAGGGAATGAGAATAAGTATGAAAAATGAAAAAAAAAAGATGTTTGGTTTGTAACTTGGGTTTCTGTATTAATACCAATAATGTTGTTTGGTTTGTTGCATTAATGGGAATGAAAGATAATATAATACCATTTTCTATATCATATTTAAAATGAAATATAAAGCATAAAACAACATCAAAATATGAGTACTCACATTGAAATTAATGTTGTAACTATGATAATAAAAAAATAAGAAAATTAATTTTGTATAATAATAATAATAATAAGTACAAAATTTATAATAATAATTAATAATAACAGCAACAGCAACAGCAACATTAATAATTAATAATTATTATTATTATTATTATTATTATTATTATTATTGTTATTGTTATTATTATTATTATTAAAAATTTATAATAATAATGTATAATAATAATAAGATAATTAATTTCGTATAATAAAATTAATAATAAAAATAAACATAAAAATAAAAATAAACATAAATAATAAATAATAAGATAATTAATTTCGTATAATAAAGTTAATAAATAATAATAATAATAATTAATTAATAAGATAATTAATTTTGTACAATAAAATTAATAATAATTAATAATAATAATAAGATAATTAATTTCGTATAATAATAATAATAAATAATAAGTTTAAAATTTTAATTAATTAATTAATAATAATAATAATAATAATAATAACGATAACTAATAATAATTTTATTATAATAATAAATAACTAAATAACTAAATAACTAAATAAATAATAATAATGATGATGATGAGGATGAGGATGAGGATGAGGAGGATGAGTTTAATAATATAATTAAGAATAAAAATTACTTATGTAGGGGAGAGGTATAAATAGTAACCACTAGATTGGAATGAAAGCTTAATACCCACCTCCTTTGGAAGGTTTAGTGGATCCCAAATTTAATGGTATAAATCAATTCCCTTATAATTGAAAACCCCAAAGTAAACTCTGTTTTTTACAATTATTCCATTCCTTTATTCCCAAACCCTCAAACCAAACACCCCCAAAATAAGCTCGTATTGTTATCTTTGTTATCACTTTTAAGATGCAATTGAGTATTATTTTAATAACAATAGGATGTAATGAGTATGATTTTACTAACGCTATAGTATAAAGTGGTACATAGATAAAACTTAGCTTATGTTTAGTTGGGTTTATATTAGTAGAGTTTTTTTTAGATATTTTCTTAAAATAACTTTTTTAAGAAGTCAGTTAACTGTTTGACAACATAAAAATAAAAAACACTTTTAGTTTTAACTATATTTTATTTTGTAATAAAAAATATTTATGAATATAAAAATTATTTAAAGTATATTAAACAATATGCAAAGCACAATATATTAATTACTATATAATTTTAAACCATATGAAACATAAATGAAAATATATTTAACCAAATCTTTTATATGAACTATAACAAAAGTAAAATTAATATCAAAAATAAATATTAAAAATTATAAAAAAGTCAAATAATATTATATAAATCCCAATATAAATATTCAAGTTAAGTAAATAATTAAATATATAATAAATTATGTATTTTATTGTAATAGAGAAGATAAGTTTACAAGATAAACGTGAAGATGAGATTGTGGGTATTGTGAGAATTATGTATAAAACACAAGGGCAAAAGGGATTAAAAAATAGACTTATTAATTGATATGAAAAATCTACCTAAAAAAGCTATTTGAGAGGGTTTTTTTATAAGCTCCAAATTTGAACTTATTAAAAAGTTATATTTTGGTCGTTAAAAAAGTCATATCTATTTAAAAAGTACCTTTTTATTTTATAGTCAAACACTCATTTTTTAAAAAAAAGACTTTTGTGGTAGAAAAAATACTTATTGACTTCTCAAAAACTCATTCAAATAGGCACTAATAGTACCTTAAATCCTAACTAAGTTAAGTTTTTAGTTCTTTAATTTATAAGTCATAAATTTAACCTATGTCACATTACAATTAGGTAATTTGAATTTACTAGGCAATATTGTGATCCTAAAAATGATTTCTTAGAATGCTTTCAAAAAGTGTGATTTCACTTTAACATTTCACACAGATTTAAATAAGCTGGTATTGTTATCACTTTTAAGGTGCAGCTGAGTATTATTTTAATAACATTATGGTGTAATGAGTACGATTTTACTAACGATATAGTATAAAGTGGTGCAGAGATAAGATAAGGACTTAGAATTTTTGTGAAAAGGTAAGGTGTAAATTATAACTTTAACCTATATAATAAAGTACAGAGTATCTTGAAACGACAAGTCGTATAGTGAATAGAGTAATAATAGAAGGATCTATTACTTGCCACTTTGATATTACCATGTCTTCCCTCTTCATTAATTAAAGAATGTGTTGTAGGCAACAAGACTCCAGTTTTTCCTAAAATTTGTCGTACTATTATAACCTGCAATGCTTGGTAGTTGAAGAGCTTCGTAGTCAGTTAGCATAAACCAAGGCAAGATTCGAGCACATAAGAGCTTTGAAAGTTGATCTTAGTCGTCGTCTACAAGAAATGAAGTGATATGTCTTATTTACGGAGATTCTCAAAGTGCTGATGGAGTCAAAAATTTAAAATATAAGAATTCAAATATTTAAGTTTTTAAATCTTAAAAAATTCAGTGTACTACTAGACTCCAAATAATCATATCTTTGTATATATATATATATATATATATATATATTAAAAATAAAAAACATTTAATTTTTATAAATCTTGAAGGCTCAATGCACCACTAGGCCCAGCTGTCTCCGTATCTATTCTCAGATCTAATTAGAAGATTTGATACTGCACCGTTTTGGATAAAAATAGATGAAAAACTAATAGACTATGATATATGGAGTTGTATGGTAATTAAATAATATGATAGAAGGTAGGTGGTAGTTTTTCAAATATAAAGATTGAAGTAAAAGTTCAAATTATACGAGATATTGGTATATTTGACTAAATTTTATATTGGGGACAACGGGATCAAATCTTCTGTGTCCTCTTCGTTCCATCTAACCACATTGTGCTCTCTCCATCTAATTTATTAATTAAAATGTTAATAGATAAATAAGATGGATAGGACATAGGGTGACACTGAAAATTGAGAACAGTCACCTCGTATTTGGAGACAACCATCATTTTGGTCTCATAATTTTAAGATTTTTTTATTTAAGTCCTCAAACATATAACGTTTCTGATGCAATTCTTAATCTTATCGACTCCACTTAATTAAGCAGAAATAACAATTTTGGCTCGAGTTAATTTGAATTCAATAGCTGAGGCATAGGTTGACTAGGCTTCAAGTTGGACTCTCAGGGTTAGGAAATTGGGTTAAAGCTCAGTCCAAAAGATTTGTTTTAGTTTAACTACTTAAAATAAAATTATTTTAGTTTAACTACTTAAAATAATATTGTTTTAATCAGTTATTAGAAAACAACGTCATTTTGAGAGACTCAAGCATGAATAGGCTTCAAGACGGGCTTATAGTGACCCAATTTAGTCCTTTGTCATCCTTAAAATCAAGTGATTCTATCAACGTAGGTTTGCAGAAAGTCGACCTAAGAAATTATAGAAGATATGTCTAGCCAATTAATGAGAAAAAAGTTTTCAATTTTTTTTTTAGTCTTGAACTTAAATATGAAGATGGGCCGGAGAAAAGTAGGCAATAAAGCTAAGTAATTAAGTGATTGTTTCATCGTAATAATTAAAGCTGTTGCGTGAAACCAACTTAATTGGTTTTATATATTCACTAATACATCTCTTTAAGTGAAAGTTTTTTTAACTTAAAACTTGCACAGATTTCTTGTACTGAATAATAGGTAGGTAGTAGGATTTGAACTTACAACTACTTAGTTGCAAAGGCTCTAATACCATGTTAAGTGACCGTTTCATCACAATAACTTAAGCTATTGTGTGAGGCCAACTTAATTGATTTTATATATTCACTAACAATTATTCACATTTTGCAGAAACATGTGTACATATTTTGAAAACTTAACGAATGAGAAGTGTAAAACAAAATTAGAGGTTGATATTGGTAACTTACAAAAGAAACAATCTTATAATGTTTCGCAAGAGAACAGTGTCCTAAACTCTTATGAGCAAATTGAAATTAAGGAATCTAAACTTGTTTATGTTAAACTTGAATTAGTTTAGGTTGAAATATCCTAATATATATAATATTTTCAAAAATAATGGTTTTATATTTCAAATTTTAAAATATTTTGTTTATGTTTTAAAATTTTTTATATGTATCTAAATAGGTCTAATAAAAATTAACACGTCTACCTATATTTTTTTAGTTGTATAGACGTTGACTTTCCATTTAAAATATCGACGGAAGTATTTAATTGAGTAGAAACATTAAAAATGAAAGACTACAATAAGAATCTTCCATGTTAGAATACTTTAAAACAGAAAAATGGTTAATTACATTGAATCCCTTTGTGATGTAGACTTTTTTTTAATTCAATGCCTAAATTTTTAAAAGAGATAACAAATTTAAAATTATCTAATTTTTTGAGATTTATTCAATTTAGTGTAAAACTTTCTAAAATTTTCAATTTTTTGACATACCTTTTAAAATTTGTATAAATGAAATCAAAACGTTGTTTTTACTAATGTACACGTGGCATTTGGTGGACACCTTGCATAAGTAAAAGAAACAACCTTTTGATCTAATTTATACGAATTTGAAAAAGTTAGTCACTTAATTAAAACCTTTAAAAAATTTGGCACTAAATTAAAAAATTAGGGACTGTTTAATTGGTTAGCCCTTTTTAAACTATCATTTATCCCCTGAAAGTTTTATTTTTATTTCACTAATACCCTCTAGCGGCATTCTTCGTTGCAAAACTAAACGGAGATTTGGTGAATGTATGAAGAGAAGGAAAGAATCCTTTGTGAAAAATAAGAGATCACTCTTCTTCTTACTCTTACACAAGCATAAGGAAAGAGGCCTCTATGAAAAATCATAACATCGTATGTATACACTCGTGTTTCTCCATTTAATGGCTTTATGAACTTATGATTTGCAATTTCAGGATTTTCAATGCTAAGTTGTAGGGGTTTCAATTAAGGATCTTTGAAATCCTCAAATTTGAATTAGGGATTTTTAATTAGGAGATTTTGGTTATTGTCTCAATTAGGTGATTTAGATTAGAGTTTCGGTTAGGAAATTTTGATTAGGTTATAATTATGATTTCAATTAGGTAATTTCATTCTTTTCATTTATTTCATCTATTGCTCTTACAAATTATATTGAAACTTAAATTAAGAAATTGTCTGCCCATCCCATTGAAGGAAATAGACTTCTTGTGTGATAATTTGGCTTGCATTTATTTTTATTAACATGAATTTAATTTATAGTTTGTCTTGATGCGTGTCAATATATTAATCTATCCAAGTTGATGGTATTGGTTTATATTTAACAATTACGAGCATTGTTTGTCTTATATTGCAGGTGACTTGATTCAAGTTAATCCAGTCAATTTTAGGTCATTTTTATTTTTATCCATTATGTATAACATATTGTAGTCATTTAATCATCTTGAGATATTATTAGTTGAAGTTTATGGCGTTGGGTTGTCTACAAATTAAAAACTTACCAAGTTGTTGGTTGGAGTTTTTTTTTTTTTGTTTTCTACGAAGTGTTCTAAAAGGATCTCAACTATGTGAAGGTACCTTTAAGCCATTCACACTCAGACTATTTTTCGCTTAAGCCGGATAGGTCCCTTGCGGGAGGTAAAACTCTAGCCCTAAATTTTAAATAACTACATACATAAAGACGGTTTAAACTCACAACCTCACTTAAACCAAAAAAACCTCTTACTAATTTACTACACCCTGGTTGCCAAGTTGTTGGTTAGAGCTTTAGAGCCTGTTTGGTTCGGCTTTTGGAAGCTCCAAAAGTACTTTTTTTCACTGCAAAAGCTATTTTAAGGAAACAATGACTGTTTGGCTGAAAATTTCAAAAGTACTTTTACAGTAGAAATAGCCTTTTAAAAAGCTAAAATACAACTTTTTCAAAAGCTAAATTTTAGAGCTTTTCAGAAAAACTCTAAATTTTAGCTTTTTCAAGTAGACAACTCGCGTCACTTCCGCAAATAACAATTTAGAACATCTTTTTTTAGGTTTTTTCTCTTTCCTCTGTCCCTCACGCACTCACGACTCATCGTCTTCTCTAATCACTCACAACTCCAAAGACACCCACAATACTCACAGGTTCGCTCCTCTTTAATATTTGCTATTGAGTCTGCGTTTAATACGCATATGTCGACGTCTGCATCTTGGGTCTGCCGTGACTGAAAATTACGGACGACTATCGGTGGACCTGCAGGTACCTATTAGTCTAAAACCAATTCAGCCATCATCTAACATAGTTTTGGCAGGACCCATTTGCGAGTTGAGTGATATGAAACAGGGTACGAGCTCCGTAGAGTCGTTGAAATGGTAGGCGTCCGAGCAAAATCGATTGGCGGCCATTGAAAAAGCTTACGCAGATAGAGTGAGAGAGCTGACAAGGAGAGAGATGGAGATGGCGCAGTCAGAGTTTGCGAGAGCGAAGAATATGTGGCAAAGAGCTAGAGATGAAGTGGAGAGAGCAGAGAGATTGAAGGAGAGAGCGACAAGACAGATAGCTCTATTTCTCTTTTTCCTTATATTATTCGTTCTTCATCTTTGATTTTTGCTCCGAGTTTATGTGATAAACATATGAGCCTTGCTATAGAATCTTGGAAAGTTCATATAAAAAGAAACCAAATCAGTTTGTTTCAAGGCAGTCACTGTGTATGCCAAGCCGCAATCTGTGTGCAGAAGCTGCACGAACTGGTCTATGTCATTTTGTTGATTGGACTGCGTCCCTACTCGAACCATGAAATAAAGGTGTGAAGCATTAAGCTGATACAATTTCCATTGGGTTAAGTGCTGAAACCCTATTAGATTGTAATATAACTGAAACATCTACGAGCAATAAAGATTGGAAGATAGCAAGAGAGAAAGCTATACTTGTAGCAGGAGAAACAAATTTAGTTTAGCTTCTAATTAGGACTTTAAAACCAGTATTAGGTTCTGGGAATTTCTCATTTCCATGCAGGATATAAGATTAAAACCTGGGCTACGAGAGACAATGAATCATAACTGAATCTTGTTTAGTTTCATAATAATTCAAGTTTCAAAAGACTTTTAAAAGAATCCTAAAAAAATCATGGTGCTTGAACAAGTTCTGAAAAAGATCAGTACATGAACTCTGTTCTATGCCCTATTTCTTCCTTTCCAGATTTTTTTTTTAAATTTTCATGCACTCTGTCTTCAAAATGATGAAATAGTAGGATAAGTCCTGCTGCTTTTTTCTTGTATTCTATTGTCATAATAGTGATAATATGGTCAAGATTCCTATAGTATAAAATGCTCTGCTATGAAAGTATGACACCAATCATGAAAGTTGCACATTTATAATATATAATATATTGTAACTTGCATATTGTTTAGTATAATTTAAATATTATTTAGCATAAATAATTTTATTATAAATAAGATATAATTAAAATTAATAAAAGTGCTTTTTATTTTTATGTTGCCAAATAGTATACTGTATGAAGCTCTTTTAAAAAAGCTGTTTTTTTAATTGACAGCCAAACAGTCAACTGGCTTTTTAAAAAAGTTATTCTCAGAAAAACTTTACTAACAAAAGCTCTACTGATAAAAGCTCTATTAATATAAGCTCATCCAAACAGGCACTTAGTCATTGAAGCAACTATTGAAGCATCCACTATATTAGCCATTGAAGTGGCCATTAAGGAACCTATTGAAGTTGCCACTATAACAACCATCGAGGCACTTACCAAGGCACCTATTGAAGTAGCCACTAGAGCATTTAATGAAGCAACTAATGATTTAAGAGACCTATTATATACTGATAGAAAATCACTCAATTTCAGTGAGTTGGGTATTAAAGTGAAGAAATTATAGATGATGTATTAAAGCCACACATTTCTAATACTCGTGGTTCATGTAATACTTCTAAAAGGCTCTAATATTACATTAGTTGATAATGTCGTTGTTAAGAAAAACTCGTGTCCAACCCTAAGGCGCAGGTAAGTTAGTAAGGGGCTCTTCTGACTTAAGTGAGGTCGCAGATTCGAACCGCCCTTATGTACGCAGCTGTTTAAAACTTAGGGCCAAAGCTTTGCCTTCCGCAAGGGACCTACTCGGCTCGAGCGGGGATTAGTCTAGGAGTGGATGGCTTAAAGGTGTCTTCCCATAGTTGGGACCCTCCTAGGACACCTCGTGGGAAATCAGAAAAGAAAAACTTGAGTCCACTTCTTCTGGTATCAATTAACTAAGTCTCTTGGTTAACCATTACTTGAGAAGCATTGGGAAAAACTTACTCTTTAATAAGCTAAATGCCTAAGAGGGAGTTATTAAAGATAACCATTGTCATAAATTTAATTTGATGACTATGTCTCTAATATCTTCTCTTCTCTTATCTGATTCTTTGCATTTATCTTTTTGTTCAAAGATTACATATAAATAGCCTTTAAACTCTTTTTAAGATTAATTCATTCAATACAAAAATACCACATTATATTATGTTTTTATACATTCAACTTGAAATGATGTGACCTATTAGGTGCAAGCAAAATAGAAAATGATCATATCTTCATCCTTTTATACTAGTTGCCAACCTTAAAGAAAACAAATAGCAATATCACTTCAAAAAAAATCTCTTACCATCTATCTATGCAATTATCAATAGCTTTCCATAAATGGGAATGTTGCGATTTCCTTTTTCCTCTTCTTTTACTTATTCTTTTTTTTTTGGTTATAAGGGAAGAGAAACAAAAAAAAACTACACTGTCACCCTAACTAACGCAATGTCTGTGGTACAAAAGGCCGTGTTGATCACGGTGCATGAGGCCTTTGACTGAAGGCGGAGGCTCCTGAAGAAAAAGTAGGCCTGGACTGGTTATAGTTGCGAGGGAGGCCAGGCTATCTACACTCTGGTTGCCTTTTCGATACACGTGCTGAACCTTCACCTCCCAGGGGTGGCACAGTAGCCCACGGATACCTGACACCAAAAAACAGTAGTCAGTCTCAAATCGTCTAGAAGAGGAGAGAATATTGATTACCTTGAGGGAATCAATTTCAAGGATGATACGGCGATAACCAAGAGCCCAAGCCAATTGCAGACCCGATTGGACTCTCCAAAGCTCGGCCTCAAGAGGTGAGCCCCTCCTAATTCGGTGGATAAACCCACCACACCACTAACCAAGACTATCCCGAATCAGTCCCCCGATAGAAGCTAGTTGATGGCCATATTTGGTGGCACCATTCGTATTGAGCTTGACCCAGCCCTCCATCAGTTTGGTTCACCCTATAAGGTGGCCCTCGGGTAAGCCGGGGGCACCAAACGCATAACTTTTCATAGTTCTGGCCCGGTTTATTCATTTAGCGTATTCTTTAGAGAAAGGATTGGCTATATTATACATATGTGTGACAAACTCATTTGGGTTTAAGGCTATGTTTGGTTAAACGTAAGGTTTTTAATGGAATAAAATGAAATATAATGGTTTAAAATGGAATGGAATGTAAATAGATATAATATTAGAAAATTGTTGTTTGGGAGGATGGAAAAATTTATAATGTAATACAGTGAAATATTGTTTGGATGAAGAATTTATAATGTAATATAATGTAAAGTTGTTTAATATTTTACATTCCATCATAAACCTCCTAAATTGGAAGTTTTTCATTTTTACTGTTTATAATAGAATGAGATGTAATATGAAATCCTCGTCTTCTATCCCGTTTCACTACATTTCATTATAAACCTTCCTTCCAAACGATAAAATAGTATTACATTTTATTTTATTTTATTAATAAACCCCGTCCAAACATATCCTAAGGTTTTAACATTAAGTGTCATGTATATGCATTTCATCATGCTTGACTCCGTATATTATTGTCAGGTTTGGCGATACCTTATTGAATTGTATGTTATGTGATACAACCATGACAAATATTATGTTATATAACGCCTAATAAAGTCGCAGGATGTTATAAATAACATTTGATTAATCTACATACGTTGATATTACATATATTTTATTATTTTTAGGGGTGTTAATAGGCTAGGACGGGCTCGGGCCACTATTGGCCCTGCCCGACCCGACCTTTGACTGGATGACCTATGGGTTGACCCATTCTTACTTTTTTATAATAAAATTTACAAAACGACGTCATTTTTGTCGTTCCGATCCAACCATGGGTCTAGCCTAGTCGACCCGTGCTCGAACCGACCTCAGCTGGTGACCCTTCTTGGCTGAACTATTTTGACCCGTAGCCCATTCATGATCCAGTCAACCTGGCCCAAAATCGGGTTAAGCCAAAATTGACATTCCTAAAAAATTGAGATCCATAGATTTTTTGAAAATTTTAAAATTTTAAATATTTCTTAAATTACAGAGCAAGTTTGTGTTTTTGTTTACTATTTAAAAAATTAATATGGATTAAATATGATATTTAGTTTTTATTCATTTCATATTGGGACTTATCTAGGCCTAACAATGCGTTAGTTGGTAGTTACTTGACACTCTAACACGTGTAACTTACGCCTTCCACAAAACTACCACTCACTACATGGCTAGCGAAATCACTACGCAGTTCAAACTTCCACTCTCGAGGCTTTCAGAGCTTCGCTTCGCTTCGATGGCGGTTTCACTTTCCAATTCTCTGTTACCCAAAACTTTTCAACCCAAAACGACCTCCAGTCCTCCCTCCACACGTTTTTTTTGGAACTCATTTACAGTGCATCGCTACCAATCCATCAAATTCCCTTCCTTACAGAGGGAGCTCACAGTCTCTGCAATCTCAGGATCCCCTGGCAAGTATTAAGTTTTTACTGGTATCCGAGAAAAATGAATCTTATTCTTTATTGTGTCTGTTTTTTGTGGTAAATAGGAGTTGAATCTTCTGGTTTGGTTGCTGAAGATATCGCTAGCTTGTTGGATTCTGTGGAGGTGTTTGATTTAAATGGCAAAGGGATTCCAATTTCTGATCTGTGGAAAGATAGGAAAGCTGTCGTTGCATTCGCTCGCCATTTTGGGTGATTAAATGCTTACACTTTTGACAGTTTCGTTAATATTCTTAGATTTTAAAGCCCCAACCGATTCGCAATTTGACATAATCTGAAAATTTCCATCTAAATTTGGTGCAACTTCAGATGTGTTCTTTGCCGGAAACGCGCAGACTATCTTGCTGCTAAAAAGGTAATTGTGTTTGATGATGGTTCTTAATTGTAATGAGCAGTTGTTGGTTTTGGACATTATAATTCATTTGCTTGGATTTGAATGTTAATGCTTTCTAATTTTGGGAGACACTTCATTGAAGAGTATATATGTTCAAGGTTTTTGACGTAGGCCACTACTCAACTGTATCTGGTTAATATAATGAGATATCTTTTAATTCAAAACAAATTTCGAAGGATTCGTTGATTATCCCACCACAATGAAAAGTTGGTTACTCATTTTCTACTCACTTTGACATTGTTTTTATATGTCAATAGGAACTATTGGATGCATCAGGAGTGGCACTTGTCTTGATCGGGCCAGGCAGCATAGAACAGGTGTGTCCTGGACCCAATTGTCTGCAAGTGAATACAGCTTACAAATCAGATATTCTCCTTGTCTTCTTCATATTTTCTGTTGGCATCTTGTAACTGGTATGATCTGGAATTGGTTTAATGAGCCATTCAGATTAATCATGTATTATATGACTGTTACTTGACTACTTTTTACTTTAAGTGTAGCATAGATGTTGAGCTCGATTTGCACCACATTAGACTGTCTACGTGGTTATTGATATTATCTTGTTTTAGTCATCGAAATCTATAACATCTCCCTAGTTTTTGGGTAGTTATGACCATCATAAGCAACCTGATGCAGGCAAAAACGTTCTCAGAGCAAACTAAGTTCAAAGGAGGTATGTTTTTCCAATTAAGGAAGATTAAAGTATGTTATGCTTAGATTACAAAGCAATATCCAGCTAATATTGTTATCAAGACAAACATCCATTTAATTCTGTAGCAATTAACGTGTTTTAGTTTCTTCTCTTTAGCCATTCGATGACAAAACCTCTATTTCCTTTTCAGAAGTTTATGCCGATCCTACACATTCGTCATATGATGCACTGAAATTTGTTTCAGGGGTTTCAACAACATTTACTCCTAAAGTACGTAAGCATTGGTAAATTGACACATTGCAATTCCTTCAGATACTTTGTCCTTAACCCTGTGTAATTCCTACAAATGGGTTTCAGTTGTATAATAAGATTGTTTCTGGGGATTTTGAATTTTCATTTCAATCATGCAGGCTGGTCTAAAGATAATAGAGGCATACATGGAAGGTTATCGGCAAGACTGGAAACTTTCCTCTGAAAAGGATACGGTGTCCAGAGGGGGCTGGTATTTTAGCTATTATATGATTGAATTATAAACTTGATAGTCTTCCAATGGAAGATTTTTCCGTTTTGACCTTAGGTTTTGTTACCAAATGAAAACATTTTAGTTGACTTCCGTCCTTATGTAATATGTTCTTGTGCAGAAATTTCTAATCTGTCTGACAAACTTTTGTGTGCTAAGATGTGAATCTGACTGTTTCTCAGGCAGCAAGGTGGGATAATAGTTGCAGGTCCTGGCAAAACTAATATCTCATACATTCACAAGGTATTTAGCACTAACATCTCCCTCCATTATTATGTCAATATGGTTGGAGCATGACATAGAACAGGGCCAGCACATTCAATCAGTTGCTGTATAATTCCATTCCTTGAGAATCAAAGTGTTTGTCGTAATTTTTCGGCAACCGAATAGTTTGAAGATGATGAGCATTGAGTTTGACATTTGCTTGGGCAGGATAAAGAAGCAGGAGATGATCCTGACATAGAGGAAATACTGAAGGCTTGCTGTGCATGAAGCAACAGCTTGTGCTTGTACTTTTACTTCAGTTAAACCTTCATTCAATTACAGACTGTTGCTCTACTTGCCAGGCTCCTGAATCCCAGTCAAGAACGTAGGAACTAGTCATGGCGAAATTGAAGAAATCTATATTTCTTTTTCTTTTTCTAGTTTCGAAAAGGACTATTTTATTAGAAATTTAACAAATATTTGTAGTTCTCAAATGATTTCTTCTCTTGCTGTGTATAGAATAATATCTATTGCCTATAATGTCACACAATTATTTTGATCATATAACAAGTTTCTGCTCTGCTAAGCTAAGTTCCCATTTTTTCTTTATTATTAACATAGTAACGACGTCGTAGAACTTAGAAGTGTATATCACTACTCACCCTAATATAGAAAAATGGCGGACACAATCTTCATTTGCTTTCCCGTCTCTTTCCGTCAATGGCCGAGTCAAGCAAGACCAAGAAACGCCGCCGACTGGAACCAGACTCCGCCGCCGACGAACACAAACTCCCCTTCAAGAACCGCCTGAAACCGGACTCTTCCATCCTCGAAACCCTCCGTTTGCTCTCAGCGTCGGCCTCCTCTTCCTCCTCCTCAAAACCCAAAACCCTTGCAGATCTCTCTCTCGCCTTTACGTGTCGCGAGGTCACTGATCTGTCACTCCCCTCCATTCAGTCCGCCATTGAAACGCTCGTCCTCTCCGTTACCCATTCCATCCTCTCTGGGAAAGGCTTCTCCTTCGACGTGCCCTCACGGGCCGCCACGAACCAGCTTTACGTGCCGGAACTTGACCGCATCGTCTTAAAAGACAAAAATACCCTCCGCCCATTCGCCAACATCTCCTCCGTTCGCAAAACCACCATAACTGCCAAAATCCTCTCACTAATTCATCAACTCTGCCTCAAGAACATCCACGTCACCAAGCGAGACCTTTTCTACACTGACGTTAAGCTCTTCCAAGACCAGACCCAATCAGATGCGGTTCTGGATGACGTCTCTTGTATGCTGGGCTGTACCAGGTCTTCTCTAAACGTGGTAGCGTCGGAGAAAGGAGTGGTGGTCGGAAGATTGATTTTTAGCGACAACGGGGACATGATTGATTGCACTAAAATGGGCATGGGAGGTAAGGCTATTCCTCCAAACATTGATAGAGTTGGTGATATGCAGAGTGACGCATTGTTTATACTGTTGGTTGAAAAAGATGCTGCTTACATGAGGTTAGCTGAGGATAGGTTTTACAATAGGTTTCCATGTATAATTGTTACTGCCAAGGGACAACCTGATGTGGCTACGAGGTTGTTTTTGAGGAAGATGAAGATGGAGCTGAAGTTGCCAGTTCTGGCATTGGTTGACAGTGATCCATATGGATTGAAGATTCTGTCTGTTTATGGTTGTGGGTCGAAGAATATGTCTTATGATAGTGCCAATTTGACCACTCCTGATATCAAATGGTTAGGGGTGAGACCAAGTGATTTAGACAAGTATAAGATACCTGAGCAATGTAGGTTGCCAATGACCGAGCAGGATATTAAGACTGGGAAGGACTTGCTGGAGGAGGATTTTGTGAAGAAGAATCCTGGTTGGGTTGAGGAGTTGACATTGATGGTGAAAACAAAGCATAAGGCTGAGATTCAGGCGTTGAGCACGTTCGGGTTTCAGTACTTGTCTGAGGTTTACTTGCCATTGAAGCTGCAGCAGCAGGATTGGCTTTGAGAGTGGATTCTGCAATCTTACCTGCTTCTGCTTTCATGTTTGTGTTTCACATGAAGCCTTGGAGATTGTCTGGTGAAGTTCAGTTGATATGTATTCTGCCAACTTTCACCAAGAAAATAAATATTCACATTAAGGAATGCTAAGATCTTTTTCTATTCAATTCTCTGTTGAGCACATTTGATGATACAGGTGAGGTAGTGTTATATTCTAGTCTGAACGAATGTGAGGTAAGGGAAGAATGAAACGCTAATATACATATTTCTATGTACAAATTACTTATCATATATTTTCACTTGGTCTTCTTTGCAACCAATCCTGCAACGATTTCCTTGTGACCTTTAACCTCTGTAGACCAATAGGTCTCCTGGTGGGAGAAACCATTATTCTATTTTTAAAATTTCCAGCCAAGTTTAGGCCCCTGTCATCAGAGTTTACAGAGTCTGCCTTGTTTTGGACAGTAAATTTAGGAAAAATCTCAAGGCCTAACTCATTCTCCAGAAGTTCACATATTGCATCTTTCAACTCTGAAGCATTTTCAGCAGGACGTGATTTATGGCCTTCTAAAGTGATCCAAACGTCATCTTCTACACACTGACCTGAAAACAGAAAATTTGAAGCCATCAAGACCCTTGTATGCTGGGTACATTTGATACAAAAACTCAGTATCTAATTTTCATATTTTCTCCACATCAGATCTGCTTAATATTGCTATGTTATTTTCTGTGCAAAGCCAAGGTTGTCTCCATACCTAGAGTATGGTTCTCTTTGATCATTCGAAGAACTGCTAGGACCACAATACGAGCTTCAACCTGTCAATGCATGATAAAAGAAACTTTTAACATAACTTGAAGCTTCTGAATAGGGACTTAGTATCAGACCATATTTTGTGGGCAATCCAAGAAGATAGAACCACCATATATAATCCTTAAAGCCTGTATTTACTAACCTTTGTCAAACCATGGAGGTCAATTACTAAGCTTTCTGCAACACTGCTCTGTAAATATGCAGCAACTTTCTCCAAAAGTAGACTATGAGGTCTCCCTAATTCAGTTCGTTTGGAGGAAGTAAACTCTTGGCTCTTATTATTGTCTTGTATTACTCCTTCACACCATTCTTCAATTAGTTGTTTAAGATAATAGTCATTGGATTTGTACCTGCAGTGAAAATGTAGGTGTGCAATGATATGAGCATTGCGTCCAACAAATTTACGGCTTGCTTTTTATGCTAGGGGCAATGCAACGTTCAAATATCTGCCACTTGTTCTTATGCATCTGGTGAGGTGCAGTCAAATATAGACCCTTAATGTGGCAAGAGAACGAGTAATCATGCGCGGAGATACTTGCAACGAATGTGAAATCACTTGAACACCCATTACATAAATTTGAAGTATTACTATAAGATGGAACGGTAAAATAGGCACTAGCATACCCTGCTTTGCGCATATCTTGATATACAGATAAGCATTGTTGTACTTCTTGTAAGGAACCATATCTGGTTCGAGCTCTTAGAAGGGTATTATAAGTCACCTAGAAAGGAAAGAATTAAAATGTTAAAAGAATCAATAGAAACTTTCATTTGCAAAACTGAAGATTTCTCACTGGAATGATGACAAAGGGAATGACTTGTGAAGCAATCGCGGTGATAACTAATTTGTCTGATCATTGATATTTTCGGCATTTTAAAGTACATATATGCAAACAATTTAAACGTCTGAAAATTTTCTCTCGTGTATGTTTCAGGGATTTCGAGAATCACGTTATCCTCCCATCTATTTAAAAGAAGCCCATATTACTTACCAAGTTCGGTTTTATCTGGTACCTCTTCATTTCGGCAAATAATAAAAATGCACGCTTCAACTTTTTATTTTCAACGCACACCTAGCCACCAAAGGACATGGTTAATCAGCATCTGGATCCACTATACTTAGTACAATTTAATGACAGTCGAACGAATTAGACAAATAAACTCCAAACCTTGATTGCTGTTGTATAAGCAACAACGTCAGGTTCAACTCCAGCCATGCGCATATGTTTCAGAGTCTGTTGAAAAGGAAAGTTAATATAAGCTCTAAAAGATCTGTTGATGATCTTGCGATAAAAAAGAGGTAAAAAAAACTAGTATAGATGCATTACAAAAAAATTCGTGCATCCATTCTCTTTCTTTTAACTGAAATGCGTGTTATGATAGTGTGAAAGTATAATTGTACTTTCCTCTTTTAGGTCCTTCCACTTCTTTCTAAATATTAAAACAGTTTAATGAACTCAGAATCACAACACCATTCAAGACAGAAATGCTGAATATTTAGTCGCAATTTGATAACGGGTAAAAGCTGGTATCTTGTGAAAGCATATGATAATCCATTGACCCCCAAGATACAATATTCAGTAATCAGAGGCATAACAGTTGTAATCAGAACTTCCTTTTCCTTTTTTGCTGTGAATTTCTGTGAAGTCAAATATACAAACACGATAGGTTATGAATTCCAGTTCAACTAGCTATAACTGTACTGTACCTGCAAGGCATCCTCTACATTGCCTGAGCTTCCACAGATGTCAATCAAGATTGACCAGCTTATGTGATTAGGGGAAAGGCCTACTGACTTCATCTCATCCATTATTGCTTTTGCATGATGGAAGTCACTCCCACATGCTTTCATTAGTATATTATATGTTGTTGACGTGGGAGTAAAAGGTAACTTCTTAAGAAAATGTAAGTGATATGAATCAGATGCAACATTTGAACCGCTATCATCTGCAGTTAGGATGTTGACCTTGTTGCTATCAGCATCTTTAGTGAAACTCTCCAGGGTGTGAGTTCCCTTCCAGGAGTTAAAAAGACGGAAAGCTCTGTCGTATTGGCAAGCCTCAACACATGCATGCAAAAGAATGTTGCAACATTGTGAATTTGGTTTACAGCCAGATTGAATCATCTCTTCAAATAATTGAATGGCCTGCTCCACAAGACCTGCATTGGCGCATGCACTGATCAATGATGACCATGTATATGTATTTGGCTTAACACCGGATGATAGCATATCTTCCTTGATTTTTAGTGCCATTTGCCACAGTTTTGCATTTGCAAAAACCTGGATAATTCGATGGTTAGAAACTTGAAAAGGTAGAATATAAGAACCACTTGGGGAAAAGATCACAAGTATTGACAGAATAAAAGCGAACCAAAACAAGTAGCAAATTAATCCATGGAGGATTATACTATTTTTCACTGTAAAATACACCAAAAATACCTTTATCATTGTGCAATATGTGAAGACATCCAACTTCAAGAGCCCCGTTGATTCCAACTGCTTTACTTCCCTATATATATCCTGGGCCAAATCAACACTCCCAGCAAGACAGCATGCCTTCAAAAGGATATTATAAGTTGCCACATCGGCCTTCACACCAAGATCCTGACATGTAAACGATCAGGTATTAGAAACTCATAACTGGTACTAGAGACTAACATTAGAGATTTTTATGCTGTAATGTGCTTGTGTGTTGGGGTGTGTGTATGGGAAAGAGAGATAGAGAAGGACCTGCATGTTCTTGTATATATGCAATGTGTAGCTCAAATCATGGGCATTCACATTCATTAGGCTGTTGAAAACATAAATGTTTGGAGTGACCTTCTGATTAAGCAAGTCCTGCAGCAAGATTCATTTATATGATTGGAGAACTAAACTGTTGAAATGTGGCAAAAGAGATAACAAGTTTCTGATTGAGAAGGTCCTGCAGGCAGATTCATTCGTAAAGAAAGATGAAGCATCATAAGTCCATATTTGAAGACCAAAAATTCAGATTTCTGAAGACTCAACACATGTATTCAGGTAAGAATGAAGCATTGACAAGAGAGTTTCTAAAGGATGTGATAGAGAAAGAACGCAAGTACCTCATAAATGTATCTAGATTTCATATAGCCACCACAACGACCACACACATCGATTATAGTGCGGTACACATACATATTAGGGCCATCGCAGTTCCTTTTATATGCTTCATATGCCACCAAAGCAGAATCCAAGTCCCCTTTGTGTCCAAATTCACTTATAATGGTGCAGAACAATATGCGTTCCCTTGGGAGGAGACAAACGTATCTGCAATACCTAACATTGAAAACATTAAATTCAGAGAAAGCAAACATACCATCAATGAGACAATGATCCTACCTCACAGCCAACTTTGGTTTGCGTTGTTCAATACATAATTTGATTACAGTATCTGGCTCCACTAGTTCTTTGATCAAGAAACCAAAGCCTGAACCGACAAACATTTATTAACTAACCAATTCGAGATATGTCAACTCAATTCTAACAGAGCCACTAAAATTACTACGATTACTGACCTGAAAGAGTCTCCATTAAATCAACCAATTCCTCCACTTCGCCGCTTTTCACCCTCCCGACACACTCACTTTTGAAATCTTCAATAACGACCTCATCAAACAGCTTTAAAGGTGGAACTCCGAATTGCTCAACTCTCCCCAGAACTTCAACAACAGTCACCACATTTCCTTCACGAAGGTTCCGGGAAATCCCGCTGGCAACAGGAGCTAAACTCAGAGCAGCTACGAACTGCTCCACGTCGATACCAGAAGCAATAACCGACTCGGCAACCATGGCGAAGTCGTGGAGGCAGCCATTTCCGGCGAGTCTAGAGGCGAGGTGAGCGTAGTAGTTGAGGAGGGAGCTGCGGCGTGTGGTGGAGTCACCGCGGACAGGAGAGGAGAGGAGAGAAGTGCGGGAGTGGAGAGTGGAGGAGCTTCGCTGGGGGACTGGTGGTTTGGTCTTGGGTTTAGGGTTTGGTGGTGGTTGGTGGTGGTGGGGATAGGGAGTGGAGGAGGTGTTTGGCGGGGAAACAATGGAGGACGAGCCGAGAATTACGAACTCCCTCATTCTCCTCCAACCGTTAGCTTTGGCCGCTTCTTTGTTCTGTTTGGTTCTTTCAACTGCCTCAGAACTTTGTTAACTTTGAGTGGATCATAATCGAACAGATCCTACGTTATTTTTAACCGTTTACTTATTAAATTTAATCCACGTATTTATATTTATGCAGATAAGATTAAGCCTAAGTTTGGTTAGCCATATTAACAGTGATTTTGTTAATAGAATTCTTCTTTTGGTAGATCTTTTAAGAGAAGAATTTTTCTAATAAGTTAATTGACTGTTTGCTATTATTTAAAAAATATTTTTTTGAAAAATCTTCGTACAATAGACTGTTTGATAAGATAAAAATAAAAATACTTTTAATTTTAACTATATTTTATTTTATAATAAAATTTTTTAATGTATATAAATATTGTTTAAAGTATATTAAACAATATGCAAAGCACAAAATATTAATTATTATATAATTTTAAACCATATGAAAATATATCTAATTAAATCTTTTAGATGGATTATAATATAAGTAAAACTAATATAAAAAATAAATATTAAAATATATAAAAAGCTAAATAATATTATATAAATCTCAAAATAAAAATGAAGAATTTGTAGGCATTGTGAGAATTATGTGTAAAATATAAAAGCAAAAGAGACTAAAAATAGGCTTATTAATTGATCTGAAAAATCTACTTGAAAAAGCCATTTGAGAGGTTTTTTTTAGAAGCTCTAAATTTAAGTTTATTAAAAAGTTATATTTTAACTGCCAAAAATTTATATTTATTAAAGAATTACTTTTTTATTTTACAATCAAACACTTATTTTTATAAAAAACAACTTTTGTGGTGAAGAAAAGTAATTATTCACCTTTCAAAAGCCTATTGAAATAAGCACTAAGTGATACAACATTGGAATATCAGAATTAGGGTGCTCCAACTCATCAAATTTGATTTTACTTTTTATTTTTAATTATAGTATTGAATATTAATAATAAAATTATTTTGAATATATTAAATTATATTCTTAAATTAATTAATTCTCAAACACAAAAATGCATGAATGTTTGCTCCTTAGATTTAGTTGCAATTGACTCTCTAGATTCATCAACATTATCCAATTCACAGGAGAATTAAGGGTGCTTATTTACTCTTATTCATATATCAACACACAAGTTATCAAAATATTAATTATGTAAATGTTATTATTTCATAAATTTATCACTAAATTAAATCCATAATGGTTAGTCAATAGAAATTAAATATATAATGATTGATTAATAGTTTAATTTTATTTATTTTAAAATAAAAACATAGAGTTCACTTAATTTAAGAAACTTTAAAAATTAATTTTAAACTAGTAAAATAAATTTATGATTTTTAATTTTATAAATAAATCACTTCTCTTAATATTCGATTAAAAATAACAATAAAATAGATGTGACATAAAGATTATACATAAATATTGCTTACATAAGGATGCAATTCAATTTTTAATTTAATTCAAATTTGAATTAATTCAATTAAAGTTTAAGAATTAAATTAAGTTATCATTTCAGTGACATTTAATTAGTCTTCTATAATATGTATATTGGGTGTTTTATCTTTTGCAAAATTTAAAATTTTAATTTAAAGTTAATTTAAATATCAATTAATCAAACATCATACAAGTGAACCGAATTGTTAATTTTATATGAGATTGAATATGCTAATTTAATAAAATTTGCATTTTTACGAAAAAGAAAATGATTATTTTGTAAATAAAAAGTCATTATAATCATATAAAATATATAATTAACTAATTTAATGCAAACTTACATATTATTCGATTTGGTAAATAAATCTTTCCGAATAAATGTGATTTGATAATAACATTATAGAGGGCCCAGCCAGGAGCCCAAAAAGGAAATTAAAAAAGCCCAGTGCAGGGGTAAATCGGTCAATATAACAGAAATGCACTTTCTGGAATAACGTCCCCGTCCAATCATCCCCACTTGCACCACACAAACGCAAGTATTAACCGGAGCCGCCACCGTCGAAAAACCTACTCGCCGTCTCCTCTTTTTCATTGCCCAAAATCGTTGGAAGAACAAATCGAGATTCTGGGTTTTCGGGAGTTATTGGATGCAAATAAGAGATGCCTCCGAAGCAGCAATCAAAAGCCGATTTAGCGAAGAAGCAGAAGGTCGTAGAAGACAAGACCTTCGGTCTCAAGAACAAGAACAAGAGCAAAACCGTCCAAAAATATGTGCAGAACCTCAAGCAAAATGTACAGCCCAAACCGGACCAGAGTAAAGCCGCTGCTAAGGTCCGATGATCGCCTACGGTTTCCTTCAACACTTGAATTTCATTTGATTTCTCTTCTTTTAGCTAGAATTTCAGTCGATTATAGTTCAATTACTAGCAGATAGTTTTTAAAAAAAATGTAAGAGAAATGATAATTTCTTAGCTGAAGAATATATTTATGGTTATATATTACCTTTTGATTTTATAACAGAAAAAGAAAGAGGAAGAGAAGGCCAAAGAGAAGGAGCTGAATGAATTGTTCAAGGTTGCTGTTAGCCAGCCTAAAGTTCCTTTAGGTAATTGTCTGCATACAATTTTCTGCTAATTGGGTTTTTGATGGGCTTGTTATGTGTTTAATTTGGGTGGTTGTGTCATGCATTGATGGAAAACGTGGGCAGGTGTTGATCCCAAGTCGATTGTATGTGAATTCTTCAAAGCCGGGCAATGTGCAAAAGGGTTCAAGTGCAAGTTTTCGCATGACTTGAATGTTCAAAGAAAAGGAGAAAAGATCGATATTTACAGTGACAAACGTGACCAAGGTTATTGCATGAGATTGCTTTTGTTATATTTTGTGCGGCTACAAAAGATCTTAAAGCTTACAAAAGAAGTAAAAGAGTGCAAGTCTATTTTGTGTGGTAGTAATGCAAAAGAGTTTAGAATTTACAGAAGAAGTAAAAGAGGCAAATCACTCAACTACAACTTTTAAGACGGTGAATAAAGAGTAAGCAAAGGCAATAACGACTGATTTTCACTTTATTTTAAGTTTTTCTTGTTAGATAAGAAGTAATAATAAGCTAGATATATTGTCTTAATTGTTTAGAACTTCAGTTTATTTAAGAATAAATAATTCTTATTACGTTAAGATTCAATTCTATTTTGGATAATTTAGTTGGGCACTACTTCTTTGATAAAATAAGAGATCCAAGAACTATTTTATAGATATGTATGCTCATCCCTTTAATAAATATAAAGTCTGAAATTTTTTTATAAACTTGGGTCCAATTAGAAGTTGTGTTGCTTTCTCTAAGAGTAAATCTTACACTCTAAGAGCCATTCTTAGTTCCCTACCCTCCGTTGCTTGTTTGCTTCACCAAAATCTAGCATTTGTAACCTAAACTTCTGCAACCAAAGCTTAAAATTATAGCCATACTAAACTAAAGTTCTAGTCATATCAACCTTAAAATATTCAGCCTTGTCAAAACTGAAATTCCAGCAATTTGAACGGATATTCTTAACCTGAAATTTCAGCAGCTAGAATTTATAAGTTCTATGAGTTTCTAGCTACTAGTTTGATACCTCTTCTATCCTTTTACATCAGGTACTGTGTTCATCTGTTTATATTTGTTGGTTCTAATGTGTGTTTGCTCTTTCTTTTCTTTAGAAACAATGGAGGACTGGGATCAAGAGACTTTGGAGAAGGTTGTGGAGTCGAAGAAGGAAGAGTATAATCTGAACAAACCAACAGACATTGTAAGTTCTCTGATTTAAGTTATGTCTTGCTTACTTGGAAAGAATTTTAAAAGGATATCAAGCTTACTTGGAAAGAATTTTAGAAGGATATCAAGCTTAATGCTGGGTGATCTGTTGATCCTTTTGATTCAACTCAAGTTTGTGGCTAATTCGCTAATATTACAGGATAGAAGTTTGTTTGCCTGGTTGGAAATGGTTGCCTTTTTTATTTTTGTGTCAACATATATGCAGGTTTGCAAATATTTCCTGGAAGCTGTTGAGAAGAAACAATATGGTTGGTTTTGGGTGTGCCCAAATGGTGGTCAGAATTGTCATTATCGACATGCTCTTCCTCCTGGATATGTATTGACATCTCAGATGAAGGCCCTGTTAGAGGAGGAAAGTGAAAAGATATCAGTTGAGGAGGAGATTGAGAATCAGGTGAATATATTTGCTAGAACTATATAATAGGCAATAGGCTACCAACTTGGAAAGTGTTGCTTATAGTTGGATCATTTTTTCCTCTTCAATGAGTACATGAAACTATTTTCGAGTTGCTCTTTATTCTGATTATTGCTTTAGCTGTCCCTTAGTTTTTATTAATTATATGTTCTATTATTTAGCGATCCAAAGTAACAACCACAACCCCCATGACTCCGGAGTTGTTCATGCAATGGAAGAAGAAAAAGATAGACGAAAGAGATGCTGGTTTGGCTGAACAAAGAGCAGAAAGAGCTAAGAACGATCGTATGAGGTAAAAAAAATTTCTCCACTCTCTATCAACAGACTTGTGCATGTGAATACATGTATGAATATTAGAGATATGTGCATGATCTTGCATATGTATCAAAGTCAGTAAGATGCCACGTGCTAAATATGTTATCCTGTCTCTTTTCAGTGGCCGTGAGCTGTTTCTATCAGATTCCAGTGTATTCGTTGATGATTTGGAGGCATATGATCGGTATGATAGAGAGGAAGAACCTGATGCTAATGAAAAGGTAAATTTCCAATTAGTTGCAGATATGACTACTATTTCTTTGGGGTGGTTTTACACATCACCATGGGTCTCTTCCTTTGGAAAAGTTAGATCTCATTGCCTATTTAGAGGTTTTCTAATACTATATGCCCAAGGAAAAAGGCACACTATTCTACGAATCTCCATTTCTGCATGAGGTGTTGTATTCGATTCTAGGAAGTATTCTGGTGAAATGCATGTTTATGGTAATGTGTCGATGTGGTTTCTTTGTTGCTGCTGCCTGGGACTAATTTTCTCTTGTGGACAACAGGCCAATAATAATTCTGCTGCTGATCGTCCCAGTAGCTCAGCAAAAGCAGATGAGAATGCTAAAGATTTTGAGGATGATGAGGACGATGATGAATTGGACATAGATGAGTTAAATGAGCTGGAAGCGAGCTTAACTAAAACATCAATACAAATTCAGGAGCCACACGGTAGTAACTAATATTGACGGGCAGAGTCTGCAGTCCGCAAGCCTTTTAAATTTTTGACTCCATGATCCAGCTGTGGAGGGATGGACCGCACATTGAACAACGCCACTCGCTTCAGACGACTATGAAACTTTTCAAGGATCGTAAGTCTCCAATTATCTCGGCAGCGTCTTTTATGCTATTTGGTCTTCTGAAATTTCCCCATCTTTAAATCTAAGATTTATTGTTCAGATCACCAAAATGTAGGCTGTTGGTTTTTCATAATCATTGAAGCACTGTGTGGAGTAATGAGATATAGTTTAACGGACTTGTATTCTTATCAAATTCACACACAACCATTATGAGATCAGTTTTGCAGACCCGGAAAGTTTTATGCACAATGCTTTGTATTTACCAAGTTACATGCTGTTTTTGCATTATCTTGTGGCACTTTCTCTTGGGGGCTGTTTAGAACCGAAACAGAAAAAAACTGCGGTTGTAAAAAGCACATAGATACAATTGGATTGAAAACCACAGCCCTCAAGACAACAAACAAATGCAAGTGATTGCAAATGGACTGAAAGTGATTTCTAAAGTATCCCATAAGTAATTCTGTGTCTTATCATAGATTGTCAAAGGAACCAATCAACCCCAATCTATTTGCTCCGTTATCACTATCGTTGAATTTTCCTCGTTTCCATGGTGACGATCCTACAAGCTGGGTATACACATTAGAGCAATATTTTGAATTTAAGGCAATACCACCCAATCAATAAGTTCCGTTGTTTTCGTTCCATCTCGAACGCATAGCCTTACAATGGCACTAGTGGCTTGTGAAATTCAAGGGACTATTGACATGGCCAAAATTCATTAAGGCGCTATTGTTTCTTTTTGCCTTACCAAATATGATGATCTCCCTGAAGCTCTTCCATGACTTAAGCGACTGACCACTGTGGAAGCCTATCAAGAAGCCTTTGAACGGCTCTCCCACCGGATGGATGGGTTACCTAAAAGTCCTTATTAGGTGTTTTACGACAGGTTTACGGGACAATATATGACTCGATGTGAAGATCAAGGAATCATATTCCTTGGCAAAGGCGATCGGTATAGCCAGGCTAATCGAGGGAAATAACCACCTCGGCAAGAAAACTCTGACACCAACAAATCCATTCACTACCACCACTAAACCACCAGTCTCTCCAAATGCTGATTTATTAGGACCCCCACCCATTCCGCGATTAACTCCACCGTTGAATCTGTCACAACTTCGTCAATTGATGTCTCAAGAAGCCTGCGAGCGAAAAGAAAAAGGCCTCCGTTATTATTGTGATGAAAGATTCGTGCTAGGACATAGATGCACATGAGCATAGTTTTTCGTAACCAAGGATGCACCAGACGGTGACCCAGTTGAAATGGTCGCAATTGAAGAAGTCAAAGTAAGTAGGAGAGCTGCTACTCGAATTATCATTATAGGCAATCATGAACCTCCCATCCCCACACCATCTGACTTCCCTGTAAACTTCAGAAGAAAGTTCTTACGGTGCTAATTGAAGGAGGCAGCATCCACAACTTCATTGATCATGCAGTGGTTACCAAGTTTGGGTTACCTGTGGACTAACAACAGCTGTTCCAAGTTATGGTGGCCAACCATGACAGAATAGAATGCATGGGTATATGTAGGTCATTGATCACATCCGTTCAAGGTAACCCCATCACCACTGACTATTTTGTTTTACCCATAGCCGCATGTCAGCCAGTGTTAGGTGTTCAGTAGCTTCAAACTTTAGGCTCAATTGAAACTGATTATAAAGTTATGGATGGCATTTCCATACTCTGCATGGAATACGATACGAGGAATGGGCTTACAAGAGTTAATAGAAAAAGAACTACAAGGGCTCCGCGGCTTGGGGTTTTTTCTTCACACTCGACCCCTGTGCAACGATGAGACCATTTTTGCCTAACCAGAGGACCTATAATGACTCTTGGATTTTCTCCACACCACAGGAATTACTGTCTCAGAGGTCACATGTCTACCGGATTCCTTTGCTTCTAGGAACTGGACAAGTGCATGTTCGACCATATAGATCCTCATTATCAAAAGAATGAGATTGAAAGGTTGGTACAAGAACTACTACTCACCGGTGCAATTCGACCAAGTCAAAGTGCCTTTTCCTCCCAGATTCTCTGAGTCAAAAAGGCGAACGAAAATTGGAGATTCTGCTTGTACTATTGAGCTTTGAATGGGATTACTATCAAGGATAAATTTTCCATCCCCATGATTGTTGTGCTTTTAGATGAATTGCATGGAGTGATTTTCTCCATGTGTGCATTTCGGTTTTGTAAAAACTGTCATGTGTGAAAGTCTCCTATGTTTGGGAGGGAATGTATCAGGCGGTCAAAAACTACATCTAACAATGCTTTATTTGTCAACGATTTAAGATCGATTGCCTCAAGCCAGTCGGATTGCTTCAACCTCTTCCTACACTGACGCAAGTATGGACTGACATTGCCGTAGTCTTCATCGAGGGCTCACACACTTCTAATGACTATTCTGTCATGATGATTGTGATTGACCATTTATTGCTTTAATTGTTGCTAAGGATCTTGTTTCCTAGATGGTTAAAATTTAAAGAATTCCAGGTTCATACTGAGTGACCGAGATAAGATTTTCTAGATTACTTTTTGGAAGACTCTCTTTCAATTGTAAGCCACTCTACTCGGGATGAGTTCAAGCTACCACCCACAGATGAATGGACAATCCGAAGTCACCGATCGACTCCTCGAACAATATTTAGGCTATTTTACAGGAGATCATCTTAAAATATAAAAAATTAAATATTTTTTTAATATCTATATATATATATATAAAGACGGAGTTATTTAGAAGTTAGTAGTATACTGGAATTTTCAAAATTTAAAAAAATTAAATATTTGAATCCTCCTATCTTAAATTCTTAGCTCCTATCACTGAATAGATCATATCCTTATTTGCATTATTTGTGTTTAAGTCTTGTAATTTGTTAAGGGAAGTAAGTGTCTGAACTCCTTGCAAACTCTTTCTTTCTCATTGTTTTCTTTCTAGTTCCCCTCTCTCCTAAAAATTCTTATATCATATTTTTCAACCTAATTCTAAGATAAGAGATTTAAAAAAAAAACTGGAATGAGTTTTTCAAGAATTTTAAAGCAATGTTTTAAAAACTAGATCAAAAGTTAAATCAATAAGACAAGAGGTTTAAGGTTTAAAAGTTTCAACCAATATTAGACCGTCATAAAATCAGCTAAAGATTAAATAAAATTAAAGAATTTGAAATATGATTGAAAGAGATTATTCTTATTAATTAAAAAATTTAAAATTTAATTAAAAAAAGAAATTGTTAGTTGAAAATTAATTAATTTATTTTAGTTTATAAGAAATTATCAATTTACGAAAATTGATCGATTAGTTAATAAATTGATCAATTTTTAACAATAAGAATTATTAAAATAAATTGAATTGAAAATTTAAAAGCTGAACCAAAAAGTTAGACGGTTTAATATTTCCATCGTGGAATCGGTTGAATTTTTTTATCATTTTTTTAAAGACTAAAGAAACTTTTTAAAATTTCTTAAACTAAGGGAGATGTTTATGTCTTTTACTCTCTTGTATTCAATCATTCTTCTGGTCTTTTGGTAATTGAAGCCTAACTAAAGAGAGAGTTTATGTTTTTTTCCTTTCTATATTCAATCATTCTCCTGGCCTTTTGGTAAGTCAAGCCTATGGTAGAATTTAATGATAATGTTGAAAGATCTTTAAGATATACGAACTTTGATGTTGTATTTCGAGCCTTATTCTGCAATGGTAACACATTATTAGAAGGCTAAAGGCGCATATCTCCTTGTCTAAGATACTCAGACAAGACCTTATGCCATCGTTATATGACAAGATTGCGAAGGGTATATAGACCATATATGTGTCTTTATGACTAAGATTTAGTCGTAACTTTCTCTCTTCCTTCACGAACTATCAATTAGATTAGAAACATAGACAACAAGGAGTGCTGTTTTTGCTATATGCTAGTACTCCTCATTGGTTAATTTTGAAGGGGGGCAAGATCAAGCATACAACACTATGCAAAAGGTTGTCTTTCTGGTATGTTTCCTATTATGGCCCTACGAGACAAACCCTAAAAGCATCTTTCTTCAAGGAAATCAATATCAATGCAGAATTGAATTGAATTGAAATCTATAAACAGAGATATGATTGGTCAATATAAAAATAGTTTTAAAAAGCAAGAAATATTTTTTTCATAAATTAAATTTAAGAATTAAATGAACTTTCAAAAAATCAAACTTTTAAAGATATATTTACCCATTTTGGAATACATTAATATTTGAAGAGAAATTTAATTGACTTCCATTTTTAACAAAGGAATTATAAAAATTAAATTAAATTAAAACTTACAATAATAATAATATATAGTAAAAATCTCGCTGAAATGTGAAATTTAGAAAGGTCCAATAATACGCAACCTTATCTTTAATTAGTAAAATTTTATAAAAGTTAATCTTATCAAACAAATGACGAAGGAAAGTATTAACTTTTTTTTAGATCACTTTTTATCAGTAACTTTTTAAAAAGAACTTTATATTTCTTGAAAATTGATTTTATCTTAACTATATGAAAGATAATACATTAATAATTTATTAATTAAATTAAAATTTAAGTTTATCGACTAATTTATTCAAACATTCAATCAAAAAAAGAACAAACGCACGTATAACACCTCCCAAATTCGGTAATTCTGTTGACTTCGAAGACTTGGGCCGTGAACCAAACCATTCCGCAGACTGTCTCGTCATTTGAGCACACAAGATAAGAGCAAGGAAATGCGGGGCTGAAACTTAAACTACTTTTTCGTACTTTAAGCAGTCATGCCCCACCTGTAGGGATAAAGTGATGTGTGTACTCTTCCTTAGATTTTTGTTTTCAGTTGCGAGTGAACCCTAATGGCATACAGCTTTTACCCACCCTAAACATTCAACAGAAACTCAACGTTTGTGTTTTGTTTTTCCTTAGATTTTTGTTTTCAGTTGCTAGTGAACCCTAATGGGTTTATCTACTCTAAACATTCAACAGAAACTCAACGTTTGTGCTTTGTTTTCTCATGTTCATACGAGCTGTTAACAAAATATCTCATGTTATGTCTTGTCATGTTCACAAACCCCATTCGAATACCAACAACAGAAGCTATTTCTTTTATGTATGGTTTATATTTACAAATATGCAATTTTAGAATTTCAAAAAGAAATATTTTTTAAAAATATTCTTGTCTAAAATCAAAGTTGAAGGCATCGAAGTGTTGGTGTTGGACTACATCAAGGCTCGACCTTAAGCCCTTTTTTGTTCACATTAGCGTTAGATGAACTTATCAAACATATTCAAGGAGAGGTACTTTGGTGTATATTATTTGTTGATGATATTGTCCTGGTAGATGAGAACAAGGAAGGGATCAATGTCAAGTTAGAATGTTGGAGAGAAACGTTAGAATCGAAAGATTTTAGAAGGAGCAGGTCCAAGACAGAGTATTTAGAATACAACTTTTCGGGAAGCCAGATAGTACATGAGGCGGTGATAGCAATTGGTATTGACATCATATCACAGAAATTGAGTTTTAAATACCTCGGGTCCATCATTTAGAGAGATGGTAAGATCGATGCCGATATAGTACATCGTATTAGATCTAAATGGGTCAAATGACGAAATGCATCAGGTGTTTTATATGATAAAAATATTCCTTTAAAACTCAAAGAGAAGTTCTATAAAATGATGATTCGGTTAAGCATATTATATGGAGCAGAGTGTTAGCCTACCAAACGTAGACATACAAAACAGTTGTTAGTAGCAGAAATGCGTATACTTAGGTAGATATGTGATATTACCAAAAGATATAGGGTCCGGAATCGTGTTGTAACATCCTGTTACCTATGTTAAGGCTAGAATAGTAAATTATGAGAAATTTCTCAGAACTTAGGAAAATACACGTCTTGCATAAGTTATTTGTGACATGCACATTTTTGCACAATCATATGATTGTACATGCATTCATTGGCATTTCCGGGTAAATTGGTTTATAAATGGAAATTGTGGATTAAATTGAGCTCTTAAATGTGATTAAAATGTGATTTGTCCATTTTGGTATATTTTAGGTATTTTAAAATTTTTGGTGAATTTTAGAAAAATATTAATTTTTAGACCAATATTAGAGTGGCATGTGGTAAAAATATATGTGTGATAGATGGTTAATTGGTATGGTGACAAATGATTTATATCTGCGGTGGTAAATGACACACATGCTAGTATGTTGTAGTTAGGAAGAGGTTACTGTAGCTTTTAATCATCTGATGTAATTTATGCTTGGTTTTGTTCATCACTGAATAGCAAGTGATTGTGCTTTTGTGTTGTTGAGTTACTCTCATTGCTGGAATTTACAGTTGAATCCAGTAAGTAGTTTTGATGATGGTTATTTTCTGGTGTAAATATATATACGCATGCATGGGTTTATATATATATATATATATATATATGTTTTGTTCTGTTTTAGAGAGAAAATCGAATATGGATATGTTGTTTTTGCATGTTTGAGGAATAATATGTCATAAGTTATTGTTGAGGTAAGTTGGAGCTAGAAGAATCATTGAAGTTGTGTTTAGGAAGAGTGTAAAATTCTAGAAAAAAAAAAGATGAATTCCTACTCTGAAATTTTACTGTACATACGACAAGTATATGGTTAATTTTACTGTTCATGCATGAATTTGTGGAAAATGAATTTGGTGAGGTTCTAATATTGGGATGAGTTAACTGGAGTGAAGTGAAAGAGTAGATAAAAGTGAAAATATATGCATTTGATGAAAATCTAAAAATTTGAAATTTACAATAAAGAGAGAGAGACAATGTGCAGTTTCAGGTTTTTGGTGTTGGATTAATAAATTTGAATCTGGATGTGTAGAGATTGTATTTGGAGTGAGAAATGCTGAATAAATAAGTTGGAAAGAATTGGAAAGGCTGGAAATAAAAAAAAATGGAGGAACTGAAGAAAAGGATCGGTGAAGACGGAGAAGAGAAAAGCACCGTCGTGCAACATTTGAAAAAAATGTCAAAAGTTGAGATTGTACAAAAGCACATCCGAGACTTCTGGGGTTTGGCAAAAGCACTTTCGTGAGTTAAGGTGAAACTCGCGATCGTGCATATGCACAATCGCAACTTTCATCTAACTTTTCTGAAGGGATTTTTACTGAACATCTTTTAATCTTTTTACTATAACTTCTTCATCCGATGTCTAAATGACTTGATTCTTAGATCAATAGATTCATAAGACATTGATCTACATCTTCACCAAAAATCATAACTTACTGAATTAGATTGATTGATGAATTTAAGATGATAAAGTGACTGTGCTGAAGTATGATAATTGAGAGGATTTTTAATGAGCATACTTCGGTAATTGGGCTATATCTTGATCTGTAGAGTTCAGAATGAGATGATTATTGATTGCAAATAAACTAGAAACATAAGGCTACATATTTTCTAAAGACATAGAATTTCAATTCAGTCCCTAAGGCTTTCAATTTCTGGATGAAAGTTAGGTATAGTGTGCAGTTTTCGAATGAGAATAGTCTGTGAATAATTGGAGTATAACTTTTAGTATACTAAACCAAATTGAATGATTTTGATATCAATAGAAACTTAAGACATTGGACAACAAATTTCTAAAAGGAAGTGTTGCCTAATTTTGTTATTTATCTTATCAGATTAATTATACAAAGTTGACTCGTATGTATGCTGTAAGAAAAATCTGAAGTGGTCAATGAAGTTATGAAATCGATTTCACATTGTTTTATTTTGGTCAAAATTATAAGTACAAATGATATTAATGAGAGCTTTGATATCTGATTGATTTGATGATAAGGATCACAATAAGATACCCAAAATTATCATTGAACATGCATTGTGCATATTTTATAAGTATATGTGCATTAAACATTGTGCAAAAATGTGATATTTGTGAATGTGTTGAGTATGTTATAGAAGAGCACATCGGACGTCAGTCGGACATTGTCGAACCATCCAGGTAATAGCTTCTTGGAGCATACTATAAGTCAACGTAGATGATTTCCTAGGATTGGATTGATTTGATTTGTTAAACTTCCAACATTACTGAATTGTTTGTGAATCGTTTCTGAATTCTGGACTTGAAGTCCGAGGAGTTTAATAGTTTGGCATGTACTAGAAGTGTTTTGATTTGATATGAATTTCTGAATGACTTTTGATTCTCAATGAAAGTTGAATGCCGGACTTAGGTCCGATGACTGTGAAAACTTTGTCTGAGCATTTGTATAAGATTGTGATATATGACATATTCATTATTTGATGTATTTCATAAAATGCATGCTCAGATAAAGACGTTGTAACTTGAGTAGCCAGTATAAAGTGCTTCCACTCCGTGATTTCTGATTCTACACATAGAGCTATGTTCTGTGATTCTGTTTGACTGAGCCCTATAGGCCAATATTTGTATAAGTTTGTGATAGGCATTCGGTCACAACAATAAGAAAGAATGTGAGTCTCATGCATATAGCATTCTAAGACTGAAATTCATTGAAATGATTTGCAAAGCTGAAATGAGTGATAGATAGATATGAACTGTATGATCATATGATAAACTGTGTTGTGTGAATATCTGGAATATATATATGTTCTGAATGAATATCTGTGAGCTATGTGATGTGTGTATATAATTCAGTGAAATCATTAATGATGGTTCACTCATTGAGTTCGCAAAACTCATAAAAATTGCAACGTGATTTTTTAGGTACAAGATAGGAGACATAATGTTTATTCTGGATTAGAAGGACATTTTGGACTAAGTTATGGCTCAGAGGTCTGTCAGCTTATGTCAGAGAGTTATAGCCTTTATTTTGTAGTTTTTTGTTTGTAAATATTTATCTAATGGAAACCGTGTAAGCTTTGTGGATGAATGCAATGAATAGGTTTTAAAATCGGTGACTTTGAAGTATATTTGTTAAATGATGTCATATGTAAGTTGGATTTGTTATTGCTCCAACATACCATTATCATAGGGTATGTACTTGAATGTCCTTCGGGTATTCGGGTATTTACCTTGTGGTTGTGGGATGTTACACATGTGGTGAGAGATAGACTATAGGTGGCTAGTATTGCTGACAAGTTGAGAGAGACAAGGCTTAGGTGGTTTGGGCATGTGTACAGGAGGCCCTCTGATACTCCGATACGACGCTGTGACAAAATAACCCTTAATGACTACAAGAAGAGAAAAAGGAGGCCTTACAAGAACTGGAGGGAAGTGATCAAGAAAGATATGTCAAAGTTGGCCCTTATTGAGGCAGTGGCTAGAAATAGAAGACTCTGGCGTGATCGAATAAGGATAAAGGATACCCTTTAAAGTCCTCATGCCACGTAGTTACCGCGTAGGAAGTCCAACCCAATGTCCTTTCTTCCTTTGCTAGTTGTAAGTTTTGGACAATGCTTTCGAGCCTACAACTTGGTTTTTCAGGTTAGGTGTAGCGGGGAAAGATCCCGCGAGGCCTTCTAAAACAGTAGGATTGTCATATCCTCAGGGTCTCTCAACGAAAAACCCTAGCTTAACTAGCGACAAGAAGAGCCAGTCTTTGCAGCGTGTCAGGTACTAGTAGATCTGGTCACCATTAGGTATATCCTTTGGTTATATTTTATATTTTATGTATTTATTGTAATTTTATTTACATAATTATTTAGCGTGCCAGTTTTACTTATTTTCTCTTTAACCTGCATTACTTTTTTATTGTCACATCTGCATGTGGGTCTACCAAAACACAGTCTCTCTATTATGTAGGAATAAGGCTGCGTACTATCAAACCATCCCAGACCCTGCTTTATTGCGGGACTTCGATCTGGGTATGATGATGATACGATCTAAGAAACGAACATGTCACATAACGTATTTAAGAGTGTGGAGAAATAAAAAGATCCACTATCTAAGATATAATGCGTAAAAATAGAAAGATCACGACTCGAGACACAACCATGTCATAGACTGTATTTGTAATATACAACTTTATCTATAAATATGTTTTGATTGATGATTTATTTGAATCACGTTTAAATTAAATGGAGTTTACTAAAGGACTATTTAGGTAGAATTATACAAGATAAAGTTTACATATATATATATATATATATATATAATTGTAAATCTAGTTTAATGCAGCTGTTAGTTCCTAAGAACGTAAGCATACTCAATTGGTAGAAACTCATTAAATATATTCTTTTATTTTTATTATTTCTATCTTTCTATTTTATTCTTACTGCACATTATTTCTTAACAAGTAGTGTTAGAGTATACTTGAGGTAACAATGACTTACGCTATAAATTTTGAAGAAGTAAAGTATAATAAAATTAAGAGTTTTGCATTGTGTGACAACAAAAAAGTGAAGGATTCATTTGTATAGCAAGTCATGCTAAAGGGAATGCAGAAGAAAAGGTTGAAATGTATCGATGAGTATAAGTAGGAAGAATTATAGGTGCGAGAAGCTAGAATCATATGACTTTATAGACGAGGTCTTATACTATAATTGCATTTCCTGTGGAAATATGGAAGAAACTAAATAATCAATACATGTCAAAGTATCCCACAAGTAAGTTGTATTTGAAGCAAAAGTTGTATAAGTTGAAGATGTAACATGTAAAATGTATGAAATAACATATCAATGTTTTTAGCAAAATAATTAATGACCTGTTGAGACTGGAAGTGACTATTGCAAACAAGAATAAAGCAATAATTTCATTTTGTTCTTTTTCTCTTTCTTATGAATATACTGACCACATTCTACATTCATATTGGATAAGGAGATAGTTAGTGTAGAGGGCATTATCACTGCATTATTTATTCATATCCAATAGAGGCTCAATACCAGTGAAAACTCTAAAGGTAAAAGGGTAGTATATGATAATAAATTAAGATCATGAGAGGAAGCAAAATAAGGATAGCTCGTCCAATATGTGTTTTAGATCTAAATTTAAGGATAGAAAAACATTTTGGTGCTACAAATGCAAGTAAGTTGGACATCAATAAGGGTTTCAAATAAGAAGAGGCAGGATGAATAAAGAAAGTCTAATGATTCGTCAAGGTATATTAAAGTAGTGCAAAGTAAAGACTTAGATTGTAGTGAGAAAGATATAATATATGTTTTAACCAGTCAATTTTAGGACATAAATTTTAGATATGATATGCTTATATCGTATGACACCAAATAACAATTTATTTGTGTCATAACAACATATAACTTAAATACTATTCAGTTGGGAGATGATAAATATTGCAAAATCGTCGAAACATGATATATTAGGATCAAGATATTTAATGGTTTTGTCTTATGTTCAACATGTACTAGAATTTAAAAAGAATTTAACTTATTTATACACCTTAAATGCTCATAATTTTGGCTATAAAATTGAAAAGGATAATATTAAGGTGGTAAAGGGTGTTTTAGTTATGGTAAAAGGGTCAAGGCTAGTGGAAACATCTACAAAGTAATAAGAAGTAGAGGTGGCAATAGGGCTTTGGTCCGGCCTGAGGTCAACGAGCCAAGCTCTGATTGACAGGGCCTCAAGCCACATTTTAAAAAAAATTAAGGCCTTATGCATAAACCAATAAGATTAACTTAAATCGAACTTAAAAAAGGGTGAAAATTTTGGTTCAAGGGCAATGTCAGAGGAAGAACACTATCATAGTTGACTAATGGTTTTAACTAACCTTTTCGTGCATCATTTTTTTATATAATTCGGTCATTTCATCATACAATATTGTAATTCGACATAGATCATAAAATTAATGTCTACTTTATTTTGAGTCCAAACATGTTTGTTATTCACCATTAGCTATTGATTCAATTAATGACAACTGTAAACTATTTATAAAATGTCATTCTATCTTGACCAAGGATTTTCCTAATCAATACTAATCGAGAAAAATGAAACATTCTTCCTAATTAATTTAGGGTGATTAATCATATCTTGATCACTCAACTACATCCATAGAATTCATACTACATCCAATGGCTACCTACTAAACGACCTATGATTAGAAGAGATCATAAGTAGTATCAAAATAATCCATATATAAGATAACTTTGAAATCCTCAAGTCAAATAATCATTTATACAATCATCACAATAAGAATTTTCGTAGACATACAAGTAATATTTTTAATGGATTTCTCATATGGGGTCAGTTTAATGAATTTGTCCTTTAACAAGCACCCACACGTTTGTTTAAGTATCTCTATACTTTAGCCTGTAAGATTGACTACTTCTTTCATAATAAAAAACAAAACGTATGCTAGTCTTTTTACATTATACAAGTTTCCAATCTCAATAGAACAATAACTAGGAACAATTTAGGGATAATAAATAAATGTAATATGAATCTCATAATTATAATCTTATCATAATTTCATTTGCAATATATATTTATCTTATAGATTTTATCAAATACATATAAATTTGTATAAGATAAAGCATATCTTTAAATAATTGTCACTAAACTACAACCAACTGATTGGCTCTAAGTCATAAACCAACAAGATTAACTTGGGTCGAACTTAAAAACGGGTGAAATTATGTTGGAGTGAGCTGTACATTCTTGTAAAAGGAAAGATAACGTATCCATGAATTTCTGATTTATAGGGATAGTAGCAATTATTTTTAGTATAGCATTTATTAAAATCCCTGCAATTTCTCTGTATCTTCTCTGTATATAAACATAGCATGTTACGGGAAATAAAAAGAAGGAAAAAGAAC
>JAOTAX010000005.1:40413808-40425363 GCA_025629825.1 Erythroxylum guanchezii | reverse complement strand
TCTCTGTATCTTCTCTGTATATAAACATAGCATGTTACGGGAAATAAAAAGAAGGAAAAAGAACGCTTCTTTTATCAAATTATGGTTCAAGGGCAATGTCAGAGGAAGAACACTATCATAGTATAGCCACAAATAGAACAAGATGTACCATTAGGCCACTAAATAGATATGGTTGAAAACAAATTTCGGTTAAGAGGTTACGAGCAGTCAAGAGAAGTATAGATGGATAAGAGTTACGATGGAGGGAGTAGAGTCCTTAAACAAGAATAAAACATTAGAGATGGTGCAACTTTCAAAAAGAAAAAGACATATACGACACAAGTGTATGTACTAAAGGAAGCCAACAATGTCAAAGAGAAAAGTCTGAAGCTCGACTAGTGGCAAAGGAGGATATAGATGAAAGGAGGATTGATTATGATGATGCAACTTACATGTTGATAGAGTGGATTATTATAGAGAAAGCTTGGACTTCGTCAGTATCTCAAAGTACTAGAAGAGGTTACAAACCAACCTATAAAGAATATATTCACCAAAATGAAGATTATCATGTATAATTCATTACAGACTTCCCATGCTAGGTTTTAGTTAAAAAGTTGAACTAAAAAAGAAGACGCTAGTTCTTATTGAAAGGCCTGCATTTGTGATTAACAAAAGTTTGTGATACAAAGATTACTCTTGCAAAGTTTCAATGGCAATACCTATTAAAAGGTAAGCCAATATGAAGGTTACTAGTAGGGAAATATTTGGAAAAACTAAAACGCTTAACCCAATGAGCATTGAGAAAGTTGGTGCTTCTATGGCAGCCATAGCCAGTTATGGTCTTCGGAGGACGGTCTCCTTTCAGTTTCTGCCCAATGCTTTTCCAATCTTTACACTTGCCTTGGTTACCATCTTCACAAACTGGGACATGATGTTCTTTTTGACTTGACCTCTCTTTGGAGGAACCATAACCGTCTTCTTTCGGGGCTCTTTAGAAGCTGGCTTATGAGCAAAGTCCATAGTTTTTTTCTCATGTAGAGAAAAAGGGTATGGCAATGGTGTGAATGATAAAGAAAGACTGATGGGGTTTATATAATGAGGGAGATAGAAAAGAACCACAGAATGTGCTTAGAGGACTGTTGCAACGGGACCCTAATCATTCGTTGTTGCTGTAATGTGGGAAATTTCCAATGTATCAGAACAAATCAGTTCGTTCATGAACTTTTACTTTTTCCAATTTCTGCAATAGCCTCCGGGTCTACCAATTATCATTGAAAGCTTCAATAGAGTGGGAATTTGCACGAGTGTCTGATTACAAACATAAACTAAAATTATTGGTTTCAAAGGGGTGTTGATTGCTAGGAAAAGCCAAGTCAAACGTGTATTCACTGTACGGAGCAGACAGATCATTACGTGTGGAATTCCCTTTGCTTTCTTTTCTTCCCTCTGTTTGCTTTTCCAAGTTTAATGTTCCCCCCCGAAAACGACTCAAAATGGTCCGTGTACGAAGAGAAGCAGACAAGGCTGAAAATGTGGCATTTTGGGGTTGAAAATGAGAACTCAAAATTGGACCTGAGTTGGATTAAACGCTGTTTTCCGGAGAAACTACATAATGACTCTTAAGAAGATCCGGCCCTGCTCTGTTAGACTGAGTACAAAAGTGAATGATGCTGAATTAAATGTCGTGTTTAAAGCACTCCGGGGCTGGATTCCACAGACAAGATCAACGACAAGGTGCTGCTTGTGCTGACCACCAAAGACTTGATTCCATTAGAAGACGTAAAACTTTAAGACCAAGTCTTGCATCTATCATTCGTTACTGAGGTTTTGAAATTTAGACTATAAATTACATCTCAGTTACCAATTGTTGTGATCAATCCAATTAAGATAAATTATAAATTATAATGACAATATTACAGTCTAAAAACATGATATCTGTAATTTAAAACTTTAAATTCTGATATTCCTATCAATTTATGCCAAATTAAAACCAATATAGGAGATGACCAATCAGTGGATAAAATCCTGGTCTAGTGACAATTTGGTTCCTAAAACTGACGGGTCTAGTTCCAAGGTTATGATAGAGACGGAGAACGATGGTAATAGGGAAAATGACGAACTGATGGTGGCGAACGGTAAGAAGCATCAAAGAAGCGAAGGAGTTCTTCTATTGAATGTTGCTAATAACCAAGTTTTCTCAGCTGATCCCACTTTGAAAACGGCGAATCTTGCAATGCAGGATCGCCAAAAGCAATGAGTTGCCTAAGTTGGAACTGTCGGAGTCTCGACCAGCCTCGGACAGTGTTAGCTCTCAAGGAAATGGTTTGAAAATTTCAGTCGGAAGTGATTTTCTTAATGGAAACTCTGGTACATGGTCAGAGAATTGAGAAAATCAAGTATGAAATTGGTTACAGTGGTAGTTTCGTGGTAGATAGGATCGGTAGAGGTGGAGGACTAGCTTGTTTGTGGAGAGAGCAAGGCTTGGTAGAAATATGTAGCTTTTCAAGAAATCACATTGATATGTCAATCAAGACGGTGCGTAGTGAGGATTGGAGGCTTAAGGGTTTTTTATGGTTATTCGGAGCAAAAGACGTGACTCGTGGAAATTGATCCAAGCATTGTCTCGTCGAAGTAATTTGCCTTGGGTAATTATTGGTGATTTTAATAATATGCTTTTTATTACTGAAAAAGTTGGTGGGAGGGAGCATCCAAATAGTTTGCTCGAAGGCTTTTGAACATGTGTGGAAGCATCAAATTTAGGAGAGATACCCTTAAATGATGGGCCTTTCACATGGGAGAAGAGCAAAGGGACAACTTTTGCTATGTTTGAGAAGCTTGATAGGGCTTTTATGAACAATAAGTGGTTAAGAAGGTTTCCAAACCATAGCCTTCTGAATGTTCTTGCTAGTGTTTCGGATCATAACCCGATAATGTTGAAAGTTCTCGATGTAGTTTCTTTGAGAAGGCAGAGAAAGTTGGATTCAAAAATCGGTGGTTATTGGAACATGGTATAGCAGATGTGGTCAAAAATAGTTAGGCAGATGATGTTTCGGTTCCCATCACGGATAAAATAACCAAATGTACTGCAGAGCTGGTTGAATAGAGCAAGATAGTTTCCGTCAATTTTACAAATCAAAAGAATGACTTGCATGGAATTCTCAAACAAGCCCAAAGAGATGCTGATTTTGGAGGGCATGTTAACAAAATTAAAGAGAAGTTAAATAAGGTGCTGGCACAGGAAGAAGCGTATTGGAGGTAGGTTAAGTCTTTTTGGCTACAATATGGCTATAGGAATAAAAAAATATTTTCATGTGCAGGTATCTAGTAGAAAACGGATCAACATGATTCCACTTCTTCAATCTAATGATGGTCATTTGATATCTGATAAGAATGGCAAGGCTAAAATAGTCAGGGAATATTTCTCCACGTTATACTCAGATAGTGAAGATCCTGATGTTGGGGTTTTTTTTTGCAATGAGGGCAATAGTTGGGGAGGAAGACAATCATTTTCTTATGACACCTTTTACGGAGGATGAATTCAAAGTGGTAATTGCCCAAATGCATCCAGACAAATCGTCAGGACTGGATGTATAACATCCCATTACCCTTGTTAGGGCTATAATTGTGAATTAAGAAAAATTTATGTGAAATTAGAAAAATGCATGTCATGCATAAGTTAATTGAGACATATACATTTATTTTACATATTCATATGATTGTACATGCATTCATTGGCATTTTCGGGTAAATTGGTTTATAAATGGAAATTGTTGATTTAATTGGAGTGTATTAAATGTAATTTGGCAATTTTTTTACATTTCAAGTATTTTGCAATTTTTGGTGAATTATTTTGAGCTGAAAATTTATTTGGTGATAATAGTTATTATTTCAGAATTTTTGGTGAATTATGGATTAATTATCTTGAAAATTAAATTTGGTGTGTATTAGAGTTTATTCCGTATTTTTGGAGACATTTCGAATATTTTGGAAATTTATCAAAAAAATTGAGGTATTTTAGACTAGAAAAAATATTGAAATAATGGATAAATAGAAGTGTGACAATTGTATTAGAAATTAATTGACAAATTATGGGGTGACAAATGGGTAGAATCATATGTGACATGTGGACCTATAGCTATCAAACAAATGGTAGCTTATCTAGTGGACAAGTGGAAGACATGCATTGGAGACATGTGTTGAAGCACTAATAAAATACCTAGGCAAAAAAAGAAAAAAAGAAAAGTTTTTGCAGTCATTTTGCTTGGTTTCACTGAAACCATCTACTTCCATTTTCCCTCCTATTTGCTCTCCCCATTTCTGGAATTTTGTTGAAGTATAAACAAATAAGTTACATTAATGTTTTAATGTTTTAATAGATGCATGTATGAATGGTGTATGTTTTCAAGGTTGTAAATAAATTCTTGCATGAGTTGTTGAAAGAGGAAGCATTTCGGTGATGAGAGCATGGAGGTTGAAGTTTGAATTTTGAATATTGGATTCTGGGTTTGTTGTAAGTTGTTGAGTTGAAAAGAAGATGGGAAAGTTGGTTTATCCAATGGATGCAGCAGTTAGAAGGTGAAAAAGTGGGGAAAATTTTGGGTTTTCGGTGAAGAAGATGAAGTTTTGCGTGTTAGAGAGAGAAAAGGGTTGTGGTTGCATGTATGGGTTAAAAAACTAGAGTTTTTCATTGAACAACCCTCAGTCTTTTGCCTATAACTTTTTCATCCGAACTCCAAATAACTTGAAACTTGGACCAATGGATTCCTAAGACATTTTTCTTTCTCTCCACAAAAAATTAGAGTTATCTGAATTGATCTAAAAGTGATTGCTAGGATGAAAGTGTGGAAGTCTGCTGGAATGTTAGGAATTGGAAAAGTTTCATGATCATGCTTCGGTTTTCAAATTATAACTTGAGCTGTAGATTTCTGAATGAGTTGATTTTTGATTTATATTAAACTACAGGCATATTTATACAACTTTTGTGAAGAAGTAAAATTTTAATTCTATCTCTAAGATTTTCAAAATTGGCATGTAAGTGAGTTGTAGCTTAAGCTGAAGTACTGTCAGGGACAGAAATCATGTCCTGCGGTTATTGAATAAACTGTATTAATGTGGGCAGAATTCGGTTGAGTTGTCTTCACCAAAGTTGTAGCTTATTCTCTTGGCTTTAAATTGGTATAAAGTTTGTAATTTTTGGATATCTGAGTTGAAAGATATGAGTTGTGCAATTAGAGGGTATGATCATGTACTAGCTAAAAGTTCAAATGTGTACAGTCTGTAGTTTTTGGTGCATAACTCATTGAACACTAAATCAAATTGGATGATCTTAAAGTCATTAGAAATTAACAACATTGGAGAACAACATTCCAGAAGGAAGTTTTGCCTAATTTTGTCATTTACCCTATTAGATTAATTATGCAAATTTGACCCGAAATCAGGTGGGTAGAAAATCTGAAGTGGTCAATTAGGTTATGAAATTGATTTCCCATTGTTTTATTTTGGTCCAAGTTATAAGTACCAAATGATATTAATGAGGGCTTTGATAACTGATTGATTTGATGATGAAAATTTCAATAAGATACTCGAAATTATCATTGATTAATACATGGTGCATATTTTATTTCTTTAAGTACATGTGCATAAAGGAATATGTTTTCAATTGTGCAAAATGTGATATTCGTGAATGTGTTGTGTATGTTATAGAGGAGCATATCGAACGCCAGACAGACATTGCTGGACCATCTAGGCAATAGCTTCTTGGAGCGTACTGTGAGTTAACCTAAATGATTTCCTAGGATTGATTTGATTTTAATTTAATTTAATCTATTACACTTCTAATATTATTGAACTATTTGTGAATTGTTTCTGGATTCCGGACCTGAGGTCCGAGGAGTTTAGTAGTTGGGCATGTATTGGGACCGTATTGGAAGTGTTCTGATTTATTTGATAATTCTAATTGCATTATGCTATATAAATTCTCAAAGAATGTTGAATGCCAGACTTAGGGCCGATGACTGTGAAATCTTGCCTGAGCATTTGTATAAGATGGTGATATATGAGATTTTTTGAAATTGTTACATTTCATAAAATGCATGCTCAGATAAAGGCGTTGTGACTTGAGTTGCCAGTATCAAGCGCTTGCACGTAGAGCTTTGCTCCGTAATATATGATTTGGCACGTAGAGCTATGCTCTGTGATATATGTTTCTGACTGAGCCCAATGGGCCAGTATTTGTATATGTGATAGGCACTCGGTCACAACATTAATAACGAATGTAGAGTCTCATATGCATCTATATATGTTTATTTATGATCTGATTCGCATTGATAAAATGATGTGCCATGATAGTGCGAGTATTTGAAATATTCATGTTCTGTATATAATGTGTATGTGATGTGAATCCGGTGAAATCATCAATGATGGTTTACTCATTGAGTTCGTAAAACTCATAAAAATTGCAATGTGGTTTTTCAGGTACGAGACAGGAGACTTAGTGTTTATTCTGGATTAGAAGAACATTTTGGACTAAGTTATGGCTCAAAGGTCTGTCAACTGACGTCAAAGAGTTATAGCTTTATGTTGTAGTTTTTGCTTGAACCTGTATAAGGTTTTGTAAATATTTATTTAATGGAGACAGTGTAGACTTTGTGAATGAATACAATGAATGATTTTAAAATTTGATGATTTCTGACTATGTTAGATGATGCCATGTGTAAGTTGGATATGTTTTTGCTCTAACATGTCATTATCATTGGATATGTACTTGAATATTCTTGAATGTTTGGGTATGTACCTTGTGGTAGTAGGATGTTGCATTTTTGGTATCAGAGCATGGTTTGGCATCTTTAGGGACAAATATGAGTTGAGATATGATAATTAGTATGATATTCCGATGGTGATCACAACTTTTGTTTGTTATAGGTCACCTTCCGTAGGAGAACACATTGGAGAGTCAACTGACATGGAGTCTGTAGGAGTCAATTTAGAGTCTCCTGTACCTGAGTTTGTTTAGATGCCTCCGAGAATTCCCGTGAGATGAGAAAGAAGATATGATAAGCTGAGAAAGCAAGGAGCTGTAGACTTTTATGGAAGTACAGACCCAGCTGAAGCAGAAGGGTGGTTAGAGAGAACCGAAAGAGTGTTCGATCAGATGGACTGTGAAGCAGAGGAGAGATTTGACTACAGTCTCACAATTGCAAGGTCCTGCATATCAGTGGTGGAAAACTGTTCCGGCCAGCACCACTAGACCTTGTAGCTTGACCTGGGAGGATTTTCTGAAGGCGTTCCGAGAGAACTACATGCTGAAGATTTACATAGATCGAAAAATGAAGGAATTTTTAGATTTAAAGCAGGGCAGACTCAGTGGCAGAGTATGAGATAAAATTCAATGAGCTAATGGGATATGCAATTGCGTTGATCCCAACTGAAGAGGAAAAATGTGGACGATTTGAGGATGGTTTGAATATGGAGATCAGAACGAGACTAAACATTTCTAACTTGAACAGTTTTACAGAGAGAGCACAAGCAGGAGGGTAGAGGAAAGAGGCAGAATGAATCTCATGCTGATTCTGGTGGAAACTTCAGAAAACGTCAGAACAGATCGTCTCGATTCCAGTCTAGATCGAGACAATATGGATCCTAAGGAAGAGGTAGATTTGCTCAGTATGGGGGAGGCAGAGGACATATGCCTACCAATCAGTCACACCAATTGCCTAAATATGAGCACTGTGGTAAAAAGCATAGTGGTGAGTGATGGCAAATTTCGGGAGCATGTTTTCGATGTGGCTCATATGAGCATCAGATCAAAGATTGTCCTGAGATGTTGGAAACATAGTTTGGATCTAAAGGAGGAACTATGACTAAGACTACAGTTTAGTAGAGTAGAGTTGGCAGACCTGCACAGAGAGGCAGAGGTAGAGGTAGGACTCAGTCAGCAGGGTCCAATGTTAAGATTGAGGTGCGGAACAACCAGCCGCAATCTTAGGCTAGAGTCTATGCTATTACCAGACAGGAGGCGCAGGACTCCCCCGATGTAGTAGCAGGTGTGTTGAATGTTTTTAATTTTGAAGCATATGTACTGGTAGATCCAGGATCTACCCATTCATTCATCACCCCGCATCTGGCATCTAGATTGCTTTGTGAGAATGAGACACTGAAATGTGGATTAGTAGTGAGTACTCCATTGGGTAACACAACAGTGATTGATGAGGTATGTAAGAGGTGTATAGTTCGGATTGATCAGGCAGAGTTAGAAGCTGATGTGATCATCTTGCAGTTAAAGGAAATTGATGTAATTCTAGGTATGGATTGGCTTACAGCTCATCGGGCTGTAATGAATTACACTAAAGAAGTAGTTCTTGAATCTCCCAATCTGCCGAGAGTAGTGTTTCGAGGAGTTAGTCAGGCAGTGCCAGCCCGACTGATTTCATTCAAGAGTACTTTGAGTTTGATCCGAGATAGATGTGAGGCTTATCTGGCCCACGTGGTTGACACTTGGAATAAACAAACCATTCAGGATATTCCAATTGTTAGAGAATTTCTGGATGTGTTTCCGGCTGAACTACCGGGATTACCCCCAGATAGGGTGACAGAGTTCACTATTGATATTATCCCAGGTGTCGCTCCTATATCAATTCCTCCATATAGGATGGCACTTGTTGAACTGAAGGAACTGAAAACCTAATTACAGGAGTTGTTAGATAAGGGTTTTATCAGGCCTAGTGTGTCACCTTGGGGAGCTCTGGTATTGTTTGTAAAGAAGAAGGATGGAACCCTGAGATTGTGCATTGATTACGGGCAGTTAAATCGAATAACAGTTAAGAATAAATATCCATTGCTGAGGATTGATCATTTGTTTGATCAGTTACAGGGAGCTCAGGTGTTCACAAAATTATATTTGAGATTGGGATACTACCAGCTGAGGATAGCTGAGGTGAATGTTCCCAAGAGTGCATTTAGAACCAGATATGAGCACTTCGAGTTTTTGGTAATGCCATTTGGATTGACTAATACTCCGACAGCTTTTATGGCTTTGATGAATAAGGTATTTCAACCTTATTTAGATCAGTTTGTAATTGTTTTTATTGATGACATTTTGGTGTATTCGAAGTGTAGAGAAGATCATGTTACACATCTGAGATTGGTTCTTCAGTTGATGAGGGAGAAACAGCTTTATGCCAAGTTTAGTAAGTGCGAGTTTTGGCTCGATCAAGTAATATTCTTGGGCCACATTGTGTCTGGTCAGGGCATTAAGGTGGACCCAAAGAAAATAGAAGCAGTGATGAAGTGGGAAGCTCCGAAGAACGTGTCTAAGATTCAGAGTTTCCTTGGGTTAGCTGGCTACTACAGAAGGTTTGTCAAGGGGTTTTCACTGATCTCAGCCCCTTTGACAAAACTTCTGAGAAAGAATATGCCTTTTAGATGGAGTGAGGATTGCCAGAGGAGTTTTGAGGAACTTAAGCATCGGTTGACTACAACACCGGTGTTAGCTATTCCGTCTAGTTCTGGAGGTTATGTTGTGTATAGCGATGCATCCCATCAGGGTTTAGGATGTGTACTAATGCAGCATGGTAAAGTAATAGCATATACATCGAGACAGTTGAGGTCTCATGAATTTAATTACCCAGTTCATGATCTGGAACTTGCTGCAGTAGTGTTTGCCCTGAAGATTTGGAGACATTACCTGTATGGAGAAACCTTTCAGGTATTTACTAATCATAAAAGTTTGAAATATATGTTGAGCCAGAAAGAGTTAAATATGAGACAGAAGAGGTGGATAGAATTGTTAAAAGACTATGATTGTACAATTGAGTATCTTCCTGGCAAAGCTAATATTGTAGCTGACGCATTAAGTAGGAAATCGCATAGCAGTGTGGCACAAGTACAGTTATTGAGGTTACCTAGCCTAGTTCAGTTGAGGGCACTGAATGTTGAATTAAATTTGGAGCGAAATGATACATTGATAGCTACCTTGAAGTTGAGATCTGTTTTGGTTGAAAGACTCAAAGAGGCTCAGAATAGAGACCCAGATTTAGTGAAGTTAATTGAGAAGTTGAAAGTGAATCCAGATTCTGAGTTTGAAGTGAGAGATGATACCTTGAGGTTAAAGCAAAGATTATGTGTGCCAAATGTTGATAATCTGAGGAAAGAGATTTTAGAGGAAGCACATTTAGCAGCTTATGCTATGCATCCTGGTACTACCAAGATGTATAACACACTGAAATAGCATTGCTGGTGGCCTGGTATGAAGAAGCAAGTAGCAGAATTTGTTTCTAAGTGTTTAACTTGTCAGCAGGTTAAGGCTGAGCATCAGGCTCCGATAGGAAAATTACATTCGTTACTCATTTCAGAGTGGAAATGGGAACGAATCATGATGGATTTCATTATGGGTTTGCCTAAGACTCCGAGGCAACATGATGCCATTTGAGTCATTATGGATAGACTGACCAAATCGGCTCATTTCTTGCCAGTGAGGAAAAATCTTTCATTAAATCAGTTAGCTCAGCAATACGTGGATAAAATTGTGAGGTTACAAGGGATTCCAGTGTCCATAGTATCAGACAGAGATCCTAGATTTACCTTGAGATTTTGGGGTAGTCTACAAATAGCTTTGGGTACTAAGCTGAATTTCAGTATAGCCTTTCATCCTCAGACAGATGGCCAGAGTGAGAGGACGATCAGGACTGTCGAGAATATGTTCAAAGCTTGTGTTCTGGAGTTTCAGGGAGCATGGGATAAATATATAGCTTTGATTGAATTCGCCTACAATAATCAGTATCATAGCAGTATTGGTATGGCTCCATATGAGGCCTTGTACGGCAGGAAGTGTTGTTTGCCTTTATACTAGAATGACGAGGGTTTAAGAATCGTCGAAGGCCCAGAGTTGATTCAGGACACTGTTGATAAGATAAAATTGATCCGTAGCAAAATTAAAATGGCACAAGATAGACAAAAAAAAGCTATGTGGATCAGCACATGAGAGATATGGAGTATCAGATTGGTGATAGAGTATTCCTAAGAGTATCACCCTGGCGAAGTGTACTGAGATTTGGCAAGAAAGGTAAGTTAAGTCTGAGGTATAGTAGTCCATATGAGATAATCGAAAGAATCAGACCATTGGCTTATAAGTTAGCCTTACCTTCGGAAATGACTCAGATACATAATGTGTTTCATGTAAACATGCTTAGGCGATATCGGTTGGATCCAACTCATGTGTTAACGACTCAGGAGATTGAAGTCTCTAGTAATCTGAGCTATGTTAAGGAACCCGTGAGGATAATTGATTACTAGAACAAGCAACTGAGACACCGGGTGATTCCGATGGTGAAAGTTCTTTAGAAGAATCATTCGAGTGAAGAAGCCACATGGAAAACAGAGGAGCACATGAGAAAGCAGTACCCCTACCTATTTGATCATTCAGGTAAGAATTTCGAGGACGAAATTTTTGTTAGGAAGGGAGAGTTGTAACATCCCGTTACCCGTGTTAGGGCTATAATTGTGAATTAAGAAAATTTTATGTGAAATTAAGAAAATGCACGTCATGCATAAGTTAATTGAGACATACACATTTATTTTGC
>JAOTAX010000005.1:40398010-40413708 GCA_025629825.1 Erythroxylum guanchezii | reverse complement strand
AACGTTTGTTTCGATTTGCTTCCGTTTCGTTCCGCTGTGAATTTGATAAGAATCCGTTCTTTCGATTTCTGCTTTCGGTTGAATTCGAGTTCGCTTATGATTAGTAATCTGATTCTTTCGATTAGTTTTCGTTTTCCGTTTCCGTTTTCCGGTTGGGATCCGGTTCCTGAGATCGGGTCCCAACATGAAGTTAGTGACCTCTAGCTTAGAAGCGTGGGAGAGCACATCCTTCAAAAGTATGGAGAATGCAATGAAATTTCCTAGGAACAACCATGGTCCCAAGACCTTCCTTTTTATATCCAGCAGCTACTTCCACCGTATGTCTCCCAAGAAAGCAAAGTTGGAAGTGTCTATGAAGTTGATCCTGTTGGCATGAGTTGTCATACAAGTTAATTTAGAAAGATCAAATCAAAGTATTTATAGAAAGTATCTCATTGCAAAATCCCTAAGTTAAAGGGATCAACCATAATTATAGCCATAGATCATGTATTCCCTAGAATAGCCTTCTGTGTATCTTTACATACTCTTGTACTCTGCTATTGAAAATATAGAAAAAAGAGAGATATTGATTGAGCCCAAGTTTATTCTATAAATTGGTGACACTTTCATGGCTTTTACTATACTTTTTGACTCCTAATTCTAGATTTTGTGCTTAAATTGACTCTTGAGTATGTACTTTTATTTTATATAGTTTGACAGTAAAAATTGTCACAAATCAGTATTAATTGCACTAATTAATTTTTCTGAGAACAATTGATACTACAAACTATCATTGTTAATTGTAGGAACCTCAAGGAAAAGGGACTCAAGAAGAAGGTGTAAAGTTAAAGAAGGTTGTTGCAAGTCAACAAGAGAAAAGGCGCTACAAGAAGTTCGCTGCGGCAAAGTAAATTTGTCGCCGCGGCGAAATACAAAGGAATCTAGACTGAACTTTAGGGAAAAGTTCTCCACGACGAAAATTATTTCTTTCACCGCGATGAAGGATCCAGCAATGAGGCAAAACCTTTCGGGAAAAGTACGTCGCGACGAACTTATCTATCGCCATGGTGAACCTTCGAAAACCCAAACCATATTTGAAAAAATCATCCCCACTATGCGACCCGACCCAATCATCCTACATTTAAAACGTACCAAATTAGGTTACCAAGGAGCCGACTACAAAGAGAGAGAAGCGACAGAAACATCAAGAACATACACACTCTCGTCTCTCTCACTCAATTTGACCTTCATCCATCACTTCCTTCCATTTTTTATAGCCGCCTTCTTCATCTGCTGCTGCTGCCGTGGATGCTATTGGTGGGCTTCTGCTTGTGAGTTCTCCCAAAGCGATGCTTGGCTTCACACCATTTCCTCTTAAAGATGTAGCAATGGTTTGAGTTCAATGGGCTTGAAAGGGGAGTATAGGATTTTATTTTTTCCTTGCATAACATAAAATTTTGAAAACTCAAACAAAAGCATACTTCCACAATTGGACTTTTCATACTTAGCATTCTTTTTACACTCATATAGTTTTAAATCTTTTCTTTGATTGCTTATTGATCCATACATACACATTTTCATACATACTTTGACGCACCATACACTTGCATCCTTCACATCTCACCTTTTATTTGACTTTGTGTGCTTGTGAGTAAATTTTGTTACATTTTCTTTCATTTGAACTGTTTCTGTGCATGCCTCAGAGAGCTAAACTTGTTCCTTTCCAACCTGAAATTGAGAGACGCTTGTGGAAGATTAGAAAAGATAGGAAAGAACAAGAGAGAAGTAAGGTAGTTATGGAAGAGGAGTCTAGTCAGCCAAGTAGTGGGAGTGAGTCGAGAGAAAGAGTGATCATGGCTGAGAACCCAGCTTTTTTACAAAATCCTAACTTTCATGCTAAACAACCTAGAAATGGCGATAATGGAGGAAATGGGGAGCAGGAGAGAGTTGAGAAAATAATGGGAATCAAAGACGGAGGACCATTAGGGAAGCAACAACTTCTGATGTTAATTTTGACCCATTTACTACTGCTTGTCCTAATTTTGATGTTAATTTTGAAGTGAAAGGATTACTAATTAACTCCCTTCCTAAATTTCATGGCTTGACAGGAGAAAACCCCTACATGTATTTGCAATCTCTCTCTATCATTTGTTAAGTATGAAACCAATGGGAGCTTTACGTGATCAAGTGCTATAGAAGGTTTTTCTTTTATCCCTAGAAGGAAAAGCACGGGAGTGGTACATGAGCCTCCCAAGGCATGTGGCGAATGCCCACCATAGCTGGGCCAATCTGAGGAAAGCTTTCTTGGAGAAGTACTTTCCAACTTCCAGAACTTCATCGATGAGGAAGGAGATCTATTCAGCACGACAAGATTATGATGAATCCCTTTATGATTATTGGAATCGCTTCTAAGATCTATTTTCTAGATGCCCCCATCACCAGATACCTGATGAGTAGTTAGTGCAGTACTTTTACGATGGGCTGAAAAGTCAAGATAAAGGTATGTTGGATGTGGCATCGGGAGGTTCTTTGATCAATCTTACAGCTTCGGAAGAATGGGATTTAATCAAGAAGATGGCTCTGAATCATCAACAATATAGCGTTAGAAAACCCTGAGGAGTGCATGAGTTGGGCACCACGACATCCTAATCCAAAAGAATGGAAAGTTTGGAGTCAAAAGTTGACTCTTTAGAGAGCATAATAACATCACAATTATCTTTTATCACAGCAGAGTTGAAAAAATTGAATGTGCATCGCCCCATAACTTCCACGGATCTTACTGCATCCAGTTGTGAAATGTGTGGGTCAGTAATACACATATTTATCATTTGCCCCAGTCGGTATGAAAAAGTGTCTGCAGTGTATCCGAGACGATCAAATCAGAAATGGGACCCCTACTCCAACACTTACAATGAGGGATAGAAGGCCAATCCTAGATTTAGTTGGAGGCATGAGGAGGGACAAGCTCAAAATAGATTTCAACAAGGGGGAGGAACTGGTACTTCCACCAACCAGTTCCCCAACCAACAGCAAATCATGACTGTCCCACCTAAGGAGGACATCAACCAACTGCCGCAAAATATGATAACTTTGATGAAGGAAGAACGAAATTCTAATAACAATCAGTTTAATGCCGTAGCTTCTCTGATTCAGCAAGATTTTTCAAAAAATGCTGCTCAGTTCAATGCATTGGAAAAGAGAATGGAGCAATGGGAGACAAAAGCGGAAAATATTAACTCTTGTGTCACTCAGTTGTCCAACAACATGAGCAAGAACCAAGCAAGAAGTAGTGGAACCATTCCTTCAAACACTTTGATGAACCTAAAAAGTTTAAATGCAATTGCTCTCTGATGTGGGAAACAAGTGAGGTTTAATCATCAGGAAGAAGAAGAATGTGATGAGGAGATTGATAGTGGAGAATTACCTTTACCACAGAACAACATCAAGAAATCCGAGAGCTCTAAGGAAGAATCATTTTTGAACGGAAAGAAGTCTGCATCAAAGAACAAAGGAGCTACTTCAGAGAGTTCCAAGGAAAAAGAACCAACACATAAGCATAGGGAATCAAGCAAGCATGAAGCCCAAGGTAAGGAGGTAAAACTTCAAGACCTTTCTTTTCTTAATTCATATTTGATGAGCAAGTGAATGACTGACATTAAGCATGAAAAAGATATAATTGATTTGTTTAGAAAAGTTGAAGTCAACGTCCCTTTGCTTGACTTAGTGAAAAGGGTTCCGACCTATGCTAAATATCTTAAGGACTTGTGCACAAACAAAAGGAAGTTTAGGCCCAATGAGAGAGTCCAAGTGAGGTCGAATGTATCAGCCCTATTCAAACCACAAATACCTATCAAGTGTCAAGACCTTGGATCTTTCACCATTCCATGTACAATAGTGAAAGTTACCATAGGAAGAGCCTTGTTAAATCTGGGGGCAGCAATCAATGTGATGCCTAAGTCTGTTTATCAATAATTAGGAGTTAAGAGTCTCATGCCCACATCTGTCGTGTTACAACTGACAGATAGATCTTTTAGGCATCTAGTGGGGATTATAGAAGACATTTTGGTCCAGGTCAAGGGTTTGGTTTTTCCAGCTAATTTCTATGTGCTTGACATGTCTTCTGAATTTGTGCAGGACACTTCCTTAATTCTCGATTATTCTTAAAGACTGCTAGTACTATGATTAGCATGAAGGAAGGTAAGATCACCATGGAGGTAGGAGATCAAAAGGTGAGCTTTAATATGTATGAGGCTATGAAACACCCCCATGAGGACTATTCGCTCCTAGGAGTGAACATGTTTGATGTTGTTGTTGATGATGCATGCATTGAGTTTGAACCGATAATGAACCCATTAACTAATGATTCCTTGGTGGAAGTATTTTTGCTGATGTTTCAGGTGAACTGCAGAGTGTGGAAGTTAGCACAGAAGTGGGAAGTAGTCGAGTTACCTCGCCACAGTATGGCTATGAGCCAAAAGTCCCCCAAGAGTTGAAGGACCCCCTATAAACAATAGGTTGTTTCTCTTCTTTCACTTACAATGTACTTATGCTTTATGATTAAAGATGACATTGTTATGAATGAGCATGTTGACTAAGTGTGGGAGAGAAACTACTTCAGTAGGATTAGGTTTATTTTTTAGTTGGACTTAGGTTTAGTTGTTCTGTTTTAATAATCCATCTTCCCTTTGAATTCTGTATTTTAGTAGATGCATGACACATCTCTTATGATAGAGGAAATTGGTGTAGATGGTAAATTGCATTTGTTTTGTGTTAGTTAAGAACTTGCATATGAGTTAAGTATCTAATTAGAAATTGTCACATCTTTTCTCTTTTATCTCTCGGGAAAACTTTGTCGTGGCGTGAGTCGCTTCGCCGCGGCATGGTACATTTCGCCGCAGTAAACTCATTAGTCGCCACGGCCACAACGTCTCTCAAGCCAATTCGCTGTGGCGTGGATCAATTTTTTTACTGCGGTGAACATTTTTATGCAACCTTCGCCACGACATACATTAATTCTTTTGTTTCGGTGAAAGACCATTCTACACAAAACCCCCACGTGAAATTTCTTTTTCACCCTTGATGTTCTTCTGATCTTTCATCTACCCTCTGTCTTTTTCGTCATTTCCTTTCCCCATCCTTATAAACTTACCGCCCTCTTCTCCCTCTTTCATTTCATCTCTTTCACTCAAACTTTGCCATGGGTAATCCGAGTTACCTTGCATCATTTCTCTTTGTGCTCGTTCTCCTTCCGAGTTACCTTACATCATTTCTCTTTGTGCCCGTTCTCCTTCAGCCAGCTAGTGTGCGTGGTTGGTGTTCGCATCCCCTTCCTCCTTCTTCATAAGTTTTCCCTCTTTCGTTTTGTTCTTTACTCGCTTACTTTTCTGACGTTAGGGTTAGTTTGTCGCGACAAAGAAACTTATTTCGTCGCAGCGTGGCAGACTAACATTCTTCGTCGAGGTGAAGAACCCTTTCTTTACCGCAGTGTGGGAAGTACAGTTTTTGTCGTGGCGACATACCTATTTCGCCACGGCGAGCTTTACAGGTTTTGATATTTTTAGTGAATTTTATTTAATCATTATGTTTATCTTTCCTTGTTTTCTACAGGAATATGCCTCGAACTAAGAACCCTACCCGTCACTCCCCCATTACCTCCTCTAGCTCCTCCGATTCCTCCCATCACTCCCAATCCTCCCATTCATCCCAATCTTCCTATCCATCCCATCCCTCCACTCATTCTCCTCATCCAGCTGATTCAGAATATACTGACCTAGTCGAGAAGATCGACGCTAGGCCGTTTATTAAAGAGTGCCCCTTTCCTTTGACTCCACACAACAATCCTTTTGTCCGACAACTAGTAAACTCCCAACTAATAGGATTAGTTCAACCTAGTGATTAGGGCAATGATAAATTTGTTCGTCATTTTTATACGTATGCCCGCCTCCACAACACCTTGGAAATTAATTTCTAGGGTGTCACTGTCCCTATCGCTTTTACCACCCCAGCATCCGAGAACACTATAACCTTCCTCCTATCTTTCGCTGTCACTACGAGCAGTTGATACACCACTATTCTTGGGATGATCTCATTTGTACCCCCTATCCTGAGGGTGCCATCTGGCATCAACCCAGAATCTATCAATGCTACCTCAAGCATTCTGATCTCCGACCCAAGGCTCGTCCTTGGCTTCATTTGGTGAGTAACAACATCCTTCCCACTACCCACCTCGCTTACGTAACCAAACAGTAAGCCTTGTACTTGTACCTCCTAATGATTAGTCGCTCGGTCGACATAGCCCATGCCATTGCCTCCGCCCTTCGTGATTCCATCATTACTGTCAAACTCACCAACTCCATAATCTTCCCACACCTCATCACTGACCTATTCTGGACCCATCATGTCCCGAAATACAACAATGACAGCTATTTCGACCTGGCTCCTTTGTTTCACTATGTCCGCCTCAAACAACCCCGCCTCCAGCCTCCTCCCCGATCCCCTCCCCGTTCCACCCCACCTCCTGCTTCTGTTACCACCCCTGTCGCTACAGTGCCACAAGAGGATGATTCTCCCACTCTGGCTCCTCCTAAGCCCGTTACCTTACAGTCCCTCGCCAACCGAGTGGCTGCTCTCCAGGAAACTCTCTTGCAGGTGGTTGGCAGACAGGAACGAGATCGGCGGTATCGCCAATAGATGGATGCTTTGATTGTCGCGCACCTGCATTTCCCGCTTTCCTCTGATGAAGATGATCCTTTTGACAATGTCGGCATATCTGGGGCCGCTCCTTCAGACGTTGTAGATGACCACCCGATGGACTAGTTCAAGTTTTTTTTTCCTCTTGTATTTTCTTTTTATTGTCTTTTTCTTGTTGAATGCTCAGTTTATTTTTGTAATGACCAACTTGTTACACACCATTGGTATCTAATTCGCTTTGTTCTTTCCCTTTGTTGTTCATGCGCCTTTCCCTTTCACCTTATTTATTTCTGATTCATTGTTCTTGTGTTTTGATTTCTCACATTAAGGACAATGTTGTGTTTAAGTGTGAGGGAGGTTTTCCCATCTTACAACTCTTGTTTGTGCTCCATTTTGACCATTTACATGTTCGTGTTAGTCAATTATGCATAATGTTCACAATTTTAAATTTGGTGATTGTGAAAATTGAGTTTCTGTTGTTTTTCGCCGCGGCATACTATGTCTTCGTCACGGCCATATGAATGATCTTCGCCGCGACAATGCTTGTGAGCTGAACAGTTCGTCGCGGCGCCATACTCTTGCAAAAATGATTTTGTTTAAAATTTTTTTCCTCAATTCAACAATTCTCCCTCATTCGATTATTTTCACTCTTGTTTCTCAAAGATTTTATAAATTTCAAAGTGATTTTTGAGTTTTTAAAAAAACGTTCTATTTTTTAAATGATAGTCAATTTTGGCTAATTTTATTTTCGATAATTTCAACACAAATTAAGTAAAGGTATGTTGACAAAGTAGCACTTTATTTTCTTAAAACTTGAGATTGTCCATTGAGATATTAACTTTGTTGGAAGGATATTTAGGCCCGAATTTGTCAATTTTTGTGTGTATCTACTTATTTCATATCTCTCTAGAACTTGTTTCAATTCTTAATCAAAGCTTTATAAAATAGAATTTTGTTAACATGATAGAGGCATTCTTTCAAAATCCTTTGACCCAAACACAATCTCATAAACACCTATCCATTGCTAGCCCCTTGAGCCATAATTTATGAGCGCATGCACGTATCTTTATATGGTGTTAATAGGTTATTTTACATTTCTTCTACTTATTTCAAGAAATTGGTATTTAAAAAAAGTGTTCTAAAAAAGTGTTCAAAGAAAAAACAAAAACAATATATACATATGTGTGTGTGTGTGTGTGTGTGTTATATGTGTTCAAAAAAAAGTGTTGTCATTTGTGTAAATATTGTCTTACTGTTGACATCTATTTCATAATTGTAGTGCATGTACTCATACTTTTTCTTCTTTCGTCCATTCCATCCATTTCATCTAGCCTTCCGTGCATTACAACCTTGAAAAGTCCTCTTGATTTTTGAGATTATAGTTCTTGTAGTGAAGAGGTAGAACTTTCATAAGCTTATGGTAGAGAATGGACTAAGCGGATTTTAGAGTGAAATTATCTGTAAACACAAGTGAGATGAGAGCAAACACCGTACCTTGAGTGAAATCTCTTTTGCTCAATCTTTTGGATTAAATTCTTATAGTGTTTATTTTCCTATCATTCTTTCAATCTGCTTTGATTGATTTATGAGAAAGTGACTTTTGCCAATTTCCTACTTTTGTTTTAAGCATGGTTGAAAATTTTCTTTTGTACTTGTGTCTCTTTGACTCTTATAAACTTTGTCCAGGAGTACAAAAGTCTAAGTGTGGGGGAATTTGATTGAGCCCAAGTTTATTATAGATATTGGCGACACTTTCATGGCTTTTACTATACTTTTTGACTCCTAATTCTAGATTTTGTGCTTAAATTGACTCTTAAGTGTGTACTTTTATTTTATGTAGTTTGATAGTAAAAATTGTCACAAATCAATATGAATTGCACTAATTAATTTTTTTGAGAACAATTGATACTGCAAACTACCATTGTTGATTGTAGGAACCTCAAGGAGAAGGGAATCAAGAAGAAAGTGTAAAGTCAAAGAAGGTTGCTGGAAGCCAATAAGAGAAAAGGTGCTACAGGAAGTTCGCCGTGGCAAAGTAGATCTGTCGCCGCGGCAAAATGCAAAAGAATCTAGGCTGAACTTTTCGGAAAAGTTCACCGCGACGAAAATTAATTCTTTTGCCATGGTGAAGGATCCAACAATGAGGCAAAACCTTTCAGGAAAAGTACGCCGCAGTGAACTTATCTGTCGCCGCGACGAACCTTCGAAAACCCAAACCATATTTGAAAAAATCACCCACTGTGCAACCCGACCTAATCACCCAACATTTAAAAACCTACCAAATTAGGTTACCAAGGAGCTGACTACAGAGGGAGAGAAGCGATAGAAACATCAAGAAAATACACACTCTCATCTCTCTCACTCAATTTGACCGTCATCCATCACTTCCTTCCATTTTTTATCACCGCTTTCATCATCTGCTGCTGCTGCCATGGATGCTATTGGTGGGTTTCTGGTTGTGAGTTCTCCCAAAGCGATGCTTGGCTAAGCACCATTTCCTCTTAAAGATGTAGCAATGGTTTGAGTTCAATGGGCTTCAAAGGGTAGTAGTTTATTCTTGTTTAACTACAATGTTATGAACTCCTTAGTTAGGATTTATGCTTTGTAGTTGGATTTTCTTGTTTATAGTTTAATCAAGTGTTGAACAATGTATTGTGTTATTGGGTTTGTTGATGTAGAACTTGGAGTTTTAATATATGAAGTCTGATATATGTCTTTTTGTGATTTTGTTAATTCTCTTTTATCTGCCTAATTGTGTTTGATATTGAGATGATGCTTGATCCCAATTGACCACTTGCATTAACTTTACTCATTACACACACTAAGATGCATTCAATAAGGTTTAAGGAAATGGAATTCATTGATTAAAACCTTGGACTTAAAAAGTTCTTTAAGGTTTATCATTTGAAAACTTAGTGATTTTTACTCCCACCAAGATCTATTCTGAACTATGATAGCCAAAGCTCATTTTTCAAGAAGATTTTATCACATTTGATCATCGTTTGAGTTTTCAATTTCTTTTTCCCAAAAAATCCAAAAATACCTTTTTACATACTTTTCTTACAATTAGCTCAATTTAGTTAGTTTTTTTAAAGATCCAAAACGCCCTCCTAACCAATTTAGTTTGCAATTCATGATAATTAGGCTAGTTTAGATCCATTGCATTAGGTTCCGATTAAGTCAGATGACCCGAGGTTGCACTCTATATTGCAATCCTTGGAATTAAATTTTTAATTCGACTTCCAAGGGTTAAACCCAAAGACAAACAACAGATCAGATATCTAACATGGTATCAGAGTAGGTTCCTAGTATCTTTGCCCCGTCAACCCACTGATCAAAACTTCTCACATTCAGCAACCATGGTAGGCTCCAGTCTTGACGACTGGATAACTAAAATAACAGAGGTCTTGAACAAAGTCCAGACCTCCTCTGAAACCCCATCTCATTTTTTAAATGCTCCTATTGGCATCAAGTTGAATGGCTCCAACTATGCCTTATGGTCCCAAGTTGTTGAGATGTATATCTCAGGAAAAGACAAATTAGGATATATTACTGGTGAATCTCCATAACCTCTCGAAATAGATTCAATGTTTTGAAAATGGAGAAAATGCCATTGTCAAAGGATGGTTGATCAATTCAATGGACCCCTCGTTGATTGGTAATTTTATTCGATTCACGACTGCTAAACAGGTATAAGACTTAATTGCTACAACATATTTTGATGGGAACGATACATCCCAAATATACGACCTTCGGTGTCATGTAACTCGCATAAAGCAGGTGGGTGGTTCCATTGAAAAATATTATAACGATCTTCAAGGTTTATGGCACGAAATTGATATTCGTCGTCTTAACCCATGACATGTGTAGGAGATATTCAGAAGTATAATTCCATCTTAAAGGAAGATAGAGTCTATATCTTCCTTGATGGCTTAGATGATCGGCAGACAAGATTCGAAGTGATGTTCTTAAATTACAACCCTTTCCTTCAGTTGAGCAAGCATATACTCATGTTCGACGTGAAGACATTAGGCAAGCAGTTATGACATTAGGTAGTGATATTGCTCCAAGTGCGGTTATGCCATCTAAAGCATTCAAACCTGGCAAACCTCAATCTAAACCTCAATCTGATGGCACAAAATGCACCCATTGCTGCAATGTAAAACATACTCGTGAAACTTGCTTTAAGTTACACAGGTATCCTGAGTGGAATGATTTTCAAGCACCGAAAAAGCTTGATGGGACTGGCACAAATGAAGATACAGGAAGGGCAGTCGTTGCAAGTGCAGAACCACAATTATCTCTTACTGTTCAACCAGAATCAACAAATCCTCTCACTACCCTTAGTGATCAAGGTAATTTTGGACAAGCTTTAGTCACATCTTATGGTCACGATGAAAGCATATGGATTATAGATTCCGGAGCTGCCGTTCACATGACTTTTGATTCCCATGATTTCTCTCATATCACTCAGCCCAGGAGAACTTGTATTGCAAATGCTAATGGAGTCCAATATCTGGTCACAGGAGCGGTGACAGTGGCACTATCCTCCTCTCTTTCCCTAAACCATACTTTACTTGCTCCATCCTTATCAAATAAATTACTCTCTGTTAGTCAAGCCACAACCGATCTCAATTATGTTGTATTAATGTATCCTACTTTCTGTCTTCTTCAAGATATTCTCGCTAAGTAGATCATTGGGCATAGTACTAAAAAAGGGGTACTCTTCTACATGGATGACTTCAGTTTAGGGAAAGCAAATCACACTCGGCACACCAGTGATAAGGAATGACAAATTTGGCTTCTTCATAATTGCTTGGGACATCCTTCTTTTGGATATTTGCAGCATCTCTTCCCAGCCCTATTTTCTACATTACAACCATCATCTTTTAAATGTGAAACATGTATTGTAGCCAAGAATCATAAAGTTCCTTACCCTATAAGCCACACAAAAAGAGACATGCCTTTTTCTTTAATCCATTCGGACGTATGAAGACCCTCTCATATTATTACTCCATCTGAAAATAAATGGTTTGTTATATTTGTTGACGATTGTACGCGAATCACTTGGTTGTATCTACTTAAATAGAAAGATGAAATGTTTGGTGTGTTTCAATCATTTCATATAATGATTCAAACGTAATTTTCAGCCAAGATTAAGACCCTCTGTACCGATAATGGCGGTGAATATGTCAATACAAAATTCTAGGCTTACTTTCAATACCATAGTCTCATTCATGAAACTTCTTGTTCCTAAACCCCTCAACAAAACGACATTGCAGAGAGAAAAATCGACATATCTTAGAGATGACATGGGAATTATTAATTGGAGCACATGTGCCCTCTTGACACTGGGATGATGCAGTTACCATAGCCGTATATTTGCTTAATAAAATGCCTTCCAAAGTCTTATAATTTCGGACCCCCTTATAGGCTCTCTCCAGCCATACATCTCTACCCACTGTGCTAATGCTTCCACCCTGAATCTTTGGTTGTGTTGCCTTTGTTCATCTTCATAAAAACCAATGAACCAAGTTAGATCCATGTGCAATGCGATGTCTTTTCTTGGGCTATGCTTTGCATCGAAAAGGGTATAGATGTTTCGACCCTATCACTAAACGCAAATACATCACCATGGATGTCACATTTCTCGAAATGGAGACCTTTTATCCATCACCCGCCACCAAATCATGTCTTCAGAGGGAGATTCAAAATGAAGAGGAGAATTGGCTAGCAACAATATGGCTAGATTCGAAAGGGTCACAGAACAACCTAGTGAGGCAAATACTGAGGTAAGTTAACTGAGAAACACTCTCCAGCGAAAGAACCATATAATATGGAATGTATCGAGACACTAGCACATGTCAATGATATGACTTCAGATGCAACAACTAGTGATGGTTCCCCCTCTTTAGTACTCGATGACCCCTCTCCTGAGAATATCACTGAGGTAAGCCTCCCTGTCATATCTTTTTTTACTTATAACTTGAATAGTACTATGCAATATGTGTTGCCTGTAAGACAGAAATGTGGCAAAACCACCAAGCCGATACTCTCCGGTAGCAGAAGATAGAAGGTCCAAATACCCTATAGCCACTCACAGGCTGTCCGAACCACTCAAGGCCTTTTCACATAAACTATCCTCAAATTACATTCCTGAAAATATAGAAGAAGCACTACTTGATCCATAATGGAGTCAAGCAATAAAAGAAGAATTGAAAGCCTTAGAGAAAAATGAAACTTGGCAGGTGGTCTCATTACCCGAGGGAAAAACAATAGTAGGGTGCAAATGGGTCTTCTCTATTGAATATAATGCTGACAGATCCATTGATAGATACAAGGTGAGACTTGTGGCAAAGGGGTACACACAAACATATGGTATAGATTACCAAGAAACATTCTCACCGATAGCAAAACTAAACACTATTAGAGTTTTATTACCTCTTGCAGCAAATTTAGATTGGCCGCTACATCAATTTGATGTGAAGAATGCATTCCTCCATGGTAATCTAGAAGACGAAGTTTTCATGAACATTCTCTTGGGTACTCGACAACTACTAAAGATAAAGTAGTATGCAAAATAAAAAAGGTGATGTATGGTTTAAAGCAATCACCCCGTGCATGGTTCAACCGATTCAGTGCAGTCATGAAAGAATATGGCTTTTAGCAAGTAATTCAGATCATACCCTTTTCCTAAAACACCAGTCGAGAAAACTGACAGCACTAATTGTTTACATAGACAACATGATCATCACAGCTGATGACAAAGAAGAAATCTCCAAGCTTCAAAAACAATTGTCGACTGAGTTTAAGATGAAGAACCTAAGGGGACTCAAATATTTCCTAGGAATTAAGGTATCCAGATCAAAGCAGGGTATATTTTTATCTCAAAGGAAATATGTTTTGGACTTATTATCTGAGGTAGGGATGCTAGAGTGTAAACCAGCAGAAACTCCTATTGTCCAAAATCATCAACTTGGGATATATACCGATCAAGTACCCACTGACAAGGAGTGGTACCAAAGAATAGTCGACAAGCTTATTTACTTGTCTCACACTCGACCTACATTGCCTACGCTGTAAACGTAGTGAGCCAGTTCATGCACCGTCCTAGTGAAACACATATGAATGCAGTAATTAGAATTCTTTGCTATTTAAAGTTCTCTCCCGGGAAAGGACTAATGTTCAGGAAAAATGATCATTTGAATGTTGATGGACACATCGATGTAGATTGGGCAGGAAATATCTCAAACAGGAAGTCTACTTCAGGCTACTTCACCTTTATAGGTGGAAATCTTGTTACGTGGAGGAGTAAAAAACAAAACGTTGTTGCTCTATTTAGTGCTGAAGCAGAATTTCGAGGTATGGCTAAATGTGTATACAAATTGCTTTGGCTGAGAAGACTATTGACTGAGATAGGCTTTGCTCCCAGTGCAGAAATGAACTTGTTTTATGACAATAAGGCAGCCATCGACATCTCTCACGATCCTATCCAGCATGATCGAACTAAGCACGTGGAGGTCGATAGGCACTTTGTTAAACAAAATCTTGAAGAAAAAATTATTCGGTTCCCATTTTTCAAGACAGAAGACCAGTTGGAGGATGTCCTCACAAAAGCTATATCTAGCATAAATTTCTACATCTAACTTGACAAGTTGGGCATTAGAGATATCTATGCACCAACTTGAGGGGGGAGTGTTGGCATGAGCTGTCATACAAGTTAATTTAGAAAGATCTAATCAAAGTATTTATAGAAAGCATCTCATTGTAAAATCCCTAAGTTAAAGGGGTCAACCATAATTATAGCCTTAGATCATGTATTCCTTAGAATAACCTTTTATGTATCTTTATATACTCTTGTAGTCTGCTATTAAAAATATAGAAAAAAGAGAGATATCTAACATATCCAACTTGTTCCTAGTTCACTTTTATCCACCATCACACTGATGCTTTGGATGGAGATATGTCTGTAAGGATGTTGACCAAAGTAGGGGTTATAAGCCACTATTGTATGCCCCACATGATTAGAATGTTTTGCAGATCAAATATGTGACCTCATTCTTCTTTCCAAAAGCCAAAACATTAATTTTAAGTTGTTCATATAGTCATCCAATAGCAATTGCTTTCCTGGATCATTCAACACCCTAACATTCAAGGAAAAAAATGGACATTTTAAGAAATTGTTTTGATTTTTTCTTGGCCTTTTGGTTTGACTTGCATCTCTCGAAAATTGTTAAATCTTCCTATAAAAGTGCTAGAGTAAGTGGATGTGTAGAAGGGTCCTTAATCTCCTTTTGAATACTCTTGGAACCTAACTTACTTGTCTTTGGTGCCTGAATCTTCTTTGCTGGAGCCTCCTGAAGTGTAGATTCAACATCTATGTCTATCGATTGTTAGAAATAAACTAGATGAAACATAGTCACACAAATCATGTCAAACATGATCATTTCATATGCATATAAAACAAAGAATCACTGACAAGGTGTCGTCACCCTTGCAAATTAACCCTACACAAATAACAAGTAGTATATGAGAGTAGGGATCATTCCCTCGAAGATCTAATAAAGGAAAGCTAAATATCGTCAAACTTGTTAATTTTTAGTAAAGAAAAATAAATTAAAAAAATAAAATAAAGTAGACACGTCAACTTAATCGAAATAAAAATCTGAAATGCCACTAACCTCAATGATGAAGTAAGTAATGCGAAATATGAACTAAACCAGAAAACGGAAACAGTTAATAAAAAAAACAGAAATCCAAAGATAATGCAACGCAAACGCAACGCAAATAAAATCAGATTTAACGCAAACAAAAATCAAACGAAATCAACTAAACTGGACTCGAACCAATGCATGAAAATTAATGATTAAAAAGGGGGGGTTTTATCTTGACAGTTTAAAATTTAAAGAACAAGAAATTAAACAAGAATTAAATCAAAATTCGGATGAAACCAAAAATTACGGAAACTTCAATTGCAAAGGATTTCCCCAACGACACCAATTAATTCATTCATCGGACTCTAGGAAATA
>JAOTAX010000005.1:40369145-40391094 GCA_025629825.1 Erythroxylum guanchezii | reverse complement strand
CAATGGAGGTTGACAAATTAAATCCTTCTATGTTTTGATAATAATAAAACTTAAAGAATTGGTTAAGAAATAATTTCTGGTATTTGGACTAATGATGGCACAAGTTGACTATTATGTTGTTGATGATTTTCAAGTCAGATGAAAATTAAATAAAGTCGATTTGTGAAAATCAAGATTACAATAATGAGTATCAGTATTAAACAACGTGTATTTCATGAGAAGATCTTGTATGAAGAATTCAAAAAAGCATCTCAACAATCAAAGATTGGAGATTGTGCGAGATCTGTCAATTGGAACTTGGGACAAGTCGACCATCATGTTGCAAGTCGACTATTAACAATCAGACCTGTCAGTTGGTTAAATGGACTAATCGACTATCATCATATTAGTCAACTATTCGAAGAGCGGAGCTAAAAGTTTCATGAAAAACATTAATACTAGTCGACTAATTCTTGAAGACAAGTTGACTATAATGTACTAGTCGACTATCACACACCGACTAGTCGACTATCAGTTGTAGCTGAACATAATTTGACTGTGTCAATTGATTTCAAATGGGAGAAAATCTTCATACAACGGATAGGAGAGTTCTACAACGTCTAAAAATGTCTTGAAGCCTGAAAATAAAGGACGGAACTTCAGAGGATTGATTACATAAGTCCAAAGTGAAGCATACTTACCATAGTTCAATATTATCTTCACATCGCTCTCAATTTGCTCTTAGCATATTCTAATTTTATTCACCTATACTGAGCTTTACTACTTTATTTCTATCATTGTTATCATTGTGAGCTGAGTGATTATAGAAGAATCACTTGGGAGGTAGGATTTGTGCCGAGAAAATAAATCGTTTGTAAGGTGTAGCTTGAGCCGGAAGTCAAGTTGAGTTGGAAGAGTTCACATTGAACTAAAAAGTGTGTAATAAAGAGCTTTGACAAATCCTAAGTGAGAGTTTAGGTAGAGGACGTAGGTCTTAGCACCGAACCTCCACAAACACTGTATTTACATCTCTTCTCTACTCTTTTACATTTCGATTTGCTTGTTTGTTTCGTATGTTTTAATTCTTTGTTTTGTAGCACTTTGCGGAAAGATTAAACGATCTATTCAACCCCCCTTCTAGATCATTTTAAAAAGTTACATCTTTGTAATTGTGGTTGTAGGATGGATGATTTTAGTTCTGCTGTTGTGTTATTGTTTATATCATACACACACACACACACACACACACACACACACACACACACACATATATATATATAGGAGGGTTAAATGATTTGGATAAATGCGAAGGCAAAACCATTAAGTGGAGCAAGAATGCTCTCATTTACAACTAGAAAGCTTAAAACTTAGTGTTGGGTCTGGCCCTGAGGCCGATGGCTCAATGGTGAGAGGCGTGTTGCTAGATAACAACAAAACCTTGAGGTCTTGGGTTCGAGGCGTGGCCTCACCCTTGACCAAAGAGGACAATACCGATTAAGTTTGGGGGGACCGGTAGGGGATCTAAGCCCGCCGGACCTGGGGATCTAAGCCCATCGGCCTCAGGGCTGGACCCAACATTAAAAGGCTCCTTTTAATGTAGTTGGCTCAATGGTAAGAGGCGTGTTCTTAGAAACAACAAAACCTTGAGGGGTCGCGAGTTCGATTCCCAATGAGGACAATACCAATTTGTGTTGGATGCCGCGGTATAACCAGCAAACACACGCCGGGGTATAACCCCCAAACACCTATGGGTGGGGTGTGGGGTCCAACAAGTAAACCCAACGGGGTGACAGGATGCATTGGCTAACATGGGAAAGATTGTGTGGGTCAAAACTAGAGGGTGGATTTGGTTTTTGAAATTTACACTGGTTCAATTTGGCAATGCTAGCTAAACAGGGATGGAATTTAATATATAACCCTTCTTCTCTTCCAGCTCAAATTCTCAAAGCTAAATACTTTCCCAATAACTCTTTCCTGGAAGCAACAAACGGATATAATCCAAGTTTTATTTGAAGGAGTATGTTACAAGCTAGAGATTTGCTAGCTATTGGCACGTGGTGGAGAATCGGAAATGGAGATTTCATCTCAGTATGGAATGATCCTTGGTTACCGAGAGATGCTGATTTTTTTGTACAGTCACCCATTGTAGAGGGTTTTGAATATTTGCAGGTGAATGACTTAATACTAGAAGATGAAAAGCAATGGGATCTACAATTAATACAAGGCCTTTTCTGTAATATGGATGTGGAGAAAATAATGTCAATTCCTTTGCATACAATAAACCACCAAGATTAGTTGATTTGGCATTTTACTAAAGATGGCTTCTACTCAGTTCGGTCTGGTTATAGAGCAGCCCTTAAATTTTTAAGCACCACAGTTTTTAAAGAGATTGCTGGCCCTTGGAAGAAGTTGTGGCATCTACCAATTCCTCCTAAAACGAAGGAATTTCTTTGGGGAGCATATAGAGGGATTATTCCGGTAAGAGAGGCCTTAAAAAAAAGAGGAATGACAATTGAGGAAAACTGTCCTTATTGTGATGAAGCTGAAACAATTTCTCATACATTGCTAGAATGTGATCAAGCTCGTGCATGTTGGGCTTTATTCAATTTATATCTTGTTATTTCAAATTTTCATATCTTTTTGCAGGATCTCTTGACTGGCCAGATAGATGTGGTGAGTTGGGCTTGGGTACTTGTGTGGCATTTATGGAATGCTCAAAATTCCTTAATAAGGCATAATAGAAGATTAGATCCCAAAGCTATTGTTGCTTCTTCAACCAGATTTCTTGAAGAGTGGTAACATGCCCAATCTAAGACTAGAAATTCTATACCAACAAGTGCTGATGGACCTGCTGTCTGTTGGTCAAGCCCAAATGTTGAAGTTGTGAAGTGTAATTTTGATGCTGTAATTCAATAAGATCAGGAGACTATGTCATATGGCTTAGTAATAAGAGGAGAGAGAGGTCAGTTTGTTAAATGTCTCTTAGGTTTTTCTATATCAAATTATAATCCTCTTATTACTGAAGCTATTGCATTCAAAGAAACCGTATCTTGGTTTATACAATTTGGCTTCACGTCAGTTGAGGTGGAAACAGATTGTCTTAAGTTGGTGCAGAGGTTCCATGGATCAAGAACTGACATCAATGAGTTGGGAGTGATAATGGAAGAATGCAAATTAACAGCATATGTTTTCAATCATTTACGTTTAAATGGATTCCAAGGCATGTAAATATTGTAGCCCACTTGTTATCTAAATCAGCTACTAGATATCCCAATAAGCTTAGTTGGGACATGTTACCTGTTTTTTTGTTAGACACTCTAAATTGTGATATTATTTCGTCTCAATAAATAAATAATTTGTCTTCAAAAAATAAAAGAAAATTTTGCTGCTCTTTGCAGTGACCATTGAAACTCCTGCAAAGAATCAATCAACCAGAATAGAAACATGTTAAAATCAAATTGATCAGATTTTAAATCAAGTTTAAATTTTAGTAGGGATAAAAGTAAGTCGGTCTATGAGCTCAGACTTAGATGTTTTCAATTAAACCGACCCATGGATTACTTAACCCTAGATCGACTCGAGATCCAACTGCTCTAAAAACACAATCGCTTTAAGTCTGGATAGCTCAGGCTTAGATCTAATTAAAAAATATATTTTTTATATTTTTTATTTTAAAATTTATTTTTAAAAAATTAACCGTCCGGCTTATAGCCATTCCTAAATTTGAGAATATTAATTTAATCATATTTAAATAGTCTATATTGGTCTTATTAATAAATAAATTTTGATTTAATTGAATTCTGAATTACATAAAACTTTTAAGGCAAGATTTCAATCCGATTCTAAACTAAAAACAAAACTTCTGATCTGCCGACAAGATAAATCAGGCCCAAGTTAGGCTTTAAGGGGTGTAGAACAACTCATTGCTACGCTTATTCTCAATTCTTGCACATAACCTAAGCCACACGATTATAAAGGAGACAGTAAATGAAACAAGAACAGCAAGACTCAGGACATGACTCCACATGCAATTCTATGGTGATCTTTAATTTCTTTCCTCGCGTTACGATTATGAAATCGAAATGTAAATCACTCTAGTTGTCAGCTAACATACAAATTATAGAGTTCGAGTATGAAGCAAGGCGGCTGATCATGAGATGAACTCGGTGAACCGAAAGTGGAAATAACAGAAGCTGAAAACTACATTTACTTAGATTTTACTCATTCCCTAACAGGTTCCACCAAAAAAATGTGGGATCGCAGCAGAAACCAACTATAATCACTTGACTGGTGCAAGAATTGTATACAGCAAAAGAAACAAAACAATTACGATGGCACCCACTAGAGTAAACTGTGGACTGGTCCATACCCTGAGGTTCGACCTCTCTGTTCTTTTGATGGGATCAACTTCTTCAGACAACGGGAAGTTGGAGTTACGAGGGTTCCAGGTAACATACTTGTTCGGAGAAAACTGAGATAAGATACCCTTTTTCCCTTTCTTCTTGAACTTTGTCCATGCCTTGTCCCAGTCCGTCGAAAACTTATCATCTGAGATCAGAACATTAACCGATTCAATTATGAATATACAAAAAACATCCAAGAACACAAAGAACTCCACGACAAACATATACATACTATTTGAGTCTCCGTTTCGATTGGGTGGTTCTTGAGAAGAACATATAGTCCTTGGAACTGTAGATGAGAAATGACGACGAGAAAGCGAAAACGAACAAGAAGCAGAAGGTGTGAATTTGTATATCGCCGACAAGAAGCCCCGACATGTCGTTCTTGCAGTAGCTGTAACGGTTCCAACAACAATTTGAATATCCATTCGGACCCAAACCATAAAGATTCTACTGCTTTTCTAACCTACACACAGGCACCCCTCAAACTCCTTATCCTCTAAGTGTTCCACTGCACTCAGCCTCAGGCTCACAACAGTCCAGGTCATCTCATTCATTCCTATCTTCTGGGACCCATCTCTACTGGTTGATGGGTCTCTACCTGAAGCGCGCCTAAATATTGTGTGTGTGCGTGTCCACATCTGATGTTTAATATTGATCGTGCTCGGCAAGGTTGGCGTCAAACAGAAAACCTTGGAGATCAGACCACCACGTGTCCTTCACCTGTTGATTGTCAAAAAGTTTTCTTGTTATAAAGTGGGTCCACAATTATACCTTTTATTAATAAATCTAACAACCGCCGGATTTTGGCGGGTTCTATTCTAGGCCATCGATTTTTTTTTTTTTTGAGGGAAATCGAATTTTTTATTTTTATTTTATATCTTTATAATTATTAATTTTCGGATAAATATTAAATAAAATTTTAATCACATAGTAAATAATATTTATTTATTTTTATTAATTATTATTTTAAAATTATATAATTTTATGATCTAAGAATATAAATAATAACTTATATCGATCTAATCTAATGTATTTTTTGTCTAAATTTGATTTAAAACATTAATGTTATTTTATTATAACATATCTTTATAATATTTTACCCAAAATGATTTGATTGAATATGTTTTTAATATTAAAAAAATTGAATAAAAATTAAATATGTAAATTAGAAAAATTAAGATTTAAAGATAAAAATGGGTTGAATTTAATTTATAAAATAAATTATTTTATAAAATTAAATAATTAATTTTTAACAATAAAATTTATTAAATTAAAAATTGAAAAAAAAGAATCGATTACATTTTTTAATAATTGTACGTTATTGTTGACAAAAATGGAAACATCCAAACGACACATCTCGAAGTGACTGGTAACAGGTAGGGTCTGGACATGAGTGGACTAAACGAAGTCACACGTAGCTGTCGCCTATGTCCCACTCTTTCTGTTAGGGTTGGCGATTAATCGGCTGTTTTAGGTTTCAAAACATCGGCGGCACTGTAAGAAACAGCAAAGTCACCAGATCTCCGCATCACAGGCTCTATCTGTTCTATCTATGTACTAAATAAATTCCATCAAGGAGGGCATAATATCTTCTTTACGGTACGATGATTTGAAAAGTAAGTTTTAAGCATTGCATGCGAAAGTTGCAAGTAATATGCTTTTTAAGTAAATGAATTGGGAATTTGTCTAATGTGGTTTATGCCCACTAATTAGGGATTTGATTCGTCACTACCTTGATGGTGAAAAAATCACATAACCCTTTATTGGATGAAACATAAATTAGGCATTGGAAAGGTTTCTTGGCATTTAGCTTGAAAAAACCTATGTGACTACACAGTGAACAAAAGTTCAAAGTTGGAAAGTGGGAAGTCCTACTTGAATGAATATGTACCACGTTCAAGTGTTAAATACTTTTTAAGGTAAAACTATGCATTATTAGATTTTTTTAAATTTTGCTTGTTAACGAAATTTTTACTAAATATTGTTGTTGTTGTTGCTTTTTGTTGTTCAATATTTTTTTTAAACTTTTCAATTTTAAAATTTAAAATTTATTATACTAAATCCAAATCAACAACAACCACAATAAAAATCTAATAAAAATTTGGCCGACACACGAAAATTGAAGAGGTTCAATAATATACAATCTTACTCTTAATTAGTAAAGAGAGCGTTTTTAAATGACCCACATAATGATAATAATGATGATTATTATTACATATGAAAATAAATGAATAAAAACTTATGGTTCAAACAATCCAAACTAATTCAATTAAAACATTAAAAAATATTACTTTGATACAAAATTTAACATAATTTTGATCAATAATTATTATTTAAGTAAGTATTTATATTATTTATAATTTTTATGTCTAATAATTTTAGGTGAAATAAGATAAATGGATGTAATAAATTAATTTAATAATTATGAGAATTAAGAATATGGATAAAAATATTAACAATTCTAAAATTTTTAAAAATGAATAGAGGTTTTGACTTTAGAATTTTGATATAGTTAAAGTCCAAATCCTCAATTGGTCTACAGAATTACACTGGAGGCCTCCACATGGGAATAGGCACGTGCATGACTGAGGGTTTAAATCAATACAGACCACGAACAAAAAGCGACGATTAATTGAAAGGTCCAAGACGACTCTCTTCTTGCACGCACCATTCCAACGCCATTCACACAATACACACGCAACACAGAAAGCCATAAGCTTTTCTGTTTCTTCACGCGCAATCTCTCTCTGTGTTTGTTGCCCTACGTAAATCCTACACCTGAACATCTCTCTTCCCACCCCATGTTTCTGGATTTGGTTTGTTAGACTCCTTTCTTCAAATGAACGTCAGCTCCTCCTCTCCGGCGAACCCCGGCCCTCCACCGTCGACGGCTACCCCGTCTTCGACTACTACGCCTAGTAACTCTGATGGGTCTGGCAAGAAGGTCAGGAAACCCTACACCATCACCAAGTCTCGCGAGAGCTGGACCGAAGAAGAACACGACAAGTTTCTCGAAGCTCTCCAACTGTACGTTGTCTTCTCTTCTCATTTTATGATGACTTAATTCTTCCTTCTTTGGAAAGCCCTCTAATGGAGAATGGATGAGCAGTAGTCATAACTGGAGGAAGTGGTTGGTCGTGTTTGGTTGGTTGGTGGTTAGTTTCTGATTCCTGTTTAGAGTTGAAGTGATTTCGAAATTATTGTGCAGTTGCGTGCATAGTATATGGGTTTTGCTTGGAGAAGTTTGATCTTGTGGATCTATTGGTCGACATATGTTATAGCCTATAAACACTGACTTAGTACAGTTAGCAGGACTTCAATTTTGATTCCAACAGTTACTGTCTTGCTAATATGAACTTGTGTGGCCTTGCTTCCCTTTATATTCCTGAGTTCTTGTCTTTGCTTTGAGAAAATTGAAGACCTTTTTAGGAAGCTGTTACGGAGGCAAATCTTGACTTTGGTGTCCTTTTAATCTTCTTTATTAATTCAGGTTTGATCGGGACTGGAAAAAGATCGAAGATTTTGTGGGTTCTAAGACGGTGATCCAGGTTCATATTCTGTACTATTGTTCTGAGTTTGTGTGTACATGTACTTCAATTCTTTGTTCTGTTTTTTTACCTATCATTTTACTTTTTCAGATCCGTAGTCATGCACAGAAATACTTTCTGAAGGTTCAAAAGAACGGTACAATTGCGCATGTGCCACCGCCTCGCCCTAAGCGCAAAGCTGCTCATCCTTACCCTCAGAAGGCATCCAAAAATGGTGTGTGTATGTTACTTCCATTTACTAATTTTGAGAGATTGAATTGAAGCTTTGACTTACCATTACATGGTATACCTCATATCACAGTTTTAGTGCCAATGGCGGCACCCATGGCTTATCCTTCCTCTATGAACGCCATTGTACCTGGATATGCACCTTGGGACGACACTCCTATGCTAATAAATACTGCAACCAGTAACGGTATGTTATCACAAGATGAATTTCCAAGTCTCCAAGGAACTGAGGTGCCAAAGCAGGGGAGACAAGCGCCTATTCTTCATGGTAATACTCTATACTGCATTTGTTCATCTTAAACCTGAAAAAGGAGAGGGAAGAGCTTAGTTTGATATTATGTTTTTGGCTTCCAGGTCTTCCAGATTTTGCTGAAGTATATAGCTTCATTGGGAGTGTATTTGATCCAGACGCCAATGGTCATGTGAAAAAGCTCAAGGAAATGGATCCCATAAATTATGAAACTGTAAGCTATTGAAGTCTTTGGAAATAACCTCTCATGTGCATTGATATGTAAAATTTCTGGTTATGAAGTATTGAAGCAAGCAAATGGTCAAACTTGCCTTTCCAGATTTTATCAGAATAGTTGCATGATTTGCTTGTTTTGAGTTGCAAATGCGTTATCTTACAATTTCCAATTAACCACTGCAGGTTTTGTTATTGATGGGGAACCTTACTGTTAACCTGTCTAGCCCCGATTTTGAGCCAATTGTAAGTGCAGATGTTTTTTATGGATCTAATTTTACCACTTTGGGAGACACTGGTTTAAGACAATTAACTTTGTGCTATGCTTTTAGTGATTCAATAATGTTTTTAAATTCATAATCTTTAAAATTATAAAAACAATTCTCTGATCGAACTTAAGAGTTGATTTGAATGTCATATTGACAACATTTGATTGATCCATGTACACTGCCAACAGGAGTTTTTGTTCTGTAATTGATATTTTTAATTGATTCAGAGGAAAGCCTTGTCATCAAATGACATGAACACCCAAACGGTCGGAGGAGTAGCTGCAAAAGCCCTCATCAACGATGTAGCGTGTTGAGTTTGTTTTTGCTACTCCCAGGTATGCCAACTTGTAAGTGTCTGCCTTCTACCGTGTTTCAGTTTCTTCCAAATTGCTCAAGAACCTGAATAATGTTCCATTAGATCCCCTTAACCTCTGTTCCTCTTGTTTCTTGCAGTGTAAGTGTTGGATACTAACTAGAGACGGTAACAGGCAGTCAGGTGAAGCTGTACAAAAATGGAGGAAGGAGAAAGTTTTCAAATGCAAAGTTTTCAAATGCCCCATTTGGAGAGCAGTTGACTGACTTGTACTGTTCTGTCAAATCCTTTACTGACCAAACCAAACTAGTGTGTATATTTGTTTAGGAAATGTAACTCCAAAAGGGTTTCTTTTCCGATGTAAGGTTTTCAGGTCTAGGAGGTGTAACTCAATAGAGATCTTGTTAATAGGGAAAAGTAATAAGAATCTTGTCTCCGTCAAGCTAAGCTAGGGAATGTAGGTAATTTGTTTTGCCAAAATCACTTATATTTTTTGGCCAATACCTTCAAGCATCTTGTTCTTTTATGTAAGCATAGCGCTGCCAGTTCTATTTCTTTGCCTACTTGAAGTACAGGCCCTAATATAAATATGTTAATCCTGCTCTCTTTTTATCTTTCTTGCTCTCTCTCAATCTGCTGTCTATGAGGAATAGCGTTGAAGAAGGATTTCCTGACGATCACAGCACGATTTCCTTTCCTTTCATAAATTACTATAATATAATAACTTCAACACCAGTTGATTCAATTATAATGGATGCCAATTGCATATTAGCTCGACGAGGAAACACTTTGCAAGGGCCATAAGAATCAGACTGCTAAGAGTTCTTTCTACTCAAAATCCAAATACTATAAAGACAAGCGGCTAAGAAAAGATCAAAAATCACATTGGATGAGCTCATTGAAAAGAAGCAAGGCCTCCATGAACAATTGGTGGTTCTGATAAGATCCTTCTCAGCTACTTAGTGGGATTTGATGTGTTGCTGAACAACATTAAGACCTTCACTCTCCTCTCCATAATCCTGAAAAACTCAAGTCGAAATGCCATCAGAACCACAGAAAACAAGCCAAAACAAACAAGGAACACCAGCATGTACAGGGCATACCTTCACAACTACGCAAGAGCAACCCACTACCTTCCTCGCCTTGCCCTCAGAATCGATCTTACATAACTATATCACGGTTGAAAAGAATACAACTAAAAAGATCGGCAATAACACAACCATTTTATAACTCACAGTTAGAGTTACAACATTTAAGAGCAATTTCAGTTTAAAAACAATACTTACACCAGCCCACTCGCCGAGGGTCTTGGCACTAGGAACCGTCAACAGGCTTACACCATGGTCAGCACAAAGTGCTTTAATCAATTTGACATAGTCAGGCTGATTGCAGTCCTCTGCCAAGACACACAACTGTGCAGCATGCTTCTCAATCACTTTGGCGCCTTCATGAAGGCCTTTAGCAAGGCCTCCGTGAGCCAGAGATTTTCTCAGCACATGTTGCAATGCTGTCATCAAATCCATGGGCTCACCAAGAGGCTGAGCAGATGTTTCGACAGGGACTGCACCTTCTTCACTGAAAAGACAAGAAGAAATCCCTTGCTTTTAACACGACAACGTGAACCACAGTGAACCCTCCGAGTTCAAAACCAAAAATGTTAGGTTCATTAAACTTAAGCCAAAGAGCTAGCGATCACTGTAACATGTAATGTTGCCCGTCAAGAGTCTCACCAAATCAAGAGACTATCAAAACCCCGTTCCCGTCCTATGGAATTTGGAAAATTAACTATGTAATATAAAACACAATCACGCATCTAATTTCATATAAGGAATCAACGACTCCCCCATCATCAATGGAATTCATACAAGTTAAAAACAACGGGAGGAAACAATGTTTCCACTGAATCAAGAGAAGGACAATCATAAAAAATAACTTTTGAACGAAATAACAGAAACTTACGCTGCCATTTTGATTGCAAGTGATAGTTCAAAGACTTTCTCCTTCCTGCAGAATCATAACAACAGATAACAGGTTATATCACATGCAAGAACAAGTCTTTAGCAAGCATCGACGTATCTAGCATCAAATCTCAATATAACAACATAACAGAACAAAGAAGAAACAATCTTCTTCTTCTATATGAACTATCAAAAAGAGCCGGATCAGAAAAACAGGAGCAACATACCTTAGACGGTGGATTCGCCGGAGACCGCCGATGCGAACAACGACTCGCCTCTTGGAGTTGGTGAGTTGCTATGTCACTGAGATTTAGGGTTTCTGGTTATATGTAAAGTACTAATTAGCCCTTTAAATCTGTTACATTTTTAGATTGGGCTTATTAAGTAGGCCCAAAAAATGACATGGGCTTACTTTTAAGAGTACCATTTTATTCTGGAGAAGGATATACTAATTCGAGTGGCCAAACATACCCCATCTTCCAACCCTAGACCTATCTCATATGTATATAATATAAGGTTTTGACGAACAGGTCTCTCTCAACCCCAAAACCCTACATAGCTCACACTCACCATTCCAGCTCAAATCCACCAAATGGCCGCCGCCGCCGCCGTTCGCCCGCTGGTGACCGTGCAGCAGCTACCCGTGCTGAACGACATGGCGACGGACTCTGCCGCAACCGTCGTTCTCCCCGACGTCATGAAGGCCTCTATCCGCCCCGACATCGTCAACTTCGTCCACTCCAACATTTCCAAGAACAGCCGCCAGCCCTACGCTGTATCCAAGCGCGCCGGGCACCAGACCTCCGCAGAGTCCTGGGGAACAGGCCGAGCTGTGTCTCGTATCCCCCGTGTCCCCGGCGGTGGTACACACCGCGCCGGCCAGGGAGCTTTCGGAAACATGTGTCGTGGCGGACGCATGTTCGCTCCAACCAAGATCTGGCGCCGCTGGCACAGGAAAATCAACGTCAACCAGAAACGTTACGCTGTAGCTTCTGCCATCGCCGCCACTGCGATCCCCTCCCTGGTGATGGCCCGCGGCCATAGAATTGAATCCGTTCCCGAAATGCCTCTGGTTATCAACGACAGCGCCGAGAGCGTCGAGAAGACCTCCGCCGCAATCAAGGTGCTAAAGGAAGTCGGTGCTTACGCCGACGCCGAGAAGGCCAAGGACAGCCACGCGATCCGTCCAGGGAAGGGAAAGATGAGGAACCGCCGCTACATTTCTCGCAAAGGCCCCCTGATTGTGTACGGAACCGAAGGAGCGAAGCTTGTGAAGGCCTTCAGGAACATTCCAGGAGTTGAAGTGGCGAACGTGGATAGACTCAATCTGCTGAAGTTGGCTCCGGGAGGGCACTTGGGTCGCTTTGTGATATGGACGAAATCGGCGTTCGAGAAGCTTGACTCGATCTATGGAACCTTCGACAAGGTTTCAGAGAAGAAGAAAGGGTATGTTTTGCCCAGGGCTAAGATGGTGAATGCTGACCTCTCACGTATCATCAACTCTGATGAGGTGCAGTCCGTTGTAAGACCTATTAAGAAGGAGATTAAGAGGGCCACACTCAAGAAGAATCCATTGAAGAACTTGAATGTGATGCTGAAGTTGAATCCTTATGCTAAGACTGCTAGGAGGATGGCGCTCTTATCCGAGGCTGAGCGTGTTAAGGCCAAGAAGGAAAAGCTTGACAAGAAGAGAAAGCCCATTACTAAGGTATATAAGTCTCTAATTGATCAATTTGATTCTTATTCATGTCATAACATTTGGCTGTTCTTAATGTTTGATATTGGTTTAGAATAGTGTTTGCTCAAATGTGATGTGCTTTTGTGAAGAAACATGTGAAGGTAGAAATTATGCATTTTGTGCTTTATATTGGGTTTTTGCGATTGTTCCTTAGGTTTAAACTTCAGTTAGATTTGGTATATGTTTCGATTAGGTGACTTTTCTTTGAAAGTTTTGGAATTTGAAGAGTTGTGATCTTTAAATTTCTACTTCAACCCTTCAATGGATGTTTTTATGGAATGTTGTGATGTTATGAGTATCAAATGCTAGTTTGATAATGGCTGTTGTTTAATATCTTCTTGTGTCAAATGATGCTTGTATTGATTCCACAACATCATTTCATTTGAAATCTGTCCTCATTTTCACATTTCGAGCAGTTGTCATAAGGTTGACAATTACCAACTTGAATCTCTTCTTGAATCATAAGTCTTGATCAATGCAGTTGTACACACTGATTTGCCTGACTGTTGTGTGTTTCATTTTACTGCCCTTAACCTTTCAGGAGGAGGCATCAGCGATTAAGGCCGCAGGGAAAGGATGGTACCGAACTATGATCTCAGATGGTGACTACACAGAGTTTGAGAACTTCTCAAAATGGCTTGGCGTATCTCAGTAGTGAATTTGAAGTATTCTTTTTGTTCAAGATCATCTTTTTGTTTGTTTTACTGTTGGACATGAGCAGAAGGACTTTGAATATAGAGTTGGATTTTTCTTTTGCTGCTCTTTCTTGGCATTTGGTTAGAGTTAAGTATTTATTTTAAGAATAGAACCATAATTAAATATATTTGCACTTATGTTATAACTGAGTCTGTTTGCTTGACAATCGTATGATTTGATGCGGATTTTGCATTTGTTTCATTGCTCTTGGACCAAAATGAAAGGAATGAGAATCATATTTTTTATTTTTTTATAAGATTTGAAATGAAAAGGTCACTAAATTGATAATTTGCATTCTTCTATTAAACTAATTATATAACATTAAAATTAAAATGAAATAAATTTTATTAATTACTAATTAACTTTTTATTTTATTTTTACTTTAAATCTTGTTTTAAAAATAAAAATATTCTTAATTTAATAATTATTTAGTAAATATAATTTAAGTTTAAAATTATAAAATACTAGTTTATAAATAATTATTATCAATGATAAAAATATAATTATATTTACATTAACAATTAAATAAGTTTTTGTTTTTATTAAAAATATAAACTGAAAAAAGAAATAAAAACCCAAAACTACAATAAAAATAATAATAAAATCAAACTACATTTAAATTATCATTAATCCCAATTTCTTAATTTAAACCTTTGTTGTTGTTAGAAGAGGTGATATTGTAATGCTTATACAAAAGAAAATTATATTAAAATAACAAATTGTAAAATTAGCATATGATGGTAGAATTAGCGTATTTCTATTAGAAATAATCTCTTTATTAAATAAGAATAAGGTTATATATTATCCCAAAAAAAATTGCATTTCAGTATAACTGCAGCTGAGTGTTGAAGATGATAATGATAGAATTTAGCATATGATTGTAGAGCAAACTTTGAGTGTTGCAGATGATAATGATAGAATTTAGCATATGATTGTAGAGCAAACTTTGGGTCTTTGATGGGGATGTGTTACGGTTTGATCTAATTACAAGATATGGGACTTGAATCTCACATTGATTAAATATAAAATTGATATGAAATTTATAAGGACTTTGGGCTCTTTACCCTCATAAGCTAGCTTTTGAGGTGTGACTCTCCTAAAGTCCTTATCAATTGGTATCAGAGCCGGTCTTGGAGTGGTGGCCTGGGAGTGCCAGTCGTGACCAACATGGCCGTGACTAACAAGGATCTCAAAATGGTGACCCATGGAGTGGTGACTTGAAAGTGTCAGCCGTGACCAACATGGCCGTGACCAATGAGGACATTGGTCCTTATGGGGGGACGAATGTTAAGGTTTGATCTAATTATAAGGTGTGGGACTTGAATCCCATATTGATTAAATACAAAATTGATATGAGATTTATAAGAACTTTAGGCTCTCTATCTTCATAAGCTAGCTTTTGAAGTGTGACTCTCTTAAAGTCCTTATCAGCAGAGACGGAGCCATGTTATAGGGGAGGAGGGCCATGGCCCCCCTTTCAAATATATATTTTTTTAAAATTACTTATATAATTAAAATTTTTTAAATTACAAATATAAGTGACCCTCCTTAAAAAACTACGTTGTATTTAGATGTTGGCCCCTGATCCTCCCTTAGAATTGAATCTGGCTTCGTCCCTGCTTATCAGGATGGGATTTGCATTTTATAAGATTGATTAAGGGAGATGATAAAGCCAACATTGTTCCTTATTTTCATTTATTCCTAAACCGTAAGCGGACAATCCTCCTCGTTATTCATTATTAACATAGACATTGTGAAACAGTTTCCCAACTTCCCAGACATATTTGGACATGGACATGCACGTTGATTGGTGTAGAAAATAAATTTTCTATTTATTTTGTACTCCAATCAAAATTTACCTCATGACAATACTATTCTTATTTCTTAAGAATTTAAAATTGCTCAATCTTTTAAAAAAATTTCAACTTAATATCCAAATTTGTAATCGAAGAATCATTTTTTTTAAAATTTAACAATTCAATTTTAAAAGCTAGTTTTATTAAAATTTTGTTAATTTAGTGAACGGAATCTTTATTTATTTATTTTTAAAATTTTAACCATTTTATTATATCTTTTTTATTATCATTTTTAATTAATATTTCATTACCATTATTTATTTATCATTTAGTGTTTATCGTTTATTAATTTTTCCTTCATGTGAATCATTTGGAACAATCTCTCTATTATTTAAGAGTAAGGCTATGTATTACTAAACCTTCTCAAACTTTGCGGGCAGTGACGGAACTAGAAATTTAAGATAGGAGGGCCCAAATAAAATATAGATTTCACAAAAATTTTCATATCAAAATTTTTTAAAGTATTTTTTCATAACTGCAAAATAAAAAAATTAGTTAGAACTAATATTTACTAATTCCATAAAAGAGGTAGCAGCTATCAAATATACTAAAAAATAATTGGATCTTCTTTTTTTTATTTTATATATATATATATATATTCCTTACTGTTCATAAGCCTCAAAAACTCATTCTCTACCGCAACAACTTAGTTGAATTATTGATCAAACAGTTATACATGCATTCGTTGAAACATCCCTAAATCCTGTCTTGGAATAAATATTATAAAACTTGTTGATATTAAAAGTAGACGTGACAAAAGAACAAAAAGTTAAGAAAAACGATTAGACATGTCAGCCTTACCTTACCTTCTCTTGTAGATCGTTACTTGCCACTATACAAAGCTACCATTGAAGGTGATTGGACCACCGTTTTTAACTTTTTTAAGGAAGATCCCAATTTAATAACTGTCAATGTCACTGAAAAGTTCATGACTGCTTTCCATGTCGCTATTGATACTGGTCTGTCCTTGAAATTTGTTTAAAACCTTGTGGGTTAATGTCTAATCACCCCGTGTGAAAGAAAAATTTTGAAACACCCCTCTTCATACAATCTTTCACAAATCACATTGATGATGGCAGCATGGCACACTTCAAAAGAGAGTCTTGTTCAGTTATCAAAGATTTTGATATACATATATATATATATATATATTATAATAATAAAATATTTAATTTTTTTAAATCCTAGAAGGCCCAGTGATGCGTCAGTGTTCGCGGGTCAGCAAGATTCCTATTAGGTGTTGTTATTGTTGTAGTTAACGAAATCTTTATTGTTGGGTGTCTATCTAAAATATTCTCTCTACTCTAGTCCAACTATAGCTACTGTTTTTCCAGATGAACATCTACATTTTATGAACAACAAAGATTATGTTAGCCAGAATAGTAAATTACAAATGAAACTAATATTTTCAATGAACTCTTAAAAATTTTTAAAAATTGATGACCTGATTGAAAATTTTAAAATCTTAGACATTGAATTGAAATTTTTATAAAAAAATCGATCACTTTAAAATTAATAAGAAATATTTTAATAATTTAACGTCAAGTAAAATTTTAAATATAATATCGTGTCAAAAATTCTAAAATATATATATATATATTAAATTCACAAAAAAGTATTTCGAAATTTTGTGCAACCTACATAATTTTAGTTTGAAAAGTGTTCTTGAGAAGTTTAATTTAATTTAAACAAACAAGATACGTCTCTATATAAGGTTAAAAATGGGATTAATTTTTTTTTTCTTACAACAACAAGATTGTAGCCAACTTTCCCTTAATAGATCCTTGAATTTGACATCAGTCTTGTTGATTATTTCAATTAATAAAAGTTAAATTGATTACATCAAGAACTGATCTTAGTCATGCTTACAGTCCTTAATCAAAGGGCATGTTATTTATGAGAATAACATCTCTCATCTTTTCATATAATTGTAGTTTACTTCAATAATATATACCCTTTTAAGTTTGACTTTGCCTTTTTCAAAGTCAACTAAGAATAAAATAATTTTTATTTTTTAATAAAACAATACCAGTATAGAATTATGTAAAGGCTTTGGCTCTGTTTGGCTTACATTAGCTGATAGTTGATTATATCAGCTGATTTGATCAGCGGATAATATTAGCTATTTATTAAAAATATTTAGTAAAATTAGCTATTTAGTGTTAATTGTTAATGTGTAAAATGATTTATAAGGGTATGAATTTCAAAAAATTAATAGTTCATTAAATATACTTATAAGAATTTAGAATGTATATTTTTAATTTTACACAAATTAGGTTTATAAATTTGATAAAAAAACATAATAATAATAATAATAATAATAACAACAACAACAACAACAATTGAGATCAAAATTATACTTTTTAACTCTAAAGAGAAAGATTCTTAAATAGTTTTCTTTGTCGTGTGTCTTTGAACTAGATGAATAATGAATGATAAAAACTAAAAAGTAGGTGTTCATGTACGCCAACGCCAAGTTGATGAATAAAAGGAACATAAATGTCCGAAGGCACAATTTGTAATTTATAATAAGCTAAAATAAAACGCTACGCTTTCTGAGCTTTTTAAAAATTAGCTGATTGGGTTCAATCAACTAACTCAATCAGCGAATTGCCAAATACTAAAAATGGATGGTCAACAAAGACAATCAACTAAATTTATTTAACCGGCTATTTGTTAGTTGATCTGTCAATAACTAAATGGGGCCTTTGTCTATTAATTAAGGATAAAGTTGATAGATAACAATATATATAATTAATTAATTAAGGGCCTTTTACTTGTTAGTCAAAAGTCAAAATCTCAGGTTTGGCGAGACTGTTCAAAACTAAGATAATTACTATATTTAGTTATATGTATAAGAAATATCCACATAGCATTGTTGATGTAAACATTAAAAAAAACATTATCCAGGAGAAGATGTCAACCACTTCTTGCATTAATTTTTTCGAATACAGATTGAATTTATTGTGTTAATAACACTTTAAAATATTAAGTAAGTCTTATTATTATTTTAGAGAGGTTATTTTTCAAATAGACAAATATATATATATATATATACACACACACACATATATACATATATACACACGCATTAAAATAATAATATAATAATAATTAAAAATAATAAAATTTAAAATGTAAATAAAAATATTAATAAAAATATTAATAAAATAATAATATAAATGAATATGTACAAATAAAAATATATAATTATGTAATAAAATATATAATACAATTTAAATATATAACAAGGTAAGTCTTATTATTATATATGGTATTATAATATATTTTAATATTTAAAAACTATTAAAAATCTAATAAAATTAAGTTCTATTAATTTTTAATAATTAAATTGTTATCTTAACTTAATAGAGTATTAAAATTAAACAGTCTGAACTCACGCTAACATAATTTTAAAAATAAATTTTTAGACATTAATTAAATACATGATTATATTTTAACAACAACAACAACAACAAGAGGTCGAATAGTATGCAATCTTATTCTAACTAATAGAGAGACTAATTTTTTTTAAAAATTGAATATTTTATTTAGGATATAATAAATATTATTTTAGTGATATTTTAATACTAAATTGTATAAAAATAACAATATAAAATTACTTCTTCTTTTTTTGTACAAAACGTTGAAATGAAAGATGAATCTTAGCCAATAGATGGATTACATAAGAACTCCAGATTGATTAACAATTGATGAATGTATTTTTATTTTGGGAAATTACTATAAATATTTATTTGCCAAGAAGGGCATGTAGTATGCATGTTCAATGACAATTCTTGGTATATCTTGAATAAACTGGTGTAAACTTTAATTTTTTTCTCTATATTTTTCAGAATTCACACACTCATCAATCATTCTTTTTTTTTTTCTCAAAACCTACTTTCGTGTCAACTTTGCATAATCATTAAGACATGGAAGATGGAGTTTTTAGGTAACACTTTCATCTAAACAAATATTCCACTATGTTTCTAGTTTTTAATAACACCAAGATCATACTACAGACTGAGTACATTTAAAATTTTGATTCATTATTCTATGAGTTTTGCTCAAAATACTACAGATTAACTACATTTGAAATTTTGGCTAATGCATGGTCATGCACTCTAAGTTTTACAACTCATATCTCTCAATTCTAATATCCAAAAATTACAAACTTTGTACCAATTGAAAGATAAGAGAATAAGTTACAACTTTTGTGAAGACAACTTTATCTGATTCGGCCTACATCAATACAGTTTATTCGAAAATAACAGAACATGATTTCTGTCACGGATAGTGCTACAGCCTAAGCCAAGACTCAATTTCATACTAGAGTTTAAAATTCTTAGAGATAGAATTACAATGTCACTTCTTCAAGAAAGTTTGTAGTCATATATCTCTATTTTAATCTGAATCAAGAATCAACTCATTTGAAAATTTACAGATCAAGATATAGCTAAAATACCGAAGCGTGTTCAGTAAAAACATACCAGTTATCAAATTCTAGTACACCTCAACATTTTCATCCAAACCTCTTCAATCAATCCCTTCCCAATTAATTCAGATGACTATAAATTTTGGTGGAGATAAAGAACATTGTGTTAAGAGTTTGTTGATTTAAATCCCATATTATTTGGAGGTTGAATAACAAAGTTATGATTACAAATATCAAAGCTATTTAGTTCAGAAAACATTTGGGTGCACAATCGTGCACTCCATTAGTTTCTAGACTTTGCAGAACTTGTTCTCTTCTTCTTCTTCTTCTTCCTCTCTCCTGCTACATAATCCATTATTTCTAAACACCATTTCTTTCTAACTTATACTCTCCCACATATTCTACTTCCATTTACATTCAGCTTACTATCAAGACATCTTAAAATTCAAGATTAAACATAAACATCAAAACAGAAATTAACAGGACATGATTTCTGTCACAGATAGTGCTACAGCCTAAGTCAAGACTCAATTTCATACTAGAGTTTAAAATTCTTAGAGATAGAATTACAATGTCACTTCTTCAAGAAAGTTTGTAGTCATATATCTCTATTTTAATCTGAATCAAGAATCAACTCATTTGAAAATTTACAGATCAAGATATAGCTAAAATACCGAAGCGTGTTCAGTAAAAACATACCAGTTATCAAATTCTAGTACACCTCAACATTTTCATCCAAACCTCTTCAATCAATCCCTTCCCAATTAATTCAGATGACTATAAATTTTGGTGGAGATAAAGAACATTGTGTTAAGAGTTTGTTGATTTAAATCCCATATTATTTGGAGGTTGAATAACAAAGTTATGATTACAAATATCAAAGCTATTTAGTTCAGAAAACATTTGGGTGCACAATCGTGCACTCCATTAGTTTCTAGACTTTGCAGAACTTGTTCTCTTCTTCTTCTTCTTCTTCCTCTCTCCTGCTACATAATCCATTATTTCTAAACACCATTTCTTTCTAACTTATACTCTCCCACATATTATACTTCCATTTACATTCAGCTTACTATCAAGACATCTTAAAATTCAAGATTAAACATAAACATCAAAACAGAAATCATATACGTATTTCATCATGTTCTGCTTTCTCTCACTACTGCATTTTTTGTTCTGTTTTCTTTCACTGCTACATTTTCATGTCTTCTGCACTATATGGAGATTTAATTTCACTCAAACAAAGACAAAAACCTCATTCTAGTTTTTTTTTTCTATACTTGTCTAAATCTCATTAAACTTCAATTCTAACAATCTTATAAACAATTTCTACACAATGTCCATTTCACATCATTTTCATATAATTCATTTTTAACATCACCAAAGCTACCCTTCATGTATGAATTCACTTCCAACACTAAAACATCATCAAAATCATTTACATAGTATCCAGAAAACTAAAACACAACTTACTTGATTTTTTTCAGAAAAATTTTAGTTGTGATAGTGAAGAACAGAGTTTCGGTGGTTGGAAACAAAAAAAAAGACAACAAGATTAAGTAGAAACAAACACTAGCTGGATCGAAATGTTTATTTTACAAAGGATAATACTGATGTGAGAATCAAAAACAATATTTCGGTGATGATTGAAACAAAAGAGAATTTTGTGATGCATACTTTCAGTGAACAACCGAAAGCTTCACCATTGTTTTCTTTTTCTTTTTTTTGTCCAGCAACACACGTGATTACGTGTGTCGTTTGTATGTGAGTCATGTGTCAACATACAATCCTGCCATGAGTTACTCTTCCATTTGTCACATATTTTATATTTTTTTAGTTCAAAATGCCCTAATTTTTCAAAAATTCTCTAAAATTCACTAAAAATTCCGAAATAATCATAATACTCTCCAAATAAATTTTCAACACAAATAATCAACAATTCACATTTTAATCGCATTTATAAATCAATTATACATGGAAAATGTAAATGAATGCATGTACAATTATTTTAATGAGCCAAAAATAAATATTCACATGTTATGCCATATGATGCATGAAATGCA
>JAOTAX010000005.1:40344323-40369045 GCA_025629825.1 Erythroxylum guanchezii | reverse complement strand
TTATTTTAATTAATTAATTAATTAGAATTTATCTTAATTAATTTAATTTGTTGTAATTAATTATAATATATTTAATTGATTATAATATCTTAATTAATTTAATTTATTGTAATTAACTAACTAATTAATTAATTTTAATTAATTAATTAGATTTTAATTAGATTTTAATTAATCATGTAATTAATTAATTAATTATTTAGATTTTATATTGATTAATTATTTTAATTAATTAATTAGAGGAAGTTGGCAAAATACACAAAATAATGACTCCGTTTTCCTTCAATTACCCTAAAATGGGTAATCAAATTCATACCTCTCCAATCATACTTCCCTACCAAGCTCTAACTTTGATTCCATTCTCATTCTTTATTTTTCATACCTACAAAACAAGCACTCCCTGAATATTTTATTTAGGATATAATAAATATTATTTTAGTTATATTTTAAATATTATTTTAGTGATATTTTAAATTTAGGATACAATTGATAAATGTTCGAAAAACAATATTTTTATTTAGGGAAATGACTGTAAACATTTATTTGCCAAGAAGGGCGTGTGGTGGGAATTGTTTTTGCTTTTAGCTCCCCGACATCTTATAAATCCACAAAACAAGGACAACCAATAAGCGATTGGTTTGGGGGACAGGTGGCCCAATTCGTGTTTGAGCATTATCAACAATACTCATGAGTTGGCATTTGGGTATAAATTGAACGACGTGTACGGATATTGCCCGTTCAAACCTATGCAAATTCCAATTACTTCTTATATTACTTACTTTTTCTTTAATTGTCATTGCTAATTAGAAACCACTGCACTTAACCAATAGCCAATTATACTAAATGCATGTATTGTTTAAATTATTTAAAAATTATAACACGAGGAAAAAAATATTTATAACAGTAAAATATTAAAAAACGAATTTAATAAATTATTTTTATTTATTTTTATTAGTGATTATGATTTAAGAATTTGATTTATTTATATATATTTTAGAAACAGTCTCTTCACTAATTAAGGCTAAGGCTGCATATTATTAGAATTCCTCAAAATTCACGTATCAACGGAATTATTACTGAGTTGTTGTTAGGGGCATCCCGAATTGTTTTATTAAATTAAAATGTCAAAATAATGTCATTTACCTATTAATTATCTATTTATTTATATATGTTTTAGAAGCAGTCTCTTTACTAATTAGGACTAAAGTTATATACTATTAGACCCCCTCAAAATTCACGTATTAACGGAATTATTACTGGGTTGTTGTTAGGGTCACTCCGAATTGTTTTTTAAAATTAAAATGTAAAATTAACTTCATTTATCTATTAATTATCTGGCATAGGTAGGGTCAGGCTGAAATTTTCAAAACATAGGATTCGAGACTAGACTAGAATTCTGGTTAATTTGGGTTGAGTTGAGTCTAAGCCGTCTTGCCATCCTCAATAATTGTTGTTATTATTGTTGTTTATTTATATATTCTCTCTTCTCAATTATTGAATTTATATTATTTAAATATAAATGGGTATAATATTAAGAAGTGTGAAGAACTTAACACGTTATTTTATCATGTAATTACTATATAATTATTATTGATATCAAATTAGTGTATGATTTAACATGTTGGTTTATTTATATATTTCTTTTTCTGCAGGCTTAAAAGTGAAAAGAGCCAAATCTACGAATGTCGGCCAAGGCTAAATGATTGTGAAACAAGTGGCCAAGAGGGCAGGCAGCCGAAAAAGGAACAATCTCATAAACCATTTGTTTAATTCCCCTAAATTGGTGGAATTGAAATCCTTAAAATGTCCGATTACCGAAACAACAAAAGAAATCCTTAAAAAATGAAAAAAAAAAGGTGTGACAATTTGGGGACAGAAAAGAAGAGAAGTTGAAGTTGCATGATTCGTACGTTCAAGGCCAAGTCACGCCTCACTCTTGGATTTGGCACGTGCGTTAGACATGATTAGTATGGTTAAGGCCTAGCCGACTCTAGTTTTTGACCGGTCTCCCCTCCGTTCATTATTACACTTTATATGAACCATTTTATTCAATTTAGTAATTTATACATACAACTTACACCGGGCTGAGCTTTTAGAGGTGGAATAAGCATTTTTTATTATAATTTTTTTAAAAAAATAAGTTTTTAGTTGTAAAATAAACAATTATTTTTTAATAAATATAATTTTTTGATAGTTAAAATATAATTTTTTAATAATATTAAATTTGAAGTTTATAAAAAAATATTTTTTAATAAAATTTTCAGATCAATTAATGAGCATATGTTTTAGTTTCTTTTGCCTTATGTTTTATATATAATTTTCACAATACTCACAAATTCATTTTGACGTTTATTTTGAGAATTATATAATATTATTTGACTTTTTATATATATTTTAATATTTATTTTAATATTAGTTTTACTTATATTATAGTTCATATAAAAAATTTAGTTTGATATATTTTCATTCATGTTTCATATGGTTTAAAATTATATAATAATTAATATTGTATTTTACATATTGTTTAATATACTTTAAATAATATTTATATACATAAATAATCTTTATTATAAAATAAAATATAATTAAAATTAAAAATCTTTTTATATTTATGTCATCAAACAGTAAACTAATTTTTAAAAGAATTTTTTCTTATAAAAATTCTACTGACAAAAACTCTACTCGCATATCCAATCAGGCACTTATTAAAATGCGGATTAACAAGTTAATTATATCAACTATGAAAATCACAGTGGCCAAGTAATGAAAGCTATTTGCTCTTATTATGTTTTCTGGCCTCCTCCTCCTCCTTCCTTCCTCTATCTTTCTATGTTCTTCACTCCACAATAGGCAACATCCTCCTTCTCCAACTCTCTTTCTTTCTCGAACGCCTAGCCGGCCTAAGGAGATTCTCTATTCGTTTATCCAAACACAACCCGTTTCTTTCTTTTTAAATTATTATTACAAATAGTAATATTAGTTTTTTAATTCCCAGTCCTTTTATTATAATAACTTTTTCCTTCTCACAACACACAAATCCATCAGCTCAACGCTCCAGTCGAGTCCCTCCTTCCTTATCATCCTCTCCCTTCTGTTTCTTTTTCATTTTCACTCTGTTGTTGTTTGTTAGACGGTCATCGTACGGTGTCGTTGAGGAAGGAAAACTAACCAACGAACGGAACCAAATGTTGGATCTTAACTTGAGTGTGGCAGTTTCTGGGGAAGAGAGTAGCTCCGGGGAGAGGAAAAGAAAGCTTGTAGAACTTTCCACTGCTTCCCACCAAATGGAGAGCTCCGGAAGCTTCAATTCCTCTTCCGTGGTCAGTGCCGTCGCCGTCGCCGCCGGCGACGAAGACTCCTGCTCCAACGCCAACGCCGCCGCCGCCGAGGACTCTCTCGCTCTTACTTTTGGTGTCTTCAGCAAGGACACTGGTGGTGATCGGACTATCCAGCTTTTTCCCGTGAATGGCGACGCTGACGTGGCTCGCTCTCGTTGTTTGGATCTTGGGTGGAAGGAGGGGGGCTACGGTGCAACCGCCGAGCAGAGGATCGCAGCTCAGAGGCCTCAGGTGAAGAAGAGTCGGCGTGGCCCCAGGTCGAGAAGCTCGCAGTATCGTGGCGTTACTTTTTATCGCCGAACTGGTCGCTGGGAATCACATATCTGGTTACTTGATCATTTCTTCATTTTAATGTTTTATAAATTATAGTGAAGCTTGTTTCTTGGTGTAGTAAAGTTTCTAATTAGCATCGTTTTTGGTGCTTTTGTTGGTACAGGGACTGTGGAAAACAAGTGTATTTGGGTAAGCAAACAAACAGTTTCTATTTTTCAGGTAGTCCTTCTTATTGTATGTATTGATTATTCATTTGCCTTTTCTTTTCCTTTATTTTTTTTTGGAATTTCAGGAGGATTTGACACTGCTCTTGCTGCAGCGAGGTGAGGCATTAGATCGTAGTTTGTTTGGTTCATTAAGATAAGTTGATGGTTGTGTTTATATTTGATTCATTTGGGGTTTTGGTTTTCAGGGCGTATGATCGAGCAGCGATCAAGTTCCGTGGAGTTGATGCGGATATCAACTTCGATGCGAGTGATTATGGGGATGATATTAAGCAGGTGGGTTTTTTCAATTCATGTTGTTTCCTCTTTGTTTGTTTCGTAAATGTCGTGTTAAAAAAAAGAATTACGGAGATCATGGATGTTTGGTTGACTTTGATTTGCGTGCAGATGAGTAAGTTTACCAAGGAGGAGTTTGTGCATATTCTTCGTCGGCATAGCACGGGGTTTTCAAGAGGAAGCTCTAAGTATAGAGGAGTTACCTTGCATAAATGTGGGCGATGGGAAGCTCGTATGGGGCAGTTTCTTGGCAAGAAGTGAGAATTCTGTTGTCAATGTGCATGGCTTGATTGATTTGTCTATTTTCATTTTCTGAGCATTATGGTTTTGTCCTCATTGTGATTGCACTTACAAAACTTGCATTCATCTTGTTATTGTCTCCCTAATGTATATGTTGTTTTGTCATAAAGTAGGAGATGAACTGAGAACTTGAGATGTTTCGGATACCTATTCTGTTGGTTTTTTATTGGTGTTGTTCATTTGTTGCCTGCAGGTACATTTATCTTGGGTTGTTTGACACTGAGATAGAGGCTGCAAGGTCCTAATGATATTGAAATTCGATCTTTGTTTAAATTAATGTCTTAACGCCAGTCTTGCTCAGCTGCTTAATTTCAACTGGGTTGTTGGATTTTGTTATGTGAACAGGGAGTATGACAAAGCTGCCATTAAATGCAACGGAAGTGAAGCAGTGACCAACTTTGAGCCAAGCTCTTACGAAGAGGAGATAATATCCGAGACTAATAGTGGTGGTTCACTTCTGATCTCTGTATTGTGAAATTCTTAATTAGTCAATTAGCTTTTTGTTTATGTCCCGAAGACCTGTATCCTTGATGCAGATGGCATCCAAAACCTTGATCTGAACTTGGGGATTGCACCTCCTGATGTATATGATGGTTCAAAGCTAAACAGCAATATAGAAGCGTTTTCTCTTGAAAATGGCTGGGTTGATGTTTCTGGGAGGGCATCAAGGGTAATATAAAAATCTGATTTTCTATTTTCTCAGTTCTTGGGCGATATTCTATACCTTCAGATCTTGCTTATTCGATATTTCACTTGTAGCTTACGTAAAGAATGAAGACCATTGTCCTAGATCTATTCACTTTATTTTATATCCTTTCAGATCCTGAGCTTTGCTTCCCCAGCAGCAAAGAATCAGTTGCTGCATAGCCCTGCCATGGCATCAGATCACCCTCATACCTGGACTGGTATAAATTCCAGTTTCTTGCCCATCTGTAAGGTAATGTCCTCTTGAGCTACTTTTCATTCACCTAACATGTTTTTATTTAATCATAAAAATAGATAAACTTTCTGTTTGGTTGTTGGAGTTTTTTACTAAGTTTTGCATTTCACATGCGCTCCCTGTCAGAGCCTTATCTCTTATGAACTTTTTGGGACCATATACTCCATAAATGTACCATCATAGGACGCAAGCAAAATTTGTCAAAAACAAGTTGAAGGAGAAACTTTAGGATCTTATGCGGAGAATCTGAGGTTTCATTTATCTACTTTATGTACAGGCAAGAGCAATAGAGAAGAGTATGGAAATAGAGTTGCTCGCAAAATGGGCAAGGCAAAGTCAAGGGTTTTCAAATCAACACCCCCTCTTCTCTACTGCAGCATCATCAGGATTCGCTTCTTCAACAATTACTGCACCTTCAGCTGCAGCTGGTCAATTTCGGTTTCTTAATTGAACAACTCTCCAATAGTCAACATCTTTTTTCTTTTTGGCTCCAGTAACCAATAGCTGACCTGTATTCCCCATTTCTTCTTAAAGCTGGATAGATCTAAAGCTCGTGGTAGCCACAATTCAGGACTCTTATGGGTAGGCATAGGAAGGAAATAGTCAAAGACTTCTAATCATATTCATACGTTCAAGCTGCAACTTGTCTACGAGGATTTATCATTCGCAGCAACTCATTTTCTTTTTTTGTGAAACCATATATAATATGGAGAAAGTTTGACCAAATGGCATGAGAAAGTTTTCTATATTCAAATCCTGCTCTGACCCTTAATTCTTTTTCATTTTAAATTGTTCTCTTACCCAATTGAATGAGGTCATCAACCAAGTTGCATGAATCGATCTCGCACACCTTGCTTTTAGTCTTAGGGCTGACATCTCTTAACCAATTGAATGAGGTCTCCAACCAAGTTGCATGGATCGATCTAGCACACCTTGCTTTTAATCTTAGGGCTGACATGCGAAGTTGTGAATGTAAGCCGAAGGGTACAAGAAGCTGTGGTCCTTTTCCCCATTTAAAAGAATGTAATGGCTAGTCCCATGAATTACAAGCCAAGTGTACAAGCTGTGGTCATTTCCTGTCATGGGACCCCTTTTTCGCCTTGGTTTTATGTAAATTCCGCGTTCCTCGGCTTTGCTTTAGGACAGTAGCCCTTACAGAGGGTGAAAAAGGGTCACGTCTGTCCTAACCATGAAAAGAAGTTTGTACTTTTTGCCCTTACATACACATTACATGAAACATACATAGTAACAGTAATAACTTTCATTATTACATAATGGGGCCTCTCATATCACTTTCTTTAAACACTCTTTTTTACCTTCTCCATATAGTCTTTTTGCCAGTTGGCGTTCTCTACTTCTTTTCTTGTACATTTATTTATTGGGACAGACAAGTACATGGCCTCTCTCTCCGTGCAGACTGCAGTGCATAGAGGGGACTTAGGTTGTACCAGAATGCGATAAAGATACAAGAGGCGTTTTCCACGTTGGGTTTTGTATTATTCTCTTATTGAACTAGCTCCATTTTGTCTGGGTTTTGTAAGTGCTTCTTCCCCTCCTGTTCCTGTTCCTGTATCAGTCTCTTCCTTGGCCCAGTGGCAGTCACCTCTTTTATAGCTTTGCCTATTTATTGATCACACACAACCCTAAAAAAGTAGGATCAGATTTTTTTTTTTCATGTTGGGATGTCAACTTTGACTCGGCCTTTATTTTAATTTTAGCCTGAGTTAATCGAACTATAAATAAGTTATGAGTTAAAAATAGTCAGCCCGGTTGAGTTACGAGCGGAAATTGAGTTGAGCATGGGTTGGCTCAATTTAGTTCGTGATCTAATTGTTATTTCAAAAACAATGTAAATTTTTATATTTGAAAAAAAATTAAGATGAGCCAGTCCTATCTCTACCAGTTGGGTCACGGGTCATCTTAGCTCGTAGTCGGGTCGTTCCATTGACATCCTTAGTTTCCGTAATCAGTTCCAATCTTGTGCCAGTTAATCCCACGTAAATATGTTGAAAAAATAAACTTACATATGTTTAGAATACGATTTTGAGGAAAAAAAAAAGAGGTTCCTCGTGTGATAAGTAGAACTTTTTTAAAAGAGTTTCAACTTTTCTTCCTCCTTCAAGGTGATATAAGATGAATAATCACGTAAGAAGAAGTAATTGAAATTTAAATGATATATATATATTTATTGTATATTATTTAAATTAATAATACAATTATATTTAGTATATAGCATTAACTTATTTTCCCAGACCTTATGATGACGTTGAATATTAACTTATTTTTATAAAATATTGTTAATTTAATATGATAGTAAATTAAGTCTATAATTAAAATCTTCTTATTATGTAATATTATTGATAAATAGACAATTAATTTCTTATTTCATTTTATAGCATATATTTTAAAAATAAATAATATTTAATTTCTGGATGATTTTTACTATTGATAAATAAAATTACAAAGCTTCTTATTATTTACAATAAAATAATAAATAAAATAAATGTTATTACATGATTATAACTATTATACAAATTAACTTATTATGAGTGTAATTATATATTAAATAAACATTTTAATTGAATACTCAAATTTACAATCATTTTTAAACTAACTATAATAATTATATATATACATATTAAATAAAAAAATTCATATTGATAAAGTTTGTTTATAGTATTTAATAGAAGTAATGAGAAATAAATATGATAAATTGCAACATTTTCTAATTGATTACTTTTATTTATAAAATAAAGATAAAAACTTATCATCTTATTAATATGATTTTATAATAAATTAAAATTTAATAAAGTACTTAATTTATTATCATATTTAATTGAAACGTATAATATTAATAATCAATAAATATTTAATTTTAAATAAAATAGAATAAAATAAAATCAATTAATATTACATATTATTATGTTTTTAATATAGAATCAATAAATCAATTTATTTGAGACATACCGCCCTTATGGTTTATTAATTTTCAATCACCTCTATAACACGACTGTTCACATAGTTGCCTACTTCATCTCTTTCTCTAATCTGCACTGTTCACATAGTTGCCTGCTTCAGCTCTTTCTCTAATCTGCTGTCAACTTAATATCATTGTTTGGACCAAAAGTACCAAAATCACAGAAGGAACTTGAGGGTTAATCAGCAAAACCTTTCCTTTTCCTGCCAAACAAAATCATCCTGACAAGCCTGGAGAAGTATCCTATGCAGATGCAGATATAAATGAACATGTATTAATCTCAGTTTACCTACTAATGACTCACTAATATGTTTACTTTACCTACTAATGACTTACCAATATGTCGGTCTGTCTGTCTTAATGGTTGTTACTAAATTATCGTACACTTGCTACAACTTAGGACACCCCCTGTAACTATTTCGAACGTACAGGTGTCCCACAGTATCATATCACCATGCACGTAAGCTCTGGAATTGTAGCCTTTCGCTTTTGCTTTTTACCGATGTACGCACATCATGCGCTTTGGCTTTCGTTGGTATGTTTTACCAGTTGGTCTAAAGAGTAGAATGTTTAGGCTTTATCATGGAGACCGCATGTCAAATCGATCTTCCATTGATGTGTCATGTCAAGGGCTATCGTGTAGGCTGTTTATCATTGCTCAGTCTGGCCTTTTCAAGGCTATACAAATTACAGTGTCCTGTCAATGTAAAAGTCCAGTGAGGAGCACAAGCGTATCTACTTCAGCACATTTTGTGCATGGGATTTTATTTTATCCTTTTGCTTGGTTCATTCTTGCGGAGGATCTTACGATTTGTCTATTGGAAAACCAGTTGATCAAACAAGAGGCTTATAGTCTAAGATGTAGCTGGTGAAGTTTAGGGGAGACAGGTACTCAGCAGAGTAGCAACCTCAAATTGGACTACCATAACCCATCCAAAACTGGAATCACAATAAGCTAATTCCTGATTTAGATTTAGATATTTTCAATGAACTAATCTATAAGTTAAATCAAGTTTTTATCGATTCAAGATTTAATTTTTTTAAACAAAACAACATTTTATTTAAAAAAGTTTAATTTCAAACAGACCCAAACTCAATTAAAAAAATACGTTATTTTATAGATTTAATTTTTAAAAAATTATTTTTAAAAAATTAGTACAACCGGCACATGACAGGCCTATTGCCATCCTTATTCCCAGATTATTGCACCAGGAGATTGACATAAGACACTTGTACTATTCCCTTGGAAGTGTTTATTCATCAATCTGGTCAAAAAAGAGAACATGTGTTTTGATCTCTGAGATAATATGTTTATAGGCTTAACAAACAGCATTGCCGATATTATGATTGATGACAGTGTTTCTTGCATTACATAGAAACTATGAATCTAAAGACTTGCTCATCCTTTTCAACACCATTCTAGCTTCAGATTTCTTCCATCTTGAAAAGAAGATTTGTTATATCATGACGACGGAGAAGCAGCTGCCAGACTTTTCTCCTTTTCATCTAACACTTGAAACTTTATTGTTGCATTCTTCTACAGGCTCTCAGAAGTAGTACTCATAGGTTGCTCAGATTACCTGACAGCAGAAGAACAAAACCTATGTCCAGAAGTGTTCTTTCTCTTTGATAATGCAAACTAGATATTTCGCCATACGAAAATGGAACCGGCAATGTCTCTTGTGTTTGAACTCGAGTCAGAAAAGTGATCTGTAAAACAGCCAATGCACTCCTGTGGAACAGAAATATTTTGTTGAAACTTACCAGAAGATCACCCCAGAATGCACACAAAGATCTGTTCCAAGCCAGATCAGCATCTCTGCGAGATGATGAACTTCACTTATTATAAACATGATTAACATATGGAGACAATATGGGGGCAAAAGAATGGAACTTACTAACCATCTGAGATACAAAATGTTTAAATCCCTCTTCCACAGAGGAAGCTTCATCATATGGTTTGCCAGTTCATCTACTTAATTCAAGAATTAAGTAGCGGTTCCATTACCAACAAGAATCACATTGCAAATCCTTTATGATATAGATTGCTTGAACTTGACATCTGATACTTCAAATTGTCACGAACTGAAATAGATTTATTAAATCCCGGAGCAAATGCCAGTTGTTGAGACAGACCTAGATCACTTGCACTTGTGACCTCATTCCAACCACTCCAGTGCCCACTTGAAGCGTGCAAGGATCTAAGCTGCTGAGCTTTCAGTTGCGCAAGCAAGGATGGGTCATCAGAAGCAGACCAACCCAAAAAACTTGGTGATGTAAGGCTGTATGCATCATCTGGGGAAGAGATTTTACTTATAAAATAGTCTGGGAAACTTGGATTCTGGTGTGCAGGAACTGATTGCTGCATCCGTGCCTGAAACTCTACATTGTGACCTTGCAAATGTTGAGATGGAGATAAAGCTGGAGCCATATCAAATCCCATGTTATTCAACCGTGATGCATGAAGCCTTTGACCTATACCCTCTATGGTAGGATCAGTGAATTGAGGATAATTGAAGCTGTCAACATTGCTCATCAGTGGTGCAGAATTTTGTAACCCATGATTGGCTGGAAAGTTAAATTATTTTTAGAGTTCTTCAAACCAAAAATGAGAAAGGTACAACCGTGACAACATATTATACAAACCAGATTGAAGGGAAGCACAGTGCAATCTCTCATGAATAGGAAACCCCGAAGATATTGCTGTATTTGGCACTACAAATCCTGCTGGTGGTGAAGTTGGAGCTTGGAAAACTGCACCAAGGTATTGATTGAAACAAAATCTAAGAACCACTGTTTCCCAAAATATCAGGAAGATTAAATATTATAGATTATATGATGCACCATCTCTATTACAAAGAAAAATTCCAGCATTGCTAACCAAGAAACTGGAGCCCTAAGGTCAACAGTGCTTTCATTCCATATACACCGTCCTCAAACACATCAAAAATTTTCTTATTCCGTTGAGCAGCAAGACCGGCGTAATGCAAGAAGCAATGTTCTAGGTCTCAATGAAATTGAAATAAATTCCAATGTTAAATTCATGGGAGGAGAGGATGCACAAAATGTTCAAAGTCAAGCCAAAGTGAAACAGGAGAAAAGAAAACTGCTGTCTTACGTTATTGCTTCAACTGATAGAAACAAGGTGTAAAACACTATAGCAAAGTCAATATACCACAAGACACGTTGAAAATTATGACATAACATTAAAAAGCTTTATGCAAGAAACATAGAAAAAAGCACAGATCAAAATTGACGTAGCTCACCAGGAAAGCTAGATGTATGAAGGTGGCTGCCAAGAAAATCAGTGGATTCAATGATATTCCTATTTGAAGACGTAAAATGGTCCTTCTTGTCTCTGGTTTCAGTTATCGTGTTTTCACAAAATTGCTTCCAACCAGGCACTTGATTAACAAAATCATCCTCTCTGGCAAAAGAGAATCTTGACTGACTGCAATGATGAACTTTTCGTAAACTTGGTATGTTCAGGGATTCATACTGCTTATGAGTCTTGGTCAAGAACTTCATTAAATTCTCAGGTAAGGTCAATAAATCTTCCCATGCATTCCCATCCATATCCAAGACACTAGAGATAATGCTGGCCTCCCCATTATCTGAAGCAACTTTCTGGTCATTAAAAACTACAGGATTATCACCCATTCCCAAGTACTTCTCTTGATCCAACTCAGACAACATGCTGGAGTTGTCAGAAAGACAATTGGCCAAAAAATGAGATTGGTTGTCATAGAATCTGTTAGACAATATTGGGTTGCCAACTGTGCATGAAATCGCACCATCTTCTACAGATATGGCACTTGCACATGCACCAACAATGCTACTACCATCATCATTGCCTTGCTGCCAAGGATGGTAGCTAGAGAATTTCAGATTCTGATTTGACGAAGATGAAGAGGACACACATGGTGGATGACCAGTTCCTTCAAAACCCTTGAGCTTCTCATCATCAAATCCCAACAGATCTTCAACCATGGTTAGTCCCCTAGGTGATGTTGAGGTGGAAGGCTCAGTAAATATGTCTTGTATGCTTTCTTTTGAACCATGGTTGCTTGAGTATTCAACAATAACTGGAGAGAAGCACTCATTCTTAGTCACACCACCAACACTGATTGATGATAATCTAGGGGCAAGCCCCTGAAAAACCTCACATGTACCAAATCTTTCATCTTTGAGGGGACTTAGAGAACCAGACGGGTTGGTGAGATTTGAAGGAATGTTATCAGCAAGTGATTCTCCAGCAACATCCTGTGATGTGGGTAGACAAGGTATAAGGTTGTTTGGTGTTAGGAAGTCATCCCCTGATTCACAACTTTCATTAGTTATCACGGTTGGCTTTGCATCACTAAATCTTTCAAAATTCTTAACTTTTGGTCTTAACGCTTGGGTACTGTTTGGAGTTTTGGAAACATGATCACTGGATCCACCAGCTGACAAACTTGTCACCGGTGGTAGCCCAGCAGAGGCACGCATGACCCTGACAATACATATTAAAATAAATGGCAAGTCAGATTTCCTAGAAGATAAATTTGGATGCTAAGGCAACTAAGCTGCCACAAACCACCAAAACCTATACCATGAAGCTGTGCCAGGAGGCTCATTAGATCTTTCAGTACCATTATCCATACAAGATCTACTATCCTGGTTTCTATCAGTACGCTGGAAAGAAAAGGAGAAGACATCAGATTGTGAGCAGACTACAAAGCTCAACTTCCACAACAGAATATCAGAATAAATTATTTCTACACAAGTCCACCTAAGCACGGAATGCCTTAAGCAGAAAGGATACTGGAGAGCTCAAATCCTTAATTGCACTGTATAAGATAATGCTGCAATACGCAATAACTGGTCTCTGAGACATATCTTGTTTACAGGCAACCACCAATGGTAACTAAGTTTCTTTCAAAGACAGTACACGACTAAAATTCTTACATTTGACAAAATTTTGGAGTCAAGTTTGGTCGGTGATGACATGTTTCTATTGGTCAACTCATTAGCTGGAGGTGGTAAAACATTTCCAGGATGCCGGTGAAAGTTATTTGCTTCGCCGATAATTTGTTGAATTCTACTCCTTTAATAACACAAGTAACATTCAGTACATTTAAAGACAAGGAACTGTTAGTAGACAAGGTATTTTGATATCAGAGATCACAAACAAGAAGGAGAAAAAAGATAAGGGAAAATGCGATCTCCAATAATTTGTTGTAGTATAGCTTCTATCTGCTCAGAGTGGTGTGTGAGTGTGAGAATGCACAAATTTTCCCCCCAATTAATGTCATACAATACAGGAAACAAAAATTATAGGAATTATATGAGACGTAATGAAGGGTTAGCTACGAGTATATTATTGTTTCTGCATTTGGAATAAACTTCAATATAGTTCTCTTTATAACCAAGTGCAATTTATCCAATTGCAAGAAAGCAATTAAATTTCTTAAAACAGAAATTGAGGTCAATTGGCGTCATCTATTTAGGTTATGAATGGTATGAAATTCAAAACTAACACCGAAAACTATACCTTGTAAAAGCTGAAACTAGATCATCTTTGGTAAAACTATCTTCCTCAGAGCCAAAGTCGTGCAAATATAAACAATCAGGAATGCTGCAAGGCTGGAATAAACAAAGCATTAACATATTAACAACATAGGCATTGCAGATTGCAGGCTTATAATGATAAGCAAATGGATGATAATATACGATTTTATTAGTATTTAGCAATAGCCTCGTAGGAAACTACCAGCACCAAAGCTACCAGCCAACAATGGCCCCTCAAGCTTTCAGCTGAGACAATACAAAGAGAAAAGATACCCCCTCTATACTACCCCATTCCCTTACATATTCTCCTCTCTCTCCTCTAACTAATTCTTGCCTAACCGTTAGCTGACTCATCATTCCCTGCCTTGGTGATTCTTCTGGAATATGTTAACATGGGTTTGTGGCCCATGTTCGGTTCCTTCCCCCTCTTTCTCCTAGAGTAAGTCAATATGGGTTTATGACCCATATTGCTATCAATTCTGCCTCCTGCGAAATCTGCCTTGTCCTTAAGGCAGAAAGAAGGAAACTGCTGTTGCAGTTGGACAGCAACTGTCCAGGAAGCTTCTTCAATGGGTTTCCCTTTCCATAGCACAAGTCATTCAACAATCTGCTCTTGATTCTTCTGGACAGTTCGTTCAGCTAGGATTGCTTCAGGAGCAATAGGTTCAATGGAGTCGACCTCTAGGCCTGAAGGAAGAGTTGGCTCTGGCATATGGTTCCCTATCATCTTTTTCAGCTGAGAAATGTGAAATACCGGATGAACTCTGGAAGTGTCAGGAAGAGCCAACTTGTAGGCCACAGTCCCAACCTTAGCTATCACTTGAAAGGGTCCACAGAATCGGGCTGAAAGTTTAGGACAGATTTACCTAGCTATTGATGTTTGTCTGTGAGGTCTAAGCTTGACATAGACCCAATCCCCTACCTCCAATTGAACATCTCTGCGTTTAACATCAGCTGCAGATTTCATGACTTGTTGAGCCCTAACAAGATGGAATTTAAGCTGCCTCAATGCCTCATCCCTATCAATCAACACACCATTTACAGCATCAATAAGTGACTCCCCAATGAGGAAGTGAGGAACTTTAGGAGGAGGTCGACCATACACCACCTCAAAAGGGGTTGTGGTAGTTGCGAAGTGAAAAGAGGTGTTATACCAAAATTCGGCCCAAGAGAGCCAATTATGCCACTGTTTTGGTTGCTTAGATACAAAACATCGAAGATAGGTCTCAAGGTACCTATTGACCACCTTGGTTTGCCCATCCATTTCCAGATGATAAGAGGTGCTCATTCTAAGAACCGTTCCTTGCAACCTCCAAATTTCCCTCCAAAAATTACTAACAAAGATTGGATCCCGGTCACTTACAATTGTCTTTGGAATGCCATGGAGTTTAACCACCTCCTTAACAAAACAATTAGCTACAGCCTTGGCAGTAAAAGGATCTTTGAGAGGGACAAAATGTGCATACTTTGATAATCTGTCCACTACTACCATAATGACCTCAAATCCTTGGCTTTTCGGCAAACCCGTTATAAAATCCATCGAGATGTCTTCCCAAACTGGATTGGGAACAGGAAGAGGTTGAAGTAACCCAGCTAAGGCAAGAGTTTGATACTTGTGTCTTTGGCATACTTCACACACCTTCACAAACTGCAAAATCTGTTTTCACATTCCAGCCCAATACAAACAACCAACTATCCGTTTATAGGTTTTAGTAAACCCGGAATGACCTCCTGTAGGAGTAGAATGGAATTCTTGCAAGAAATCTGGAATGAGGGAGGAGGTTTGAGGCAAAACTAGCCTGTTTCCTTTGAACAACAGCCCTCCTGACAAGTGGAACTCTGTTTCGGCTGTAGAATGAGCTTGGAGTTTCTGCAAAATTTCTGACAGCCATGGATCTCTTTGATATTCTTCTTTTAACTTAGCAGAATCGACCCAATTAGGTGATGAAACCAGATAGTGAAATTCTGGTTCCACTGGTACACGCGATAAGGCATCTGCTAACTTGTTTTCTGGTCCCGGCTTATAGAACACTTCAAATCGGAAGCCCATGAGCTTAGACAACCAATGGTGTTGATCACGGGTATTTAATCTCTGTTGTAGGAGATGCTTCAATGTTTTGTGGTCGGTGTACACCTTAAATTATCTCCCTTAAAGATAATGCCTCCAATGTTGTATGGCTAGCACTAAAGCCATAATCTCTTTCTCATACACTGATTTAGACATGGCAATAGCAGATACGGCCTTGCCAAAATAAGCAATAGGTTTATTTTCCTGCATAAGAACAGGCCCCAATCCAAAACCAGAAGCATCACACTCCACAATAAATTCCTTAGAGAAATCCAATAGAGTGAGGATCGGAAAACAAATTAGACAATTCTTCAACTCGTCAAAGGCTCCTTGAGCTTCGGAACCCCAAGAGAAGTTGTCTTTCTTGGTGAGTTCAGCGAAGGGTTGAGCGATCTTCCCATAATCTTTGATAAATTTCCGATAATACTAGGTGAGACCAAGAAACCCTCTCACCCCGGTCACATTCTTTGGTATAGGCCAATCTTTAACACATTGGATCTTGATAGGATCCATTGCAACACCTTCAGCTGAAATAACATGTCCCAAATACTCAATGGATTGTTGTCCGAATAAGCATTTTTTTTTAATTGGCAAAGAAATGATGCTCAATTAAGAGCTGTAAAGCTTGTTCCAAGTGTTTGAGGTGCTGCTGCCAACTTCTACTATAGATCAATATGTCATCGAAAAGTATCAGCACACTTTTCCTTAGAAGTGGTCTAAAAATCGAATTCATGGTAGATTGAAATGTGGATGGGGCATTCATAAGTCCAAAAGGCATAACTAAGTATTCATAATGGCCTTCATGAGTCCAAAAAGCTGTTTTATGAATATCCTCAGTCTTGATTCAAATTTGGTGAAAACCGGACTTCAAATCAATCTTAGAGAAGTACTTGGAACCATGCAATTCATCAATAAGCTCATTGATAGTAGGAATTGGGAACTTATCAGGAATGGTTACCTTGTTCAAGGCATGGTAATCTACATACATTCTCCATGAATTGTCCTTTTTAACTAGAATTACCGAACTGGAGAAAGGGCTGCTATTGTGTCAGATTGCACCTAATTCGAGCAATTCCCTGACTTGTTTTTCAATCTCATCCTTCTGGTGATAGGCGTACCTATAAGGACGTACACTCACTGGATTGGTTCTATTATATAGAGTAATGGCGTGATCGTGACCCTGCGAAGGAGGAAGACCCTTCGGTTCTTGGAACACCAATCTATTTGCTTGCAATACTAAAGTTAATTCCTGAATTTGGACTAGAATTAAGGTGGTACTAGTTTCAGAAACCAACACACCGACCTCACCCCTTTGCTGTTCATTCTAGAATTCCATCGCAATGGAGTGAAGCATCCCTTGCAAGGCAGAAATTTGTTGGGCCTACTTATAGCCTTGCCACCTCAAGGTGACTACTTCTTTCCCCTGCTCAAATCCCCATTTCACTATTTTCTGCTTGAAGTCTACCCTCACCTCTCCCAAGGTTTCCAACCATTCTGCACCAAAACCAGGTCTATTCCCCCCAATTGAAGAATATATGCATCAATCAGTAGCTCCACATTCCCTACTAACACCAGAAGTCCCTTACACCGACCTTGTGAGAAGCATTTGGTTTCGTTACCCAATTTCACCCCATAGGACTCGGTTGGAGTCACAGTCCAACCCAAGGTGGCTACTAAGTCTTGGGAAAGATAATTGTGACTTGCCCCACTATCGATGAGGAACACGATTGGAATTCCAGCCAACTTGCCCTCAATTTTGAGAGTCTTAGATTGGACAATCTCCCCAAACTCAGCTACTTGACAAACCATTTCTCATGCCTCACCAGTTTCGGTCTCCTCCCTGTCCCCTATACCTGAAGGAAGCCCTTCTTCTTCATCGTTCCCCTCCCAAATCAGTAATCGTAAATGCTTATCATGGCAAACATGGGTAGGACTATAGTGTTGTCCACATTTAAAACATAACCCTTTAGCTCTTCGGTCCATTAGTTCCTGATAAGAGAGGTTTCGGGTCCCCTTTTGTCGCCCTTCAACAGCCCTCTCCATGTCGGGTCTTTGTTCAACTCCACCAGTAGGATGCACCGGGGTCGGGCCACGTTGGGTCATATATTGCCCCAATTGCGACTACCCATGGTCAGTTTGGGGGGTCCAAACCTCTGGACACCTACGGATCTCCAGCCCGTTGTCGGTTTGTTAGCCTCTGATGGAGCTAGTTTGTGCTCCACCGCTCGCGCCGCACAGAACATCTTATAGTAGGAAGAAGGATCCAAAGCTAAAACCTCCAACCTTATAGCTTCTCGTAATCCCCTAAGAAAAGACCCATATACTGCTCTTCGAGAAGAGGAGGAACCTGAGCCATCAGCATCTCAAACGTTTCCACGTATTCATCCACAGTGCCCTGCTGCGTCAACGTCTTCAATTGGGAAAAAGGATTGCCGATGTAGTGATCTCCATACCGATCAAACAAAGCTCTTTTGAAGGTCTCCCAATCCAACTCGGGCTTCGACGCTAGGAGAACCTTGAACCAGTGCCATGTCATGCCTTCCATGCAAATCTGAGCCAGCTGAACTCGAAGTTCAGGTGGGGTACCCTGAATGGTGAAGTACACTTCCGCACGAGAGACCCATCTTACCGGGTCATCACCTTGGAATGGAGGGAGCTCTACCTGCTTTGCTTAAAGCTGGTACTCTTCCGACCTCATGGAGGTGACGCCGCTACCTTTCACTGTCGTCTGTACCGACTTCCCACATTCAACCGAGCTCGACCCAGCCTCCGGTGATTGGTGTGCAGTTCAACGCTGGAACCCCTCTCGCATTTCAGTGTGCATCGTCGCTAACGCCCTGGAGAGGTCATCGACACCTTTATGTAAGTTCCCCAGTTGGACCGTATGGTCCAATAGTTTCGTCTCTACTGCTATCATACGAGCATCCATTGCTTCCCACTTTTGTGACGCCATTCTCGTTTGCATACACTGGGCCTCTCAATGAAACCACCAATGATAAGCAAATGGATGATAATATAGGATTTTATTAGTATTTAGCAATAGCCTCGTAGGAAACTACCAGCACCAAAGCTACCAGCCAACAATGGCCCCTCAAGCTTTTAGCTAAGACAATACAAAGAGAAAAGATACCCCCTTTGTACTACCCCATTCCCTTACATATTCTCCTCTCTCCCCTCTAACTAATTCTTGCCTAACCGTTAGCTGACTCATCATTCCCTGCCTTAGTGATTCTTCTGGAATATGTTAACATGGGTTTGTGGCCCATGTTCGGTTCCTCCCCCCTGTTTCTCCTAGAGTAAGTCAATATGGGTTTATGACCCATATTGCTATCATATAAAGAAAAAGTTTGTCTGCATAGAGATAATACATGCATTTGAAAAAAAAACAAGATTTACCATGTTTTTCAGCCATGCATGGCAGTATTTGGTGGTGCCAAAGCATGCCCTATGAATAGAATCTGATGTTAATTATAAAATAGTAATAAAGGAAAAATGAACCTAGCAAGAATACTATCTGCTTACCTCAAAGATTTACCTTCTAACACAAAACTATGCACCGATTGTATACAGCATACTGCTTCCTCCTCTTTCGAGTATGTTATATACCTAAAATTAAATGACAGCAGTCACACTGCAACTTCTACGGGTAAACACATTTAGACTGAGGACAGTATAGAACAAGTTCAACCCAGTGAAGCCAGCAATTAGCCTGTGAACTTACACACAACAGCTGTTGTTTGATGAATGTTGAATAGCCCCAGTTGATGTTCGGGAAATGGATACCTTCATAACTTTCCCATATTGTCCAAAGTATTCTTTTTGTTGAAGAAGCTGGTACAAACCAGAGGTTCTAGGTTGGAAGTTTGGAAAAAATATGAAGATGCTAAGCATATAAAGATACATAAAAAAAAATGTAGGACTATGTCCAAATAAAAGCCATTACAAGATATACAAACGCAATCAAACTACTTACAGCTTCATCTGCAAGGTCAAGTGGTAATCCAATTACATAAACCAGATTTCTCTGAATGACTCTAACATTTGTGAGATGTATCCTTCCTTCAGATGTTTTTGGCTTTACCTTCTGGGGTTTTGATTTTTTTTCCGAATTTAGTTCAGCCATCAGCCTGTGCATCAAAGAGAAAATTGTTGGCATATCTGTAAAACCATCCACTAGGATATGTTAATAGGACGATACTACAAGAACATTTTAACCTTTCACAGTCTGCTGCTGCCTGCACAATTCTTTTTTCGTCATAAGGCATACGGCACGCAGGGCACCGACCCTCATTTTTATCCTTTTCAGCCATTTCCATAATGTGATTCCAGCACCAAACACAAATCTTTGGAAGAAACAATAAGCAATTTCTTAGGCACTCACCTAAATATCTGAGAACAAGTAAAATATGATAAAAGAATCCAAACACAGGAGGGTTGAGTATTGTTATTCCCAAATATTTGTTATGGGAACTACCTCATAACCACATTGGCATGGCTTCAACTGCTGATCTGTTATGTCCATCTCTTCCGTGCACAGTGGGCATGTCTTGTCTCCTTTGTTACTCATAGTTGCTCTGTGAATTCAACAATATCAAGCATAAATATCAATAGCATTTCTTTAATTGTTATATGTCTCATTATATATTTTCTCTTTCATGAATATTTATCTGAAAATCCGCTACCAAATGGTGGAAATACGGAAATACCATTTATATTACAAAATTAAGTCAAAATGTCATGCAAGCACGAAGATATTCTGATTAAAAAAAATGAGTTTTTTTTTATCATAACTAATTTATCCCAACAGCCCTCATAGTCACTTCAACTCCGACAACAAGTGATGAACTAAATTGGTATGATAATACTGAGTACTGACGGTCCATATTAGTGAAATAACCGGATATGTATACCCAACAAATGAAAAGGGTACATGAAAAACTCCTATCATTTGAAACGTTCACATGGAAAATTAAGAAAAAGAATCACTCAAACCAGAAACATAATGAGAGCTAATGTGTGCTCCACAGCTGGCATTCGACTTGATCATCCCTTGTCAATGCATTTTTTGTTTTTCAATTAGAGGGAAAAGAACAATGGCAAAACTCTAAGGCATTTCTGGGCTCCAGTCCATTTCATTCGGTAGTCTCACCAAGCAAATAACGGTGTTTTTCTTATAATGCAATCAAACAAACAAACAAATATTTAAAAAAAAAAAAGAATTCTTGAGTTATCAGTAGCATAAAACACACAGAAGAACCCAATTTATTATCACAAAGACCAGAAGAAACCTCTGGTGACTCGCAACCCAGAACCAAAAAAGGGGTGTCAACAAATTGAAAAATGAAATCTTTCACTCAAAGACGGCAACTTTCTTGCTTCCGGGTATCTTAAACAAACGAACAAGAAACAAGCAAAGTCATCGTGAATGGAGGGGGACAAAAAGGTGAGGAGGAGGACTGACTTACAAAACAAAAGCGCAAGAGCTATTAGAGGCTGAGAGAAGTGAAGTTTCGGATAGAACGTGAAAGCAAAGGACGAGACTGAGAGTCTTTATACTAAGAAACGTGTGTGTGAGCGTTGTTGGTGGCTGCTTTTAGTTGATGAGGTTGTGTGTTAGGCACTTAGACACTGCTCACAGGTTCTTTCCTTCACAAATTGTCTTGTTAAGGTTCGTGTTTTGCTGGCGTGTCATAAATCAGTTGGGATAAGACCAAGCGCATAACTAAGAAAGCTCAGTCTAGGCACTATAAAGATTGGGCCTTTGATCCAACTGTTCTAACTAATTGGCCCGCCTCAACTACTTCTCAATTGGCCCAAAACTTAAAATTTTTTCTAAATTTTAATAAACTAAAAATAATTCTTTAATTAATTAATTACTTTATAGCTATAACTAAAATATAAAATAATTAACTTTATATCCCCATAAAATCAAAAGATAAACATTTATTAAGCTTTTAGTTATTTATAAATTTAATTAAAATAACTAATTAAATATATTATTTTCTTTAAAATTATTTATAAAGTTTAAAACTTAAAATAAAGTCTTGAAATAACCAATAAAATTGCTCTTTTATGATTATAAAGTCGTAGATTTAAGCCACAGAGAGCTTTATGCCTGACTTTTTAAAGTTTAGAACTTTAATTTTTAAATATATCTTCCTAATTAAGAAAGTTAAAATATAATATGCTTACAAAATTAGGGATAATGTTTCCGGAAGTCACTAATTTGTGTTCTGATGGAGATTAAGCGAGAGCCAAGCCTTAATTCAACTTCCACTTGGGTTTTCGCCACGTGGCTATCAACTGGCTAGGGAGTTGAACTAGACGTGTGTAGAAATATCCAACGACCCCACGACGATCCAAACATTAGAGTTTTCATGTTCTGCTCTATAATTATTGCTTCACTACTTCTTACATTCAACCGGAGTCACCGTACTGTGTTGCTTGTGTCTTTGACGAGGTAAGGTTTGGTTCTTGAATGCTTTTAATTAAATCTTGTTCTAAAGGAAGTTCGTAAGCGATCGAGCAGCCTTTTAAGTACAGTGAAGAACGTTGAAAGAGTTGACGATCACCCACTTTTAATTGGTTTCCGTTGGATGTCCGAATAGTGCAGTTTCTGTTAAGGGACATCATGGGAAAATGCTATCCGAAAGTGAGTGAAGCGTACCAGAAAGCTGTCGTAAAATGCAAGAGGAAGCTGAGGGGTCTTATTGCTGAGAAACACTGCGCACCTATCGTCCTCCGTCTCGCGTAAGCTTATCTCAGACTGGTGTTTTAGTGTATATGTAGATGTTTGTGCAGTAACTATTGATTCGGTTACACTTCAGATGGCACGCGGCAGGTACTTACGACGTGAAGACAAAGACAGGAGGACCGTTTGGGACGATAAGACATCCTCAGGAACTTGCTCATGAGGCGAATAATGTTGAAAAATTAGACCTTCCGAATTTACATTTAAAGATATTTTATAGATAAAAATATTTTAAAAAATAAAAAGTAATAACACAAGAAAATTTACGTAGAAATTCTTAAAGTAGAGAAAAAATTACGGATATCAAGAAAAAAATTTACTATGTGAAAAAGTCTTTATAATCACATAATTTTTCTTCTCATTCAATCCCAATAAAGAAATACCCAAAACAAACTCTCCAACTCTTATCTCAAAAAAGGAATTTAACTAGAGTCAAATTTATTTTATAAATCTTTAACTTTGTATTGGTACATTAATCAAGAAAATAGCAACTTCCTTATATAGGCAAGAGTTTTATTTATTTGTTTTCCTCTATTAATATAGGACAAACAAAAAAGTCAAAACTCAACAATTAATGGACTTGATATTGCTGTCAGGACTTTGGAACCTATCAAGGAGAAATTTCTCATCTTGACTTATGCTGATTTCTACCAGGTTAGTGTTTTAGTTTCTTATAATTAGATCACAAACGGTGAGTTTATTTTTCGATGGCATCGGTTCCAAGACGTGTTTGAATGTTGCAGTTAGCTAGAGTTATTGCTGTTGAAATCACTGGGGGGCCTGAGATACCATTCCACCCTGGAAGACCTGTAAGTTATCAGATTAATCCGCTAGAGTAAAGTTTCTGTGTTGATTCATATATCCACTTCGGAGAACGTCTGTCAGGTTTTGGAGATTGTTTCAATCATGCGTTTCTTCAAGATCTCTCTCTCTCTCTCGAGCTGTTGTTTACTAATTTATGCGAATATATACTTTCTAGTTATATATGTGTTAAATTCTTGTATTTTCTTCAGGATAAAACTGATCCACCTACAGAAGGTCGCTTGCCTGAAGCTACAAAAGGTTCGTTTGCTCGTGCATTACAGTCACTGTGACATCGTTGAATAACTGCCTAATCCTTCCACTTCAAACCTAGGTGCAGAGCATTTAAGAGAGGTCTTTAGTTGTACGGGACTCTGTGACAAGGATATTGTTGCCTTATCTGGTGGTCATACTCTAGTTCGTGTTCAGACCTGGACATCTCGCATCAGTTTAATTCTCTTTTTCTCTTTGTCAGAGAAGTGCAAGAATGCTTTTGCAGCTAATCATTGAGATTATATTTATACGCTTGTGATTGTTCAATTCTAAGGTAGATGTCACAAGGAGTGCTCAGGATTTGAAGGTGCTTGGACTAGCAATCCCCTCATTTTCGACGATTCTTATTTCAAGTAAGTTGGCAGCTGATTCATACTGGAATTGTTCTATCTTGTAATGATGCCATTGATTAGAGGCTTTTTGTCTATGCTCTCTTTTATATAAATTCTGATTACAATTTTGATATGAGCTTGGTTTTCTTAAATAGGGAACTTTTGAGTGGTGGCAAAGAAGGTTTAATTCAGCTGCGTACAGACAAGGCTCTTCTGGATGACCTAATCTTCCGTCCACTAGTTGAAAGCTATGCTGCAGTAAGGGTCCATTTGGTTGAGCTTTTGTCAGTAGAGCTTTTCTAAGAAGAGCTTTTTTTAAAAGCTAGTTGGTTGTTTGACTGTCAATTAAAAAAATAGCTTTTTTAAAATAGCTTCATACAGTTGACCGTTTGACAACATAAAAATAAAAAACACTTTTATTAATTTTAACTATATTTTGTTTTATAATAAAATTATTTATGTTAAATAATTTTTAAAGAGATTTCTCAATTTCTTATAGGAAATAAAATTAATATGAAAAATAAATATTAAAACATGTAAAAAACTTAAATAATATTATAATCCCAAAATAAATATTCAAGCTGAAATAGTTAAATGCATAATAAACTATGCATTTTATCGT
>JAOTAX010000005.1:40330430-40344223 GCA_025629825.1 Erythroxylum guanchezii | reverse complement strand
ATTGAGTGTTATGCATTAGTTGTTACTTATAATAGCAATGTTCAAGATTAACGTTTAATAACATAGAATTAAAGTAGCTTTTTTCCTTTTCTTCTTTTTTTTGCTCAAGAATTAATATAGTAAATACTAGTGAATTTATTATTATTAATATTCTCTTAAATTATATCTAAATATATGATAAGTTTTTTTAGTATTCCAGATTCAGGTTTAAACCTAAAACCGCAAGTTAAAAACCTGAACCTGAACCATGAACCTAATTTTTAAGGTTCGGTTTGAACCGAACCTAAAGTCAAGTTCGGTTAACCTTGTTTATAGGTTCGGTTCATGCGGTTCAGGTCCGGTTTATAGGTTCGCGGATTTTTTTGAACACCCCTAATATATACAACATCACCTTTAGACTTCAACACTTAAAATGCCTGTGTTGATGATAACAAGTTAGTCACAAGTAAAATAAACCTTTTTTCGTTTTATTTCTCCCTAACAAGAAAGAAACAAACTGGCCCAATATTACTTTTATCCATACAAAGAGTTTGACATGCACAAGTAACAGCAGCAAAGCGCCTAGTGAAGACTGTCATGTACAGTTTAAATAAGCACAAAATCAACTAACACTTGCATCACATTTGTTGAGTTCGGGATTTTAAGAAGAACCTTATAGTTGAATAGATTAGGGAAGGAATCCACGAATCAAAAGATTAGATTAGGGAAGGAACCCACCAATCAACCAGAAGAAACCCACGAATCAAAAGAAATGGAAGCAACGATGGAGAGAAAAATTACCTCTGGATCTCGCAATCTCTGGCAGATTTGGTTATGTAAGGAAGAGGGTACAGTGAGTCGTAAAGAAGAGCACGGAGGGATTAAAAGATTGGACACAGAGCATAACCAAAGAGAAGAGAGGATGTTATAAATGTAAATGTCGGAAATTTTAAACATAGAAGTCTACTCAAAAAAGCTAAAATGAGAGGTTTTTTTGAAAAGCTCCAAATTTAAGCTTCTTAAAAAGTTGTATTTTAGCTTCTAAAAAAGTCATTTCTATTTAAAAAGTGCTTTTAGATTTTACGGCTAAACATTCATTTTTTTAAAATAGCTTTTGCAGTGAAAAAAGTACTTTTTTACTCTTTAAAAGTTGAAATAAACAGACACTAAGTTTATTGTCTCAAAAGCACCTTCTCCCATATCTCTTACCATTCAATTTCATTATTATTAATGACGTTCAATTTCATTATTATTAATGAAGTTTTGTCTTTATGTCTTTTTAACTTTAATCTGAATTTCAATCATTTTTCTAATTCATTCCAGGTTTGTTGAAGATAAGTGAATTATCATCCATTCTACGCTATGATTTTAAGAAATAGCTTCCCAAATGCCAAATGATGGAATGAAAGTAAAAAACTTGTAATTAATATTTGGAAACATCCTTTCTACTAGTTAGAAATAAGATTACCTACAATGGACCTCTCTGGATATCGTAATAAATAGGATTTCTAGGAGTTGTTATTATTGTTTTTGGAAACTTAAACTTGTATCATTCATGTCATAAATACATTTAAGTGCCTGCTATTGGATGTCTTCAAAGCTTGGACAATACTACTTTAGGAAGTCTTTGAAAACAAAGTTGACAATTGAGCTCAGCATAAGTGTTTTCAATTGAGCCTGAGCTAATATTGTTCAGATTTAGATCGGCTCGAGATTGAATTCTTCTAAACAGAACGACATTGTTTTATTTAGAAGAGTTTGGTTTTGAGCTGACAAGAGTTTTAACAGTTTAGGTTTAGATATCATTTTATTTAAAAGAGTTGAGTCTTGGGCATATATGGGCCTTAGTAGCTTAGGTTTAGGTCCAATTAAAACATCGTTTTGTTTAAAATAAGTGAATCTTGGGCTGCTATGGACCTTAGCAGCTTAGGCTTAGGTCTAATTAAAAAAGACGATATTAGGTCCAATTAATTTTTGTTACCTTATCTCTTTTTTATAAGGTCAAATTGGAATTGCTCTTCTTATCTTTTATGTATAATTCTAATAAATAAGTTTAGCTGTCTTTAAATAAAAATAAAAATATAACCTCTCCAAAGCAAATTGGTGCTTGCTATTTTCAAATTAACGTAACACAAGATTTACTAATCTAAAAGACAATTCTTCTGGAATGTATTACGGTGGAATTAAAACAATATTTCAAACATATTTTTTAATTAATAATTAGGAATTTTCTATTAAGTTAGATCATTTCTAAATTAAACTAAAATATAAAGAACAAGTTCAAGAAATGGCCGTTAAACTTTTGTTATTAATTACTTGATGGGTATTTGACATAGTTCTTATGATATTTGTATTTATTAATGTTTTAAAAATGGAATCAAATGTTAAATCAGTAAGGTAGATAAGCTGTTTAAAGTTTTAAAGGTTAAATTGATATTAGACAGTGATAAAATCGGCTAAAGATTGAATTAAATTAAAGAATTTAAAATAAGATTTAAAGGGATTATTCTTATTTATAAAATAATTTGAAGTTTAATTAAAAATATTATTAAATAAAAATTAATTGATTTATTTTAATTTATAAGAACTTATTATATAATAAACTGATCAATTTTGAGTAATAAAAATTATTAAAATAAATCGAACTAAAAAGTTTAAACTAAATCGCAAAATTGGATGATTCAAAATTTTTACGGTTAAACCTCTTGAAGTAGTTGAGTTTTTTAATTAATAGTATTTATATTATTAAGTGACTTTTTAATAATATATGATATATCCAAAATTCTGTTTATAATTTAAGCTCATCAAATAGGACTTGCAGATTATTATTATTTTTAAAGAACAGTTGGATTTATAGGATATTATTGCTGGCTTCAGATCTTCTGCTTAATTATGCTATTTCAACCTTATTTTTGTCTTAAAATAACATCGTTTTATGAGTAAACAGACACAAAAATATGTCATTTTTTTATAAAATAAGATTAAAATAGAGTAATTGTAAGAGAATCTGAACTCATTATTGCTACCAGATTGTTCCTGCAAGGTGACAAACTGAAATAGCTGTCTCAACACACATGAGCTACAGAGCTGGGAATGGCTGACTTGTAATGGTTGTCTGTTTTTCAATTCCTTGGATACTAAGGAAAGTTGAAAAGTTAGAAAGGGCTCATGTATACCTGTAACTTTAAGGCCAAAGTGGAAGCATTAACCAATTTGCTCTGCAGATATAAAACTGCCTTTCATAAAGTTGGGGCACAAAAAGCCAACCAATTCCTCAAAAAGGGTTGGCCTTAATTTAATGATCCCAAAAGTCACTCCTCGTTTTGGATCTTCACAAAAGTGATTGAAGTAAGCAAGGTTTTAAAATTTGGATTGGGCATCGAATCGGAAGTTTTATTGGTTACAAGTTTGATCGGCTCGATCGGTTCGACCACCGGTCGAATCGGCGTGACGTTATAATTACGCAATAATTATATATAATATTAGTAATATTTAAAAAATAGAAAAATATACCAAATAATATAAATTTCTATATTTTTGTTAGATTTCTGGAGAAAAGATGGGTTTTACTTTTGAAAGAATTAAAAAATACATGAAAGAAAAAAGCAAAATAAAAAATAAAAAAATTCATTAAATTAGTGGCTAACCGATTCGATCAGTCCCAATTTAACTGATCAATTGACCGGTTCTTACCGATTAGTACTAGTTCAATTGAAGACCGATTTTTAGGGGTTACTCAGACCGGATAGCCGACCGGTTATCGGTCGAACCGATCAGTCCGATCCGAATTTCAAAACAGAAGTACTAAGTATTTCATTTTTACTGATTTAATTTTACCCATAGTAAATTACAAACAAGAATTTTACCATTCACTTTAACTTTATTCAAAGCTTTATCAATTATTAAATTTACCGGTTAATAATAACAATATCACCGAGATGTAGAATTTTAAAAAATTACAATTTTTAAAAAAATGGTTGAAAGAAAATAATAAATAAATATATAAACTATTAATTATATAATAATAATAATAATAATAATAATAATAATAATAATAATAATAATAATAATAATAATAATATTGGATTTCCTAACAAAGATGAATACATTTTTTAGTTAATAAAATTTCAATTTAAAAAAATTAGGTTTATAATAAGTTGAATAATTTAATTCGATATGAAAATTTTTTATTTGAATAAAAATGATATTATTTAAATTTTAATATTAAACTCAAATCACTTTAAATTAATCTCAATTAAGGATTGAATCGAGTCAATGGTTAAGGAACAACGACACTTGAAAGTTAGAGAGAAAAACAAAAGATAGTGTTTCGTACTCCAAATTCCAAAACTAGAAGTCTAGAACTATAAATCTTCGACTAAGATCCTCGTAGTTAGAGCTTGAAGAAGACCCAGAACACAGAGTCAAGTTGTTGATTCCAATGAGTTTTGCCTAGTGGGATGGTGGGGTTGGGTCATCTCAAATAACGCACGCCCGTGTACCGCACTTTTCTACTCGGAGGCGACTCGAGTCATTGTTTATTAGGGGTCAAACTCAAATTAGAAAATTAAAAAAATCGATATGTTATTTTTTTATTATTATTTCCATGTCTTAATATAGTAGACTTTTTGTGTTAACATCAACCAATTGAATTAGAGATGACAATTTTTTTTTAAAATTTTATGAGAAAAAATATTAAGTGATAAGAATATAATATGCTTTTTGTTATTCTAAATACAAACATCTTCTAAAATGTTTTAATTGTTTTAAATTACTAAAAAATAGTAGTATAGACATAAAATGTACCTTCTTTTAACTATTTATTAAGTTATTTTTAATGGGCCATAGTGTAATTAATTGCTACAATGCTATTATATCCATAATTATCAATTATATAATAATTCAATCTTGAAAATTTTAATAATTAAAAAAAATCTTATTAGTAATTTTAAAATATAGTTTTTAAAATAAAAAGTTTACGTGTTTACTCAAAAATAAACATTAAAATATAAATACACAAATAAAAATTCAGCAGACTCACAGAGTCTAGAAAGTTTCAATAATACATAACTTTACTCCTAATTATTAGAAAAAATGTTTCAAAAAGAAAACACTAAAATACAAATATTGGGTATAATAATTTTGTACGGTCTGAAAATAGGCTTAAATTAAACTAGAAATTAAAATAAAAACAACAACACCACCAACAACAAAAAAAAATAATGATAACCTAATAAAAATTTTGTTGACACGTGAAGTCTGAATAAGCCTTGCAGTATTGATTCTCAGTGGGAGAAAAATTATCATATCTTTGCATTGGATTCCTAATGTTAGTTTTGTTTCTATTTGGCTAATTAAAACAACCGAGATGACTAATTTGAAGACCTAATGTACTATATCACTATTATAAGACACCAACTGTTGACTACATTTGTAACTAATTTGCAATAGTTTAATAAATTGGAATGTCGGAGTGATAAGAACAACCGAACCAATGACAAGAACATTGCTGCGAGTAAAACTGGTAGGAACGGGGAGTGTAACTGACTTAGGAGTAAAGCCGATATCAGAATTCAGCCCACTCTCCCACAGCGCTTGAATTTCAGAACTCTCTTTGAGGCAAGAGGATACTTGTCATGCGTGCACCAACGCGGCGCGTACTTCTCAGTTCCTTAACTGCGCGTGGGGAAACATCGTACCCAAGAGTGAATGAACTTATATGTAATTGATGACGAAGATATAAGCTTTTGACGTGGTAAAAGATCATGGGATGTGGGGCCCACGGTGAGAATCTTCGCCTTTCGCTTTGCTGGCAATCAGCTTTCAGGTTTTGAGCAGGGGAATATCGGACGGTACAGAACGAGTACAACTACAACTACAAACGTCTACAGAAACGATCGTGCGACGCACATCTATGAGATGGCCACACGCAGCAGCGTTACACTCAATCCTATCCGTAGCATCTAAACAGTATTGGATACTTAGATTAGGAGATCGTTAATTAGATAAGTAAGCTCTTTATGTTTAAAATGTGTTCATACTTAAGCCAATGAGCTTCACTTTTTCTCTGTACAAAACAGTGCCTTAGGCCTTAGCTAAGCTCACCGAGCTCCTTTTTTTTTTTCTTGTCTTTGGCTTTGCTTGATTGATTCCTTTCTCAACCAGTTTTATGGTCTGCTTTCATCAGTTGCTATCTTCACACACGAGATGGAAACTAAGCTTCTCCTATGCTTTTCCCTCGTCTCTCTTGTTGTCGCTCTCCTCTTAGATGGCTCCTCAGCCCAGATGCCTGGTATGGACCTTCTTTACTCGTCTCTCTGTAAACCTACGTATATAAATTCGTATAGAGGAAAGTTGTCTGCTTTTTATATTTTTATATATTATATCTTTGTTCTTTTTATGTGTGTTGATACAGTATTTTTTCTTGTGCCGGGTTGGCGGCTGTTGTTAGCTCTTGTTCATGTCCTTTATGATTACCAGGCTCGGAGGAATGGTATTTTCAATGTGTCTCTCCACGTCGTTTCGACCAAGGCTCAAAAACGTTTTCTGGGTGTCTCTCTTGGTGGGAAATGATGTTAGCCATGAAAAGATTTGAACTTTTAATTGCTCAGTGATAGTTTCTTTTTCTTCTTGTTTGTTTTTCATGTTGAATCCTGAGATATGTTTCTTTACTCGTGGTGTTTTCTTGTGTTGTCTTAAAGATGTTTTGCCAACTGTATGAGTTATTTTGGATTTGGGTACACATGGTGCTAGCGTTTTATGGCATCTTCTTTACGGAGATGCTGGGGATTGGCAAAGTATCTAGCACAAAATTCTGATCAACTATCAGGGGATCTGGATATTCTTTCTAACTTTATTCGTTCCTTTAAAACAGGTTTTGTGAGTTTGGACTGTGGGGGTAAAGAAAATTTTACAGATGAACTTGGACTACAATGGACCCCTGATGATAAATTTAGTTTTGGAGAAACCGCAAATATTGCAGTGGCAAATGAGACGAGGAAACAGTACATGACACTAAGACATTTCCCTGAAGATTCCAGAAAGTATTGTTACACTCTGAATGTCGTAAGCAGGACTAGGTATCTTGTAAGAGCAACATTCCTGTACGGTAATTTCGACAACAACAATGTATATCCGAAATTTGATGTATCCATTGGAGCTACTCCTTGGTCAACTATTGTTATTTCTGATGCTAATACCATAGAATCCATTGAACTTATATTTCTGGCATCAAGCCCTACAATCAGTGTGTGTTTATCCAACGCCACAACTGGACAGCCTTTTATTTCCACCCTTGAACTCCGACAATTCAATGGCTCAGTTTATTACACTGACTTTGAGAGCCAGTTTTATCTCAGTGTCTCTGCAAGAATTAATTTTGGCGCAGACAGTAAAGCTCCTGTAAGGTAAACTAAATAATTGAGAATTCATTGTGGTCTAGTTCTTCATTTGTGCTTGTGTTGAGGCTTGTTCTTATGATGTGCATCAAAATCTGTGTATATTAGAGATAGAGAGCGAGAGAGGGTGGGGTCGGCGATGGGGAAAAAGATCAAGTAGTTTTAAGAATTTGATAACTGGACGAGAAAGTTTTAAACTTTAATTGAATTAGGATTCCATTGGAAATATGTGATAGGCTTAGCTGTTTGAAACATGTTTTGATATTTGTAAGTGGCTCATGAAACATTATTTGATATTTGTAAGTGCCTTCCATCCTATTTGTGAAACAGTTATGATGGAGATTGGAGGAGGAATTATGTGGAATGCATTAATATTGTCCTGACTACTCTTCAAGCAATCTTGAATTGACTAAACTCTCTTTGTTTTCTTCAGGTATCCCGATGACCCATTTGATAGAATATGGGAATCTGATCAAGTGAAGAAAGCAAATTATCTTGTTGATGTTGCTGCTGGTACTAGAAAAGTGTCAACTGACATGCCAATTGACATTAGTAGGAATGACAGGCCTCCCCAGAAAGTAATGCAGACAGCTGTTGTTGGAACCAATGGGTCGTTAACCTATCGTTTGAACTTGGATGGCTTTCCTGGCTTTGGATGGGCCTTCACATACTTTGCAGAAATTGAAGATCTGAGTGCCAGTGAGTCCAGAAAATTTAGGCTAGTGCTCCAAGACCATCCTGAAATCAGTAAAGCCATTGTTAACATCCAAGAAAATGCTCAAGGAAAATATCGTGTCTATGAACCAGGCTTCCCCAACATATCACTGCCGTTTGTGCTGTCTTTTAGATTTGGAAAGACTTCTGATTCTTCCAGGGGACCCCTCTTGAATGCTATCGAGATAAACAAGTATCTAAAGAAAAATGACGGTTCACCAGATGGTAAGTAAACTGTACTTCATACGTCCGCATATTCAAATATAATTAGGCCTGAATTCTGGATTCTTTTGAACTGCTAAGTAGGTAGTTTTCAATTTCATTTATCATACACATTTTGCTTCCTAGATTGTATTGCTTTCTTATGAACCATGATTGTGCATGTCTGATCGTGGATTTTCATGAGATGCAGGAGACATTGTTGCTGGGATAATTTTGCCCTACTCCTCAGCAGATTGGGCACAAGAAGGTGGTGATCCTTGTCTACCTGTTTCATGGTCTTGGATACAGTGCAACTCAGATGCCCAACCAAGGGTGATAACAATGTAAAGATCTATCTCTTTCTGTTTGATGTAATGTGGATAAAACTTGATCCTGTTTTGTCTGAGTCTTACTTGATCCTGTTTTGTCTGAGTCTTAGTGCTATTCCATGCATGAGAATAATTTATTTGTTTACCATAACTCTTCCACATCTTGTCTTTTGCAGCACCTTATCTAGCAAAAATTTGACGGGTAACATTCCTACAGACTTGACAAAGTTGACTGGCTTGGTTGAATTGTATGTTGGGAGCTGCTTTCTTCTCTTACCTTATATCGATGCATGTTCTGGTCATGAACCCTTAGATTACCATTTTCTACATGTCTTTTGGCTGCAGATGGCTTGATGACAATGATCTGACCGGTCCAATACCTGATTTTAGTAGATGTACAGAATTGAAGATCATGTAATTACCTATGATTTGTTTTCAATCATAATGTTTAAATCCATCTTCTATGGAATGTTTAACTCACAAAGGTCCATATCTGTTTCAGTCATTTAGAGAATAATCAGTTGACTGGTGACCTGCCTTCATTTCTGACAAATCTACCCAATTTGAGGGAACTGTAAGTTATTGAAACTGGCGATATCAGTTATTGGTGCTAGTGATACGAGGGACTTTTATGCATTTCCATAGAATCTTGGGAATGCTTTTCAATTGAATTGACGTTGATGCCTTGTTTGAAGACTGTTCATCCTTACTGCTCTCAATAATAAAGATATCTTTTTTAGCTTACCCAACAAAATGACATGTTTGATGCATTTTATTGCAGGTATGTACAAAATAATAAGCTATCTGGAAAAGTACCAGCTGGACTTGATAAAAATATTATTTTGAAGTGAGTATCATTTCTAAATGTAGTAAATGCCACAAGCTAAAGAACAGACATCAATTCTTATTTTCTACATTCTTTAGTTTCCTCGTTCAAAACTTCAGTTTCTTTTAGCAATTTCCATGAAACTCTTGCCCTTTGGTGTGGCAAAAACATGACTGATCTTTTTGCTATCAAGGAATAAATTGATCGAGACAAGAAGTATATAATGGGACCAGTCTGATTAAATCTACAATAGAGGCAAATCAATATATGATCTCTCTCTCTCTTGTGTTCATGTTTCAGACAATGATGAAGATACCACCTACTGTCTATATATACATACACACGCACGCACGCGTTGCGCGTGCGCATGCGTGCGCGCCCACACACACACACACGCACACGCACACACACACACACACGCACGCATCCATGCACGCACGCACGCGCATGCACGCACGCACACACATGTATCCTGAATGAATAATCCTAAGTCATGTATCCTTAGGATTCATCAAACATTGGTAACATAACCTGCTTTCATGAAGATCAATGGGAGTATTGAGTATTATGCAGTCGCATTGTAATCCTAATTTTAGAGTTCTATCTTCTGATTGTTAACAAATTAAATACTTTGACTCATCTTGTTCAAGTGCAGATACTCTGGAAACATTGATCTTCATGAAGCTAGTGGAAGAGGGAAGCACATTTCTATAATTATTGGTTCATTGGTTGGAGCTGCTGTTTTGCTGATAGTTACAGTAATATCTTGCCTACATCTGAAAAGGTTGAAGGGAAAAAATCGCGATCAAGGTGTGAAAAACTTATTCAAGTGTTTTTTCCTTCAGACATGTGGAAAATCATGCTTAACTGTCATTAAACTGTTTCAGAACAATTTCGAGATTCCATGCCTGTTCAAAGACCAGTTTCTACCTTAAGTGGTAATGCCCCTGCAGAAGCTGCACATTGCTTCACACTTACTGAAATTGAAGATGCTACCAAGAAGTTTGAGAGGAAAATAGGTTCTGGAGGTTTTGGAGTTGTTTACTATGGGAAATTGAAAGATGGAAAAGAAATTGCAGTCAAAGTTCTGACTAGTAATTCCTACCAGGGAAAAAGAGAATTTTCAAATGAGGTAACTTTCCACAGTGAGATGTGAATGTTATAATATGATTTGAATTATGATAGTTGGTGGCTGGTTTGACACTTTTCTTTGATCTATAGCATGCAATAGATCCCTATGCTGGATAGTTATCTTCGGTAATCGAAGTTGGTAGCTGCTGCAATTTTGTGTTCTTAGAGCTGACACGTGCGAATTCACTGCTATTTTTCTCTGGATTAGGTGACTCTTCTGTCAAGGATACATCATAGGAACCTGGTACAGTTTCTTGGTTATTGTCATGAAGAGGGGAGATCAATGCTTGTTTACGAGTACATGCATTATGGAACTCTCAAGGAGCATCTTTATGGTAATTGTGTGTGATATGAAGTGTTTAATTATCACTTCATATGGTAACATTTGTATTGACTTTGATAGGCCCACTAACACATGGTAGAAATATTAGCTGGATCAAGCGTCTTGAGATTGCTGAAGATGCTGCAAAAGGTTTATAAACAACTTGCTCTTTAACGGTTTCAATTTATGCTTTTCTTGGAAACAGGCTTTTCTGTTTGTTGTTAGAATGAAGCACAGAAGAGTAACTTAAACCGACTTCAAATTTTTTTGCTTATGCAGGGATAGAGTATCTTCACACTGGCTGTGTTCCAGCCATCATCCATAGGGATTTAAAAACCAGCAATATTCTCCTTGACAAATACATGCGAGCAAAGGTCTCAGATTTTGGTCTCTCAAAATCGGCTGTAGATGGAGCTTCACACGTCTCAAGCATAGTTCGTGGTACCGTGGGATATCTGGATCCTGAGTAAGAGCATTCTCTTGTGCTTGTCTTTTAATTTTCCACCTAAATCAAATAAACAATCTCAGTTTGTTGATTGTATTGTTTATTTGAAGCTTCTTGGGACATGTGGACTTGCAAATCGCAAAAATTCTTCACACACCACACATTGATAGTGGCTGACGCAATATGTTTTAAGTGTGTAAATGGTTTTCTTTCTCATGATGTACAGGTATTATATCTCTCAGCAGTTAACAGATAAAAGTGACGTCTATAGTTTTGGTGTGATTCTCCTTGAGCTGATGTCTGGTCAAGAAGCCATATCAAATGAAAATTTCGGTCTCAATTGTCGCAATATTGTTCAATGGGTAAGTTGGTTAATTACATAATGATGCCCAACTATGAGCATTTGACAGGGCCACAATATTCTGACCTTTGATAGCGATGAGTCTTTCTCAGTTTCAACTTTCAAGAAATTCAAATTAGTTCAATGCATTGTCATTTTTTATTTCTCTTTCGACTTTCTACATGATCGTGGTTCAAACACTGGAAGTGAATATCGTGCTCATTTTTCAACAATAACAAGTTGCTCGACACAAAAATATTTTCTGTCACTGCATTGAAAATCTCCAAATCTTTTCTGCATAAACTTGCTGAAAAGTATTACTGCAATGGCATTCCAGGCGAAGATGCATATTGAGAGTGGGGATATCCAGAGAATCATTGACCCTTCTTTGCGTCACGAGTATGACATACAGTCAATGTGGAAGATAGCAGAGAAAGCTTTGATGTGTGTTCAGCCACATGGGCACATGAGGCCATCAATATCAGAAGTTCTGAAAGAGATCCAAGATGCTATCTTGATCGAAAGAGAGGCCACAGCTGTCAAGGAAGGCAACTCAGATGAGCTTTCAAGGAACTCCATGAATTCGTCACTAAACTTGGGTTCCTTGGGTGGGACTGACAATTACTTGGCCCTGGATGAGTCCATAGCAGGGCCAACAGCGAGATAGTAAATTGCACCAGTTGACAGTTAAAAAGTTCCAAATTTTGGTTCTCCATTTTAGACTTATTTTTGGCTTCAGGTGCTGGAATATTGAAATCCAGTTTTGCATTGTGCGGGTCACGAAAGAAGAAAGATTTTTATGAAACTTGTAAAAAATTTGAGCTTGCACATTATTATTTATATTCCATGTTGGTGTAAATTTTGAATGACAGGATTGTGATGTTTAGCTTGTGAATGACAAGAAAAGAAAAATTAAGCTGTAAACGCTCTGGAAGAGCACTTCCTGAGCCATTTATTTACATGCCAAGTTCAATCTCTAGAGTTCTATCTAGTTCCTATCCATCTATGAACATCAAGCTCCTCTCGAAACTTCAAGAGCTTGAAATAGGAAGCAGACATCAATGGACTCAGTAGCAATCAGTGCCAATGGACCACCATAGCTTTTACTGGTAAGAGCCAACAACCATGTGACTTTGCTGACCTTGGTCCAATCTGGTCAGGCATAGCTCACTTACCATGTTCCTTCTTTACAAGACATGGCAAAAACAGGGCATTAGGTCAATGGTCAAGATTATAGTTTCTGATTGTTGGTGACCATATTTACCAGATTATTGGTCTTGTCTTTTAAAAAAAGAGCCACCAATAATGCTTGCAAAGATTGGATTAGACATTACACAATTTTCTCGATAGTGGTCCCGCCTATCACTATCTTGGAAAATGCTTCCATCACTCATAAAATATTGATGTTGAAGCAGCGAAGGATTGTCCAATGACTGCTATCTAAACACTCCTGAATTTTTTCAAACCATGAACAAAAGGTTAAAGGCGACTGGATATTAAAAAATCGTATCTATATGAAAAAAGGCAAATTAAAATATTATGCTATAATTTTAACACAAATAAGGACTTAAATTAGTCCAATTTTTGTTAAAAATTCATTAATACTCTAAATTATAGTTCACATCTAAAAAATATTTTTAATTAAATATATTTAGAAGCTAGACAATAAGTTGAGTTGAGTCGACACTGAAATTAACGTACTCAATGTACAAGGCTCTCCATTTTACGGGAGTCTGGGTTTGTATTTTTACAAAGAGACTGTTTCTGAGACTTGAGTCTGTGACTTTATAGTCACAAAGGAACAACTTTACCAATTGCTCCAAGACTCACCTTCCGAGTTAAGTCGACAATAAGTTTATAAATTAAAATAATATTATTTAATTAATATAATATTATATTGACAATCTTATTCGGGTCAATTCAATTCTTTTAGATCGGGTCAATCCGACTAATGATTCAAGTCTTTGAGGCCAAACCGAGTTAGTTTCTTAAATTTAAGAGATAACATATCTAATTGCTCCAAGACTCACCCTCCGAGTTAAGTCGACAATAAGTTTATAAATTAAAATAATATTATTTAATTAATATAATATTATATTGACAATCTTA
>JAOTAX010000005.1:40276529-40323511 GCA_025629825.1 Erythroxylum guanchezii | reverse complement strand
TGAAATCTATGTGTTATGTGGGTTTGTGGTGGTCCCCTAAGTTAAGTCACGTGCACGTTGACCCAAGTTAAAGGCTTATCCCGCCTACCTGCTAGTGGCATGGAGCTCCTTCATGGACTCCCATAAGTTTACGGCTACACAAGATCATTAAGTGGAAATGTGTAGTACGTTCTGTTTTTGGATCCACCCGAACCATTCTGATGTGCTTATGTGCTCATGATACGTTCGATCAAGTTTGATGCATTCATGTTTTGGAATTTATAGATTTTGGCTGAAAGCCTAAGAAACATGTGATTATGAACTCAAAGAAAGTTTTTTTCTAAGATAAGTAAAATGTTTTTAAGGTTTTTGCGTATTCTTTATTTATAAACTGTTATCCACAAGCTTTCAAGCTCACCTCTTCCTGTCCCCATCCTCAGGTTATAGCTAAAAGATCAAGTGATCAAGAGCTTAAAGGAATTGTTTCTTTGCTAATTTGTAGTTCTTGTAACTTTTATAATTTGAGATTTCGGACTATGTTGTATTGTGGCTTGAGGGGCCATTATAATTTTATAAAACTCTTGTTTGATGGTATGGAAAAAGGAAATGTTGAAATTAGTTGTAAGTATTGTATTAAAGAGTGGTGAAGGAAAAAAAATTGAGAGTCTTACGATTTTTCGCACGAAAATGAAGCAATGATAGTTATGGTTTTCTGAAGGTTTAGGTTCCGGAAACGGGATCCAACACAGTACCAAATCACAATATACATCATATCTTAATAAGCACATTATAATACAAACATGTCCTATAATCTTTTCAGAATAATCCAATCTTTCACCTTAATCATTCATATCATCAACATGTATACAAGTATTACAAATCACTATATCAACAAAATTCAGTACTTATTTTTTTTAATCATTCACTTGTACACAAACATAGCATAACATTATATCAACTCAATTTAGTCATTTTTTACAATGATTCACAGGATACATGTAAAGATATATATGCAATACACATGAGACTCCACTTTTATTTTTATTTTGTTGTGACCGAGCGCCTATTTAACTGTCTCATATCCATTGTGGATACCGGATTCATTTTAGATACTGTCCTGTACTCATTGTGAATATCGAGCTCATTAATTGTTGAGCCTGTTGCTCTGTGTGCACATTTATGAGCTTTAAGCTCTTTTTCACGTTGGTCACTCCACTCACAACTCCTTTATCTGATCATGCATATCAATGTAATGAAAATGCATCAAATCATATATTATGCTATCAATAACTCTCATTAAGTGTGCACATTCATATATCACATTCATCGGATCTAAGTCCGACATTCAATATATAGTTGAGAACACAATTTCCATATTCCCATTCAATTTGCAAACACTTCCAATACAGTCTCGAATATCGAACTCTTCAGACCATCAATGTCCGGAATTAACACAATCATATCAGTAACAGTTTAATATCTAACAGTTAATTAAGAATAATTCAAATATAGTGAGTAAACATTTAGGTTAACTGATAGTATGCTCTAGATAGCTATTGCCTTGACGAATCGACAATGTTTGGAAGCTGTCCGTCAATTTGTGCTTCTAAATCATGCAATAAATACATATGTACACATTACTAACTTGTTTAATCAAATAAGTACTCAATCATACACACGTATATGTGTTAAGTTCAATGTATGCTCAATTGACTTTCCTGGGTATGTATTCTTATACACAGATCTTAACTACTCAATTTGTGCTTATACACCCTAAGACCATTCAAACATCATATTTTGTATACTACCATTTTGCAATCAAGTTTGTACCTTTAAGTTAGCTTGATTTACTCCAAATTCATCAACCATACTTTATACTTATCTTTGAACATTTTCATGATTAAAAAGCCTCTCATAATCCACACACAATTGTTGGTTTAAATTTGGAATTTTAGCAAGTTAGATCTATATATTCACCAAACTTTTTCTAGCAATATATATTCACACATTTACCCAATTCTTATTCATAATTACCCCATGTTCTTCAATGCTCATTCATCGATACTTTATACACATCACTTATGTCCTGAAGATCATGTTTGCATTAAAATAACTCGTTTATCCCTTTAATAAATCAAAATTTTCATATTTGATCTTAACCACATCAAAACAGTCCATTTTTTAGGTTATGATATCAATTAACTACGTAAACTTATCAAGCTCTTAACCAATTAATCAAGCAACAATCTAGGCTCATTACTAGCCTTAATTAAGTCCAAATATACCAATTAAGAGTGAAATTTCTCAGCTGGTTCGACATGTACACAAGGCTGAAATTAAAATTCCAGAATTTGTCATCAACATCACTAATGTGTGTAACTTTACTACCTTCAATACTTCACGAATTTTACAAGTTTAAAGACATCACTAATACCTGAAATTTTCCAGATTTCATGTCTTTTAAGGTTACTTCATTTCAGGTTAATTTAACTTTTATATTGGTTACACTAAGGCTTATAAAATTCTACTCACTTATATCATTAATAGTCACTTTTTACAAACACACCTACAACTCTAATTTTTCCAGATTCGAAAACACCTTAATAACACCTATCTTTAGCATGAATTCCTCAACAATTATACTTCAAATTCCAACTTAAATCATCCATACAATAACCTATAAACTATTGTTTTTGTACATGTAAAAACAAAACAGAAAAGTACCCATTTATTCTCCATTTTCCAGCACGTCTTCAACATCAACATCATATACAATCCATCTCAATTTCATCATCATAAATTCTTTATTATAACATGATATAAGTACCAATCTTTACTTACTTGTCTAGCTTAAATTCCAACTCAAAGATCAAGCTAATTCAGCTCTCCATGCATGTAAAAATCATCACGAATTCAAGGTAGAAATATGTTGGTTTTCAGCTAGGATAAAAGACCATAATAAGAACATCAATTTTTTGGTTCTGTGACTATCTTGTTAAGGTAAAAGCATGTATTTGGTGTAGTAATGTAGCAAGGTTTTAGCCAAAATACAAAGATGTGAGATAGGAGCAAGTTTTGGTGGAGAGAGTGAAAAAAAATAAGAGAAATGAACTCAACATAAACTTTTCCAGCATTTGCTTAATTCAACTAGGTGCAAGGTGTCATTTTCTTAGATTAACATTTGTCCTTAGGCAAGTACTCCATTTGTCATGTATGTATGCTGCCTTATGTCACTTAGTTACTTAATCCATTTGTCACAAAACCATTGCTGCCATTTGTCAATTAATTAGCTATTCCATTTGTCACTTAAATTTTCATACCAAATGTCACTAATTTATAGGCTTAGTCATCCTAATTTTTCACGTGTCAATTCATCTTACCACTTGGCATTTTATCTTAGACCAAATGTACATTTTAATTCATCAATTTTCCAATTGTAACAATAAGTTCAAGGTTTACTAATTATAGTCCACCAAACCAAAATTCAAGACATAAATAATACACAATTCACATCATGATCATTTTAAACCTTTCCTACTCTAGAATATGTCAATTAAGTGCATATATTATCTTTGCAATGTGTACTAATTCATAATTCAAGTGTGTATGCTAATGATATGCATGTGAATGAAATGCAATTCATGAATTCTCAATGATATGGCCATGTGCAATATTTTAGAGTTTTAATCCTTAGTATGGAAAACGAGTTATTACAAATACTCACATTTGTATTATTGCATTAATGAAAAATGTGGACCAGTATTAGGCTTAGCATTTGATATCCATAACTTCATCTTGTCATTATGATTGGGAATATGAAAAATTACTTAGAATAATAATATCTATATTATATAATAAATATAATAACAAAAATTACAAATCATGTTTTATCGTTGAACATAATGCCTTCTGTTAGCAAAATTAAGAGTATTTCTTTGCAGTTTGTGCTAAATTGTCAAAACAATAATAAATAGCATTATTGCATCTACTAACAAAGCCTTTACACACTTTCCATATCAAGTATATGCCATACGTCGATGTAATAAAAGCCATGTATATTTTATTTGCAATCATTTTTTCCTATAATACACATATAGTTAAATATGATTAACACAATGCGGTTAAACTTTGTTTCAATAAAGTACTAAGCATATTGGAGAATCAACGATTGCTCTAGAAAACTAAGATTTTAATTTCCTAAAGCTTGGTAGGCTTTCAGCCTTCCAACTGAACTTTTGTTACTTACACTATTTTTAATTGTTTACATTTATATGTAAACATTTATGAATGTGATAAATGAATGAGCAATCAACATCATCATCATCATCATCATCAACACTTAATTGAAGTCCCGCTGAGTCACGGGGTCTGGGGAAATGATAAAGAAACATATACGTATAAAATATTAGTTGAGTTCTAAATACCCTAAAAAAGAATTCCCATTTCACATATATCTTGTTCCTAATACTCCTACTTACCCTCCTTCATCAAATGTACTATAAATATAATCGAAAATAAACAAACACAATCAACATACCAGTATCAGTCATCAAATATACATGTTCATACACACAACAGACCAAATTGCAAAATTCCTATCGACAATGAACTTATGTCCTTCATATTAACACATTTCTTGACATTTACTTCATAAGTTATTTTATATTCCTACATGGTCTAAGCTCAATCTCAAGCCCAACTAAAATTATGAGTAAATCATAGTTGCAGGAACAACCAAAGCAAGATGACGGGGGCCAAAATAATGCAGTTTAAAAGAGAAAGCAGTTTAAAACATATGGATATAATACGTTAAATGACAATATACATCAAAATAAAAAGAAATAAGAGTTAAATTATAAGAAAGCTAAGTATGAAGTAATGATAAAATGATTGATTTAACACAAAAAATGACCATATGCATACTTGTTTCTCTTGTCTTTTTTGTTAACAACAGAGTTTATTAGATAAAAGAAAAAGGAGAATCAATGTTTTAAAACAAATGAAGGCATAACATTTCATCTACTTTAATCATTCACTATATTATGTTATGAGAGGAGTATCCAATTCTATAATTTTAAATGCAGTAATAAAAACTTCTACGCTCAAGTTATCTTACAAAATCAAAATGCCAGAGTAAGCTCGGAACTATTGAACAAATGAAAGAAATAATAGGCCTAATAAAAACCAATAAAAACCAAAGAAATACCTATAATTACACACAAAACCTGGCTTCAAGAGCTCCACAAATAGGGAAAGCAAAAGCTTAAAATGTACCGAGGAAGAACAGGCAATCACAATTGAAATGTAACAAGGTAGAGTAGATGTACCAAAGCATGATACAATAAAAACAAAACACGACAGAATGGGGAAGAACAAGCAATCATAATTGAAATAAACATACTGAAGCATCAACGGGAAGGGAGGCAGCGAAAAAATAAGGATTGAAGCAATTGTAGTTAAAAATCTATAATAGACAATGAACATAGTAGAAACAAAACCAAATAAATTCACACCCAAATTGATTTCGAGCAATGTTATGAATATCGTATTAATATTGGTACTGAATTTTGTTCTGGTACGATATTATATTAGTATCGATCAATACTAAGTACTATTTTGAGTAATTTTTAAATTTATAAAATGATCCATAAAATTTTTTAAAATTACAAAATATTCCCTTAATATATTGTACTGTATAATTTATAATTTTTCATCAACCTTGTTTCTCTAAAATCATAACATTAGAAATTTCAAATAACAACAATCTATTTATTTATATTGATATTAATTTTCACAATTTTTGCATATAAATAATAATCATAATTAATATAAAATTATAAAATTAAGAACAATACAAAGTACTTAAAATGTTACAATTTCATTATATAATAAATAATAATTACATAAAAACATCTATCAATTTGGGATAAAGCTGCTTACTACTAGACTTCCCCAGTCACTATATATCAGTGAGACTTTCACTGAGTTATTGTTGTTATAATTAAATCAAAATATCAAATAAAAAGAATAATAAAGATCCACGACTCTTTAAATATTACAATTTACAAAAAGAATTTATGTTAAGGAAACAACCAATTAAAAGTGAAACTTGAAACAAAAACATTTACAGTTATATTTATATTTCATATATTGAATTTAACATGCACATCAAATATAAGCGAAATTAAAAGAAGAGGAGAAATAAAAACCTAGAAATTTATTCAATCAAATATATACTCAAATCGAATTGATCTCAATTCTCATTTGGTACAAAATTCTCATTGTTGAGAAGAGTCTCAATATCACCATCATTTAAATTCATTGCACCAAATGACATGTCAATACTTTCCCATTGAAGATTATCTTCCAAGTCACTTTTATATATCAAACTTGGTTCCTAAAAAAACTCATTCTCTAAAAGATCAATATGGTTAAGGTAAATTAGATCTATAGAGCTACTTGTTTTATTAAGAGTCGTACTGAACAAATAAAATAAAATAATTAAAAATTATAAGAAATTATATTTAGTTTAATAATGATAATAATATGCCTTTCTCGAAGCTTTAAATTGTATCAAGCAAAGACCAAGTCGTTCAATCTTTTGTGTTACAATCTATTCCTTTTCTGGATGAATTCAACTAATTCCTTTCACACCTTATTGCACTTATACATTAACTTAGAATTTGAATTGCAAACATTTGTAATTCTAAAACATCTCTTTCAAGTTAGTCCTACCAAGCAACTGTAAGACAATAAAGTAACATTATAAACAAAATAAAGTGGTGATTAATTTTTAACAAGTAACAAAACTAAAAAATATATATACTTGGATTAATTGTGTCTCTTTGACGAATAGCAATGGGCATCCTAAATTACTAGAAGTATCCTTATAAATCTCCACTTATAAGTTTAGGAGATTTTGCATTATGTCATGAGCAACAATTGTGTGTTCGATCCTCTTCGTCTTTGCTTATCATCTTTTTGTTAATTGGTTAATAGTTAAATAAAGCTATAACCGTGGTTTCATTGTAATGTTTTGTACTAGTTTTTACTATTGTTAATATATTTTATTCAATTTTCAAATTTTTTTTGTTATAATAGTTATTATCATTCCCTTATTAATTTCATCTTTCTTTGTAAAACTTGGTCTGAAATAAACATTCAGATTCAAAAATGCCCCAAGTGTAAATAATATAGAGTAAAGTTGTCTTTTCCATCTCTCATCATTGACTACAAGATAAGGTGTGTCTAAAGAAGAATTATTTTTCATATTAGTCTCGATTGCTTCCTTTGCCTTCTCCATGGCTTCATAAAATAACCTATTGTTGCCTTCTTATCCATTGTTGTTGCTTCTTTGTCTTCTGGTGTCATCTCCAACTCTCCATCCCTCATTGTTGCTTTCGTGCCACGTCACTACTTCTTCGTCCGGCTCTATGTAGCTGGCTCCCTACTCATCATCATTGCTTGATTGTCGCAGTCGCCTACTTCATCTTCATCATCGCCTTAGTCCTCACTTCTCAGTCGCATCTTGTGGTCCCGCCTTCCTCTACTTCAATGCTTTATATGTGAAACTGTGATTTTCCAAAGAAGGTTGATGAATGAACCAATGGTAGTTTTTTTTTTTGAAAGGATTGAACTAATGGTGTTATTGTAAAGAAAGAGAGTGGGTGGACAAAAAAACAGAACAAAGTTCTCACACAGAAATTTTATCAAACACCTGAAAGGCACACTCAAGATATAAACTTCAGATAATTTTTTTTAACTCGTGTCTCCTTAAATACAAGTAGAAAAGATAACAGAATATCATAAATTAAAGCAATGACAAGCACGTTCAGAAAATGCTTCCTAAAATTAGGACAACAAGTAACTGACTTTTGACTAAGTAATAAACATGGAACTAACATGACTAACAAACTTACTAAATTTATGCATTAATCCCTAACATACTCCGCTTTAATGCAGAAATCTATAGCACCCAATTTATCTCTAAAATAAATGAACTTCTCTAACGAAAGAGACTTTGTGAACAAATTAGCAACTTGTTCTTGAGAACTACAGTGCTCCATCTTGATACTTCCTTCAGCAACTGATTCTCTTATAAAATGATGTCGAATGTCAATGTGTCTTGTGTGATTATGATGAACTGGATTCTTTATCATTGCAAGGGTGGATTGATTATCACAGAAAATTGTTGTAGCCTCCTTTTGATGTTGCTTCATATCACCAAGATTCTTCTCAACCATATAGCTTTACATGTTGTTGAAGTGACATCTATATACTCAGCTTTAGAAGATGATACTGCAATGGATGGCTGCTTCTTTGAACACCAAGAGGTGGTATTTGAGTCCAGCTTGAACAAACATCCACTTGTACTCTTGCGGTCATCAATAAAACCTACCCAATCGTTATCTGAAAAACTAAATAATGGTTCTTAGACTATTGGCTTTAAATATAAAGTGCATGTATATTTCTAAAGTTCAAGTTATGTGTATGTTTTTAGAATCTAAGATGTGCATTTGCATTTGTTTTGGGTTGAGTGATACACATTGTTTTGATAATAGTTGATAATAACTTTATTAATTTAATTTTGACATATATCTTTATTTATTTTACAGATAAATGAAAAGAATCCTGATAATTCAATCTCTTCATGTTTAGGAAGATTCGACGTTCCAGCTTGAGTTCACTCTAGATTGGTTCCTAGAATGAAGAACCATAACATTTTTATGTATTGTAACAAGTGTTTCAAAGGTGAGGAATCACCAGATGAAAGGAACATTTAGTTAGGGTCAAAGGTGGTGTGGAGCCTTGTAAGAAAGTAAGTCATGATGTGAAATAGAAAATAAGGACTTTGTTTAAAGAATATCAACATGAGAAAGATGTAAGGAAAAAATTGAATTATAAAATTGGTAGTGGAAGTTTTTTTGTTGGTGATCAAGATGATAGTGAGGATGTTGAAGGTCGTAGTATTCCTACACAACAAAAAGGAAATGTTGCACCTGAAGTTAGGAAAAGAAAAAGACATTTGTCTAATTTTTTTGCACTACAAATAATTCTTGAAACTCAGCCTTTAATCTTTAGTGCCTTACAATCTAAAGAAACGACTCATAACATAAAAGTGGCAATGACTAGGTGGTGGTATGATTCAAGTATAATATTTAATGATGCTTAGCCTTACTATTATCAGCTTATAGTGGATGATATTATCTTTTATGGTCCAAGGTATAAAACTCTTTCAATTGATGACTACAGAGGTAAACTTCTGAGTAGCTCTGTTTATGAAATAAAAGTTATTTGGATGAAAGAAGAATGACTTAGGCTACTTATAGATGTTTAATCATATGTGATGGTCGGACAAATAGAAAACAGGAGTCTAGTATTAATTTTTTTGGTTTATTTTGCAAAGGAGAAAATTTTTTAAAAGTCTCTTGATGCATTTAGCCTTGTTAGGAATGTTGATAATCTATTTAAGGTATTTGATGAAGTTGTGAATGAAGTTGAGTCAGAAAATATTGTTTAGTTAATTGCTAGCAATGATTCTAATTATAAAGCAGTTGGAAGAAGATTGCAAAGCAAGTATAATTCTTTTTATTGGACTCTTTATGTTGCACATTGTATTGACCTAATATCAGAAAATATAATAGGTGCTAAATATTTACCTATTATTGATGAGACTGGGCAGAAAGAAAAAAGGTAATTAAGTTTAGCTACGATCTTGTAAGGGCCCTGAATTTAATGTGAAAGGATTTTACCAATGGTAGGAATTTGTGTCGTCTTGCTATTACAAGGTTTGTAACTTTTTTATTATCACTTTAGTATTTTATTATGATGAATGAGGAGTCAAGAAAAATATTTACAAGTGATAAGTGAGTTACTTCTCAACACGCTAAGTATAACGTTAAATTAGAAATTTCTAAAATTATATTTGAAGATTATGAATTTTAGTCCCAAAGTGAATTTGTCATATGAGTTTGTGAGCCTTTAATAAGGGTAAAGAAGAGTTGAAGCCTCAGAGCAATGATGGAGAAGAAGAGTTTTCGAGAATTTAACACAATTAGGTTTACATTTTAAGATTTAATAACAAATATTAATTAGTGAAAAAATATTGTACATGTGGCAGCCATATAATGCATACAAACAGTTAATGTAGCGTGTTATGTCAAAATCAAAAATGTTGGACTATTTTTACAATAAATTAAATATTTAAATATATATTTAAAATATTACAAAATAAAGATAAGTATAGATTTTTTTAATTTACTAAAAAATTAAAGATGGCTTTAGGCCCTATTTGGTTGAGGGGTTAGTAATGGAACGAGACTGAACGTAACATATTTCCATTATTTGGTTGAGGGTTTCATAATCGAATGGAACAGAATGAGATGGAAGCGGAAGGTTTCATGTTACGTTCCATTCTATCCTAAACACTGAAAATAAGAAACCTCCGATTCGGGGGGGAGGGGTTTAGGATGGAACGTAAACTAATAAATATATACTACCTAATATACCCTTAATATTTTTTCTTAATATCAATTATTTCTTCTAATCCTAACCCCCTTTTCCCGAGACTCATTTATTACGGTCCACAAAAATTGTATATAATTAATAATATTTTTATATTATTTCTCCTTACCTTAATAATAATATTTTTATATTATTAATAATAAATTGTATATAATTCATAATAAAATAAAAAATTAATAAAATTTTTATTAATGAAAATAGAAAATATATAAAAATTATTCTTTAATTGTTTGTATATGTTTTTATATAAATAAAATATAAATAAATTATTTTTAAATATAAATCACATACTCCCTCCGATTCATAATAAGTTTCGTTTTAGAGGGATTTTAATTATTCAAAATAAGTGTTGTTTGTGACTTTTTATGCATATTTATAATTTTACTTCCAAAATTACCCTTTAATTTCTCTCACATCATAATTACACAGATTACACATTATATTTTCAAGGCACTTTAACATGTAATTAATAAGGATATATCAGATATTTCATTAACTTTCTTAATAAGTGTGCATTCCTCTAAAACGACACTTATTATGAATCGGAGGGGGTATAATATAACAAAATAAATATATTAAATAATTAATAATAATATTTTTATATAATTACTAATAAATTGTATACAATTAATAATAAAATAATAAACTTTTATTAAAATTTTATTATTTTAAAATAGAAAATATATTAAAAAATTATTTGTCACGGTTGTGACTTGAACCGTGAATTTTTAATTAGACATAATTTCTGTTTTAAAATCATAGCGTTAAACCTCCTGAAATAATCATTTTAATATTAGGGGTATAATAGTCATTTATTATACATTCCATTCCATTCCATCCATCTTTTAAGGAACATTTCACTATATTACATTGTGAACCCTTCCATCTCCCCAAACAACTTTTCACTGGTTGGATGTTAATTAATGGAATGAAATGGAACAGAACGGAACGGTTTATAATGGAATGAAATGTAATATAATGAAAAGTTGTTTGAGAGGGATCGAATGATTCATAATATAATGTAGTGAAATGTTGTTTAGAAGGTGGATGGAATAAAATGTAATGTATAATAAATGATTATTATACTTCTGATATTAAAATGGTCGTTATAAGAGGTTTAATGCTATGATTTTAAAATAATAATCATGTTAAATTAAAAAGTCATGATTTAAGTCACAATTTTAAAATAATAATTTTTTAATATTTTATTATTAATTATATACAATTTATTATTAATTATATAAAAATATTATTATTAATTATTTAATAAATTTAATTTAATTTAATTATATTCTATTATATGTGATTTATATTTAAAAATAATTTATTTATGTAGAATTATATACAAATAATTAAAGAATAATTTTTATATATTTTCTAATTTTCATTAATAAAAATTTTGATTAATTTTTTATTTTATTATTAATTATATACAATTTATTATTAATAATATAAAAATATTATTATTGGGGTAAAGAGAAATAATATAAAAGTATTATTAATTATATACAATTTTTGTGACCTGTAATAAATGAATCTGAAAAAAAGGGAGTTAGAATTAGAAGAAATAATTTGCATTAAAAAATTTATTAAAAATATATTAGGTACTATATATTTATTAGTTTACATTCTACTCTAAACTATCCAAATCGAATATTTTTTTTATCATTTAAAATAAAATAAAATATAATATAAAATCTTCTATTTTTATACAATTTCTTTACATTTTATTATAAAACTATCAAAGAAACCATAAAAATCTATTCGATTCTATTCATAACCCCTCGTTAACAGTTCTTAGTTATTCAATCCATAATCCATAACGACGATCGCTTTTTGTCAGTGCCGGATTATTTGAAGCGTGGCCAAACGACGGCGTAGCGATGGTCTGAAAGCAGAAGAAACACGTGGTCGAATAGAAAGAAGAAACCTAAGCAAGAACAAGCAAATAAGAAAATCGCAGAAACGAACGGTGTTGATAAACCTAAATCCTTCTCTCTATCTCATCTCAGTCGTCTCCTGGCTCCTCTCTTCTCCAGCGTCCGATCCCTTCTCTTTCCTCTCAATCTCGTTCACTCGCGCCCTTTTTTACAAACTCGGCTCTCCCCTCAGGTAACGTATCATAACACGCGCGATACCATCACACGCTATACGCCGCCTCTCTCTGTCTCTCTCTCTCTCTATCACCGTCTCCTTTCTCTTTATGCCGTTCATCGGTGGTTCTTGTTCCGACCTAGGGTTTCCATGGCGGCGGAGGCACCGACAAGCCCCGGCGGCGGCAGCCATGAGAGTGGCGACCATAGTCCTCGTTCCAATTCCAACGTTCGCGAACAAGATAGGTACCTCCCCATCGCGAATATAAGTCGGATCATGAAGAAGGCTCTTCCTGCTAATGGAAAGATTGCCAAGGACGCCAAAGAGACCGTTCAAGAGTGCGTTTCCGAGTTTATTAGTTTCATCACCAGCGAGTACGGTTCTCTCTTTTTTTTTTTTTCCCATTGATCTTCACCCTTTCTTTAAATCCGGTTATTAGTGAGATTGATATGCGGATTTCATGATTAGTCCGGCGGTTTTTGGTGATTATTGATGTGCAGAGCAAGTGACAAGTGCCAGAGAGAGAAGAGGAAGACGATTAACGGTGATGATTTACTCTGGGCCATGGCCACGTTAGGGTTCGAGGATTACATCGACCCTCTTAAGGTTTACCTAACTCGATATCGAGAGGTACTCTTTTTGAGTTTTATGTGACTAGATTATTTGGGGATTTAGTTTCTGGTGCAAGTTCCTTTTCTATTTACATTGTATTATTTAATTCCACAACAAAGATCCAAGTAACCTATTGGAGTTTTTCTTTTTGTTGCTCATGTGGGTCGGATGGATGATGCAGATGGAGGTATGTAGATATTCTCTTCAACATGCTTACAAGTGAGTCTATTTTGCGAATTTCTGTAGATTCTTAAAATGGGCTTGTGGTGCCAATAGGGTGATACAAAAGGATCAGCAAAGGGTGGAGATTCTTCTAACAAAAAGGATGCCTTGCTAAGCTCAAATGCTCAGGTGAATTGGAGAAAATTTTCCCTTTTAACTACTTTGACCGGTTTTTTGTCATTATTGTCGAGTCACTGCTTTAGTATATTTTTAATTATGCAAATTTAATTGATGGGATTGTTCATCTGACATATGGAAAATAAACGTCATTGCAGATTTCTCATCAAGGCTCGTTCCCACAAGTTGTCAGTTATACAAGTGCACAAGTAAGCCCTTTCTCCCCGTCTTATTGTAGGGGTTCAGATTACCTATTTCCGTTACCCTATGCCTAGGGTTCAGATTACCTATTTCCGTTACCCTATGCCTACCCTGTTTTATGAGCATATATCCATTCAATTTTTCTCTGTCCTATTTATTGGATGGATGGATGTTCATAGAACAGAGTGGGCACAGGATAACGGGAATAGGTGATCTGTTCTCCTTATTGTCGAGATGTTTTTCAGTTGAGGAGCAAAACTTTAATAAATAGAATACAAGAATTTTGTTCAAATAAAAAATTGAATTTATATTGCATGTTAGGTTAGCATTTTAGTTCCGAATAGATAAGCAGATGCTATTGAGGGATTTGTAATGTTAAACATGTAATGTGTTGGGTTGTAATGTCTTGTTCATGACACCTAATAGGCTATCATAGTTTTGTAGTTATGCTACTTAAGTAGGCTGTCTGTCAAATTGCATAAGTTCAAGCATCCTGTTTTCATATGAGCTTATTCTTTTTGTCATAGCTGCATATTTGCAGGAACTTACTTTAGCATATGCATTAGTTCACTAGACTTGTTTAGGTATTTGATTGAGATTGAGGATGGGTCAATTCAGCTTTTTGTGTACAAGGTTTTAAAAATTTTGAATTAATCCACCAAAAGCATTATAATCCATGTTTTAGTATTCATAGAGTCATGCTTGATGGGGATCGAGTTTTGTTTATTCAACAGTTACAGTTATTATACTGTGAATTGCCTTTTAATATTATTCCCAGTTTATAACCAGATTTTCAGCAATGCTACTTTGTTAACATCATCTTATATAATATTTCCTCTCATCTATACCATTACCTGATGCTGTCATTTTCTTCTTATTGAAGTGGTAACCACTATCATCAATGTGCTATTTTCACTGCTATCCTCTTCTGTATTTTGTAACAACACTTTTGCAATCTCAAAAGCATCCTTGTTCTCACTTTCTATCTCATCCCTTGGAGACTCTATTATCTATATGCCCAAAGGAGGTATGGTGTTGGTTGATGGAGTTACATGATTTGTAGTTAATTATGAGGGTTGATTACATTTCATGTCACTTGGTCAATATTTGAATCTTTTGAGGCACGTAAGCAATTCAAGCTGCTTTAGAGTAAATGAAGACGTGACTGGGGATACAATGGAAGTCTTGAGTAGTCCCAAGTTTTATTGGGATTCGAGTCAAAATATGCAAAGCATAAATCATATCAATTGGATCATTATATGTTCGTGCTAAAGTTACATTGATGTACTTGCAAGCATTTGTGTGTTTTATTTGGTTTGTCAATAAGTAACTGCTCCTTTGTTTGTTTTAATACATACATTGTTGTGTTTTCTAATGGGTTCTTCCCGTTAAATTTTATGTCTTTCTAAATGATTAATTTTCTTTATTTATATATACTACGAATCTACTTACTAGACAATTAAAATGTGTAGGCTCAGGCCCAGCATCTGATGGTTCCTATGCAAAGGACAGAGTAGATGACTACTCTTATGCCACCAATTCCATCATTTGGTACTAACTTACTGTACTATAGGCATTTATTTAATGCAGTCGCTGGCATCTGGTGGTTTTGGTTTTCATGTGTTCGGAGTAATTTACTGAAGGTTTGTATAACTAAGATTTTGCTGTAGATGACTGATGAATTGACCAAGAAATATGATATGTGATTATTTGCATAATTGCTCTCTGTATGATGTTCGTCAATGTAACGAAGAGTTTGTGTGTAGACCCGATGAAATTTATTTGCTGTCTGCATACTATGTAGATTCCATTGCTTCACTAATTTTAGCTGTTCAACTTATATTTTGATTGGTTTATTGTATCTGCTTACTGGTTTGCAAAATCATTTGTTGATTGCATCGTCTCTCTGTGTGGTTTTAATCTCCGCCTGGTTATCGTTGAGTTCAACAAGGCTTTCTCAGGTTTGTGTTTAAAGATATTTTCTCTCTGCTTTCAAGTTCCTGAACCTTCTATTATTACACAAATGATCTTGGTTATCAACAACATGGGACGCACTCATTCTCTTAGTGTCTATTCGCCACTAACCACTGTTTCTTCCAAATTCTCAACCCATTTGGAGTTCATTTCATCACCAATCCAACTGAGCTGTCTACAGTTACCACCATTTCATCACCAATCCAACTGAGCTGTCTACAGTTACCACCCACTAGAGCTACACCGACAATCAGACCCTTTTGTGTACCTTCTTCAACACAACAGAGGATGGGCAACTTTTTACGCTCAAAGCAATCACCTCCCAAACCCGACTTGCCTTTAGTTTCCGAGTTTATCATTCTGATATCAAAAATCCAATCTTGGCCTTAGATGCTTCCACTCTGATCACGTGCCGCCGGCCTGCTACCAAATGGACTGAACCGCAAGTCCCATGTCAATGATATATGTCTTGCGTTAAGCTTTTGGAAGAGATGAACGTGTCGTCAGCCAATGGATGATATTGGATAGTGAGGTTTCTGAAATATCTGAGCCATAGGACTTGACCTGTTCCCAAACCCGATGAGCCGTCGAATAGAAGAATAGGTGGTCCCTTGATTCTTCAAGTGTTAAACAGAGGGGACAAGATCTATTTATATTCATGAAAGATATACGATCTGCGGTGCTAAGTTTGTTTTTCATTGTTAGCCAAAGGAGGAAGGAGACCTCGGGAGGGAGCCTTTTGTGCCGGATGATGCTATTCCAGAAGACTCTAGGATTCTTCACCCGAAACAGTTTAATGGTACGCTTGTCTGTTAATTGGTGTATCCGTTGATTCCTCCATAAAAATAGATCAAAGCTAGGTGGAGGAGGATAATGGAGTTGCAGATGGTTAAGGTAATCACGAAAATTCCAGGAGAGGCCCCTGATGAAGAAGCTAAGCTTGGTGGAGGTGGGAAAAGGTAGAAGGCTAGGATTAGTATTTTGAAGGTGGAAAATGGAGCCATGATCAGACCAATTATCAAACCAAAAGAAAAATTTGTCGCTATTTCTAATTTTGCAGCAAACATCATCCTGAACCGAATTCTTAAGAAGTATTAGCTAGTTCAAAAAATAAGAATGGGAAGGAGACACATTGACTTCCCAAATACACGTACCCTGGAGGAAGTACAAATGGATCTAGCGGACCCATTTCGATTGTTTATCCTCGAGGATCCACCATAATCTCTTGAGAAGAAGAGTGTGGTTCGTGAGCTTTAATGGGGTGATATTTAAACCCCCTTCCGCCTTTGAAACACATAGGTCCGCCCATTTTACCTTAGCAATCCCTCTAGGTCCTTTAGAGTGGTTCCATAGATAGTTTCAGAATAACCGCTCAATTGTTTGGATAACATTCTTGAAAAGGAAGATTTGTCACTTTTGGGACGGTGAAATTCTTCTGATGGACACGAGGTTTTGTAGTTTTTAATAAAAATGTTGGTGTCTCTTTTGTTTGTAATTTGTTTTGACTATATTTACTGGTCAGCATATCATACTTGTTACAACGTCATTACTATACTAGAATTTGCTTGCTTCTCGTAGATTCAAGTAGAAAGGGAGATTTTGACTGGGCAATTTACTTTGTTATGTGTTCGTTCTTGCTTGCATATATTGGAGTTTTCTTTTGACATTGTAATATCAGAGTTTAAAGTTGAATATTTATGATAATTATGTTTGACTATTTGAGAAAAATATTAGCCAATTATGTAGATTATGTTTTGATTGAAGAAGTTGGAAGAAGATTTCATAGGTCATCTTTGTACTCGTCACAATCAAATGTTTCGCTCGGTAAATTTAAAGATCATAAAGATAGAGAAAAAAGTAGAAACAAGTCAAGATCTAAGTACAAAAACTTGTTTGTTATCACTGTGGTAAAGCAAGGCATGTAAAGAAGTACTGTTTCAAGCTGGAAAGGAAAAAAAAAACACAGTAAAAGAACAATAGTAACTATGAGAATCTCACAATTATTGATATTGATCTTTTTATTGTGTGTAATAAAAAATATCATAAATTTAGGATGCCATAAGACTAGTTAAATTGTAGATATAACGACTTCCTATCATGTCATGCTAATGGACAATTTTTGTACTCGGTGATTTTGGAGTAAAAGATGGGCAATAACGATCAGATTAGGGTGATTGGTACGAGAACAATTTACTTAGAGACTAATAATGATTTAAAGTTAGTTATTAAACATGTTAGGAATGCAATCAACATCTGCTTAAATTTGATCTTTGTAAGAAAGCCTAAGGATGATTGTTATTGCAATGTCTCCAATGATGGTTACTAAAGGTTCATTGGTCTTGGCTTGAGGTAACAAGTCCTTGAACTTGTATATGATTTAAGGTTCTAACAATTCAGAATAATGGTGGAGAGTGATAATTATCATATTTATGGCATGATAGGCTTAGGAGGTGCTTGGTTAAGGTTATGTTTGGTTGGGTAGTTATTAATGGAATTGAATAGAATGTAATATTATTCTATCATTTGGGATGAAGATATATAATGAAATGGAATGAAATAAGATGGAAGGGGAGGTTTTACATTACATCTTATTCTATTTTAAACAGTAAAAATAAGTTACCTTCGATTTAGGAGGTTTAAGATGGAATGTAAAATGATAAACGAAATTTAATTATATTGCATTATGAACTCTTCTTTCAAATAACATTTCACTATATTACATTATGAATCCTTCTATCCCTCCCAAACAATAATTTTCTAATTACATCAATTTACATTTGATTATATTATAAACTATTCCATCTCATTCTATTCCATTAAAAACCTTATGTTCAACCAAACATAGCCTAAGGGGATTGAGAATGAATCTATGGGTATGGAATGAAAAACATTGGTTGGTTATTTATTATGATTGAATGATTTTTTTTTTTATATCCTACTTTTCGATATTACTCCATATCCCACACATCTGAGAGGAATGACTTTCATTCCTTAATTAACAGGTAAGTGTCATGATGTGACAGTCTCTGTCACCCCGTGACAATAAGTGTCATAGGCGTAACACACAGGCTTGATACTACCTTTGACACTTATATTTTCTTTTTAAAAAAAACTAAATATAATTTAATTATATTTAATTAATTAAAATATAATTAACTAATTAAAATATAATTAATAACTAATTAAAATATAATTAATTGATTAATTGAAATATAATTAATTAAAATATATTAATTAGTTAATTATAATGTAATTAATTAAAATATAATTCATTCATTCATTAAAATATAAAACAAACTAACCACTATCAATGGTAATGGTAATCATTCATTCACTAACTACTATCAATGGTAATGGTAATCATTCATTCACTAACCACTATCAATGATAATGGTAATCATTCATTCCTCTTAACCAATCATCATAATTATAATAATTATATCAATTCTCATTCTTTACTATATTTATTCTCATTTTGATTACCATTTTCTCATATGAACTAATTGCCCCTTAATCATATAAGTGTGAAGCGTATTTGATTCTTTGGCTAAGAAAAGTTTGCCTTTTAAGATTATGGAAGCTAAGTTGAACAAAGGGGCAATAGGAAAGAGTTTCTTTTTAGAGCCATTTTCTTAGAAAGTTAGACTTGTCAAAGTTTGTACGCTCTCATATATATATATATATATCCTTTTAAGGTAATATCACGTGGTGTACATTATTTTTATCTTTTTTTAATTAAAGGAAAACTGACGAAACAGATTACAAAATAAGTTTGGGGAAATAGATCTCCAACATATCCTCAAATAGGATACGTTGGCACCCGATAGGCATAGTATCAAAATACGTAACACCGATATCAAAATGTTCTGCATAAGTGGCAAGCTAGTCAGCACATTTGTTGCTCTCTCGGTATACATGTCGATGAACAACAGGCCAGTTCCGAGTGAACAGTTCGTGGATACCCATTACTATGGGGTTGAGCACCATGGAGCGGTTGTCTGAGAAAGAGATGATATTGTGCACTGCGAGATGTTCATTTTGGGTTTATAATTTAAAGACTAAAGATCAAGTTCTTGAGAGAGTCAAAAGAATTTTAAGCCTTGGTTGAAAGACAACTAAATAAGAAATTAAAATGAATTTGTGGTGATAACGGTGGTGAATATTATGAAAATTTTGATAACCATTACAAAGGGTAAAGTTTTAGACACCAGAAAAATTTTCTTAAGCTCTACCAATTGAATGGTTTGGTGGAGAGGATAAATAAACATTTGGTGGAGAGAGTTAGAAACTTTTTTTTAAAAAAAATTAAGAGAGTTAGATACTTATATAAGCAAAATTGCTAAATTTCTTGTGGAAGCAATTTACACGTTTTCTTATGTTATCAATTAGTCTTATATTGTTTTGGATAGTGAAATTTCTAGTATAATTTGATCGATAAGGATAATTTTTATGATCATCTGAAAGTCTTTGAATGTAAAGTATTTATGAATATCTTAAAGAAGAGAGGTTGGAGCTGGATGTTAAGTCTAATCAATGTATCTTCATTGGTTATAGTTAAAATGAGTTCGTTTATTTGATTATAGGATTTAGCAAAGGAGAAACTTATTGGAAATTATAATGTGGTATTCTTTGAAAAACCAAAGCATTGAGGGTATTGAGAAGGTTAGGAGGAATATACTCGAACCAATGAAAACTTGGTTGATATTTAGCTATTTTTTTTTAATGATGCACCAAATGTAACTAAAGATGGTCTTTAAGATGCTAATATTTAAGATGAGAATGAAAATGGTGATCAAGTGTAAAATGATCAGCATGATGCAAACACATTGGATGCTCTAGTATGCAACCAACAAATGTAAAGGCTCTAAAAATTTGTCTTAGGAGATGTACTAGAGAAAGAAAGTCCTCATCATATTACCTTCCTAGTGAGAATGTACTTGTCATTGATAGGAGAACCTAAAAGCTTTAAAGAAGCCATAGATAGTGAGCAAAAGGAGAAATAGCTTGAAACTATGAAGGATGGGATGAAATTTTTATATGATAATCACACTTTTGATTTAGTTAATGATCAAAGACCTTTGAAAAATTAGTGAAAATTTTTAATAATAAATAAATATATATTTATATTCAATAGTTTGAAATTGAAACATGGTAATGACACTTTAATTCCAAGATAAAAAAAGTTAGATCGGTTCTTAAGGGCTTTAACTAGAAAAAGGGACATCGTCCATTTAAGTTGTGTTGGGTTTAACAACACGCTTTGACTTAAAGGTCCATTTGAGTAGCTTAAAAGGATGTCACTTTGAGAAAATTTTTCAAAATAATGTCATTTTGGATTATCCATTTCTTAAATTTAATATAAAAAAGATATTGTTTTGTTTCAAGGGTACTAAACATTCTAACCTAAAGTTTAGGTTAATTGGACTTGTCTTATTGGCTTCAAGCTGAACCAAGTCAAACTTCAAGTTGGTTGCCATCCATATTAGTCATCAATTATGTGAAAACTTTACATTCAAAGACTTATTTGTTACTAACACCTTAGTCATTAACATTGATAGGAATGATATCATCTTAAACGATGATTATCCTCCCTTAATGATATTGTTTACAACTGTTAAAAAGACAATGAGTTTGAACGGAGGGATTAGGTGGTGGAGTTAGAAGTGAGAATATAAAGGAACTGACATTAACTAGGAAAAAGAAAGTAAGTAGGGCAATAGTTGTTAAAGATATATGCCAATTTCTAATTGTGCAAAAACGTGGTTACGTTATAAATTAAGATAAATCATAATTACTAAGCCAAGGCATCATCAAGCACAGAGTAATTCCTTTTACAATTTTAGTGATTTTGATTAAAAAAGACAGAGTATAACGTTTTATCTTTTGATATTAATAATATGCGCTGAGCGTATTAGATAACATTTCAAAAAAAAAAAAGATGCATGAGAAACATCACAAATTCTTGGTAATGCCTTACGGATTTATAAATGCTCCAACAAACTTCCCAAACCTCATGCATTTCATCTCCATACAAGGTATTTATATAGTGACATACAAGAAATCTAATTATAATAAAATTTTATTACTATTTAATTCTAAGGTCACTAATATTCTATTTCCATATAAGTTTAAGGTCATTGAAACTTTATTTCTATAGATGCCAAGTGATAGTGAAACTCTAGTTTACCATAAACCTAAAGTTAGTTTTGGTAAGAGATTTTTAGGCTACAAGATGTCCACCTTCGTTTGTCAACAACATATTATCCCCAAACTAACGGTTAGACAAAGGTGTTGAATCATATTACTGAGACCTATCTACGCTATGTGAAGGGAGAATGTCCTTTTTAATGGAGTATTTGGTTAACCCTCGCGGAATGGTGATATAATACTACTTTTTATTATGCTATAATGATCTCCTTTTGAAGCGTTATATTGCATGGTCCATTATTCTAAGTACTTTACTTTGTAAGTGATTCTAAAGTGTTTGTTTGATCGATCAAATTCTTCAGTATCGTACATATTTACTCCAATTTCATATATGTTATGCTTAACATCACATATAACAATTCTCAGATAAATATCAATATCGTGAATTTTCAATGCACGAATGTGTTTATGTTATATTACACCTATACCATTAGTATAACATTTGCAATTATTCTAACCATAACTTTCTATTTTTTTTTCTTTTTAAATCTTTTTAGATTGTTGTTCGGGTAGAAAAAATGACTTATTCCTTACCCTTTCCAAAAGATGTTTGCATTTAATCTACGTTTCATGTATCCTAACTTAAGCAATATACTGCTATATGAATATCGTACTCATATCGATATTGAATTTTTTCTAGGATGGTACGGTATTAGTATCAGTCAATACCAGGTATCGTTTTGGTTATTTTTATAAAATTATAATATAATTCATGGATTTTTTAAAATTATAAAATAATTCCTCAATATATGGCGCTATATAATTGTCTTCCAAAATCATAATAAGAATTTTTAAAAAAACTATTTATTTATTTCTATTAATATTATTTTTATATATTTCACAAATAAGCAATAACCGCAATTAATATAAGAAAAAGATCATTTAATCATTGTACAAATATAAAACTAAAAATAATATAAAGTACTTAAAATTTTGTAATTTTATCATATAATAAAAAATAATTACATCAAATAGAAAGAATAACAAAGTTCAATGACTTTACAAGTATTACAACAAGAGCTCGTGCTAAAGAAAATAACCAAATAGAAGCGAAATTTGAAATTAAAATATTTACAATTAAAATATTTATATTTATATTACATGTATAAAATTTAACATATGCATCAAATATAAGTGAATTAAAAGAAGAGAATAAATGAAAAACCTGAAATTTCATTTAATCAAGTATTCGCTTAAATTGCATTGACCAAAATTATTATTTGGTATAAAATCCTCCTCGTTGAGTGGAGCCTCTTCGTCACCATCATTCAAATTTATTACATTAAATGACATATCAATACTTTTTCATCTAAGATTATCTTCTAAGTCACTCTCATCTGTTAAACTCTGTTTCTTAGAAACCTATTCTGCTAAAAAGATCAATATCATCAAGATAAATTATATCTATAAAACTACTTGTTCTATTAACAGTCCTATTACAAATAAATTAAACTATTAAAAAATTATATTCAACTTAATAATAATAATAACAACATACATTTCTTGAAGCTTTAAATTGTATTGAATAAAGAACAAGTCGTTCAATCTATTCGTTTTTTGGAATTGATGAATTCAAATGTGCTTTGATTCCTTTCACATCCTATTATACTCATACGTTGATTCAAAATTCAAATCGCAAACTTTTGTAATCTTGGAACACTACTTTCTGATTGGTCCCACCAAACAACTACAAGACAATAAAAGTAACCTTATAAATAAAATAAGGTGATGGTTAATTTTCAACAAATAACAAAAGTGAAAAACTATATACTTGAATTAACTTTGTATCTTTGAATAATAGCAATAGGCATTCCAAAATCACCGAAAACATCCTTATAAAGCTCCATTTGTGAATTTAGAAGATCTTGCATCATCTCATAGGCAACAATTATTATAATAATTAATAGTATTCTCCTATTAACTTCAATTTTCTTTATAATACTTGCTCAAAAATAGACAATAGGATTAAAAAATGTCTCAACCTTAAATAAAAGAGAGTAAAATTGTCTTTCTCATCTCTCATGAATGACTACAAGATAAGGTGTGAATAAAAAAGACCTATTTTCATATTAGTATTGATTGCTTCTTTCGCCCTCTCTATAACATTATAAAAATAACCTATTGTTACCTTCTTATCACTATTAGTAAGGCAAGGTGCTTTCACAAAAGGCTCACAAATTTGATTACAAATTGACTTTGGAACCAAATTCTTGATCTTGAAGTATAATTATAAAAACCTCCACTCTAATATTAGACTTGGCACATTGAGATACGACCCACGTATCACTTGTAAACATTTGCCTAATCTCCTTTTTCAATTGAGTAAAGTGATAAAAAAAATTAGTCACAAATCTTGTAATAATTTATACCATCAGTGAAATCCTTCCTTAACAAATTTTGGACCTATATTCAATTATAGATGAATTTGGTCTTTTTTTTTTTACTTTCTACATAGTTTCATCAATGATAGGAAAGTGTTTAACATCTCTTATATTTTTCAACTTTAGTTTAATGTAATGTGCAATATAAGAAGTCCAATAAAAATAATAATACCTATTTGCAATTGTTTCCCAGTTGCTTTGTAAGCATTGTTAGTAATTGAACAATTTTTTCTAATCCAACTTCATCAAATATTTGAAAAGGAGTATTAACATTTCTAGCAAGTCAAATGCATTACTATACTTCAAATTAATAATAGGCTCTTGTCTTCTATTTGTCCAATTATTACACATGATTGAATACCCAAGTCATTCTTTCTTTCATCCAAATATCTATTCATTTCATCAACAAAGTTATAAAAAAGTTTATCTCTGCAGTCATCAATTAAAGGAGCCTTATATCCTAGACCATAAGAGGCAGTAGCATTTGCTATAGGCTGGTAATAATAAAATTGAGCACCAATGAATGATATACATAAATCATATCATTGTCATATCCATATTATGAGCCGCTTATTTAGATTATAAGGCATCACAGATTGAAGGTTAAGTTCTAGGAGTTATTTGTGGTGTCAAAAAGTTACACCTCTTTTTTTTTTCTCACATTAGGTACAACATTCCCTTATTATTGAGTAAGAATAACACCGTCAACATCTCCATTATCATCCTGACCATCGAAAAAAGAACTTCCACTACCAATTTCACAGTTTAGTCTTCGTTTTATATCTTTCTCATGATGATTCTCTTCAAGCAAAGTCTTTATTTATTATTTCACGTCATGATTGACTTTCTTACATGGTTCTGCATCACCTTTAATCTCAACTAGATGCTTCTTTAATTTAGTGATTTCTTAACCTTTCAAATGTTTATTACAATACAAACAAATGGCATAGTTCTTCATTTCTGGAACCAATGAGCCTAAGTTAGATAATTGAATCTTCCTAAAGTGGTTGAATTATTAAGAGAACTTAAACTTCACTCTATTCATTGTAAAAATTAATGAAGACATATGCCAATATTAAATTAATACATTCATTTTTATTTATATATATAATATCATTATATAACTATAAAAATTTAATAGTCAATTATAGACATATCTAGATAGACTATATTATACACATATTTAGATAGACTTTATCTTACACCTTTCTTTATAATAATGCACATTGTAAAAATAACTTTATTATATTAAATAAAAGGCAAAAAGTTTTCTTAAACATTTACGATTTTATATTATATTGAGTAATGAGTAAAAATATTATGTGAAAAACGTAATAAAATGTGAAATTGTAAATGTTTGAGCAAAATTTTTTGGTTATATTTAGTATAATAAAGTCATTTTTATAATGTATGTTATCATAAAGAAAGATGTAAGATAGAGTTTATATAGACATATTTATAATTAAGTAGTGAATTTTTAAATTTATGTAGTGATATTATATAAAAATAAAAATATTAAATTAATTTTAACATATATCTTTATCTAATTTTATAAATAAATGGAGGAAAGTTCAAGTACTCCTAATAATTTTACCTGCTTCATGAAAATTTAATGACCTAGCTTGGGTTTATGTTAGATTAGCTCCTAGAGTGAAGAAATATCATTTGTCTGTATTATAACAAACATTTAATAGGTAAAGGAATCAACAGATTAAAAAAGCATTTAGTTGAAATTAAAGGTGATATAGAGCTTTGTACGAAAATCAGTCATGATATGAAATGCTAAATGAAGATTTTGCTTGAAGATTGTTAACATAAGAAAGATAAAAGAAAAAAACTAAACTATGAAATTTGGAGTAAAAGTTCTTTTTTTTGGTGGTTAGGATGATAGTGAAGATGTTGAAGGTGATATTATTACCTAACAAGAGGAAATGTTGCCCCTTATTTAACTTTTTTCACTACAAATGACTCCTGGAGCTTGGCTTTCAATCTATAATGCTTAACAATCTAAAGAAACAGTTCATAATTTGGACATGATAATGGCTAGATTGTAGTATGATTCAGATATATCATTCAATGATGCTCAATCTTGTTGTTACCAACCTATGGTGTACGTTATTCTCTCTTACAGTCCAAAATATAAAACTCCTTCAATTGATGAATAAAGAGAAACTTTTGAGCAGCTCTATTTATGAAATACACATTTATTTGGATGAAAGAAGAATAGCTTGGGCAACTTATGAATGCTTAATCATGTGTGATGATTGGATAGATAGAAGAAATGAATTTATTATCATTTTTTGTTTATTCTACTAAGGGAAAATATTTTTAAAGTCTATCAATACATCTGACCTTGTTAGAAATGTTGATAGTTTATTTCAGATATTTGATGAACATGTAAATAAATTTAGGCCAAAAACATTATTCAATTTATTATTGACAATGATTTTGCTTATAAAACAACTTAAACTCTTTATGTTAAAAATTACATTGACCTAATGTTGTAAAATATATTAGATGCTAGATCTTTTCCTATCAGTGATGAAACTATGCAAGAAAACAAAAAAATGACCAAGTTCATCTATAATCGTATATGAGTTTTGAATTTGATAAGGAAAGATTTTACCAACGGTAAAAATTTGCGTTATCTGTTATTACAAAATTTGTGACTAATCTTTTATCACTTTTAGTGTTTTGTTCTAATGAAAAAGGAGCTTAGGAAATTGTTTACAAGTAATAATTGAGTCATATTTCAATATGCTAGGTCTAACGCTAGAGTGGAGGTTTTTAGAATTATGCTTGAAAATCATGAATTTTAATTTCAATGTTAATTTGTAATCTGAGTTTGTAAGCCCTTAATGAGAGTATTTCGTCTGATTGATAATAATGAGAAAGCAATAATAAGTTATTTTTATAATGACATGGAAAGGGTGGAGAAAGCAATCAAGGCCAATGTAAAAAATATGTCTTCGTTATGTACACCTTATCTTATAATTATCAATGAGAGATGGGAAAGACAACTTTATTCTAGGTTATTTATAGCTGGGACTTTTTAAAATTCTAATGTCTATTTTAGACTAATAAAGAAACTTGAAGTTAATAAAAGAATGTTATAACTATTACAATAATTATTATCTGTGAAATAATGCAAAATCTCTTAAACTTACAAATAGAAGTTTATAAGAATATTTATGGTGATTTTAAGCTGCCCATTGTTATTCATCAAAAAGATAATTTAGGTATATACTTTTTTAGTTTTATTATGTTAGAAAGGATTCATCACTTTATTTTGTTTATAAGGTTACTTTTGCTGTCTTATTACTTGGTGAAACTAATCTGAAAGTATTGTTCTAAAATTACAAAGATTTACAATATGAATTCTGAGTCAATATGTAAATATAATATAACAAGGTGTTAAATGAATTAGAGCATATTTAAATTCATCCTTTCTAAAAAAAAAGGAATAGATTGGAACACAAAAGACTAAATGACTTTATCTTTGCTAGATATAATTTAAAGCTTAAAAAAAGTATGTTATTATCATTATTAAGTTGAATATAATTTCTTGATATTTTTTAAATAATTTAATTGTATGCGTTTAATAAGACTTTTAATTGAACAAGTAGTTTTGGAGTTTCTGAAGAGCTGAGTTTGATAAAAGAAAGTGAGGATTTTGTACCAAATAAAAATTATGGTTAATACGATTTGAATAGATATTAGATTGAATGAAATTTCAAGTTTTTATTTCTTTTCTTCTTTTAATTTTACTTATATTTGATGCATAACTGTAAATATTTTCGTTTCAAATTTTGTTTATACTTGCTTGTATTCCTTGACGAACTCTTATTGTAATACTTATATAGTATCGAAACTTTCTGATTCTTTTTACTTGATGTTTTGATGTAATTATTCTTTATTATATGATGTAATTATTATATTTTAAGTACTTCTATTATCCTTAATTCTATATTTGTATGATGATTATTTTATCTTTTTCTTATATTATTTATAAATGGAATATGTGAAAAGTAATATTAGTAAAAACAAATAGATAGTTATTATTTCAAATTTATATTATTATAATTTTTGGAGACAAGGTTTATATAATATTATAAATTATAAAATACAATATATTAAAATATTATTTTACAATTTTAAAAAATTCAAGGACTTATAATTTTTAAAAATTATTTGAAGCAGTACCCAGTACTAACCAATACTGGTACTATACTATATCAAAACCAAATGCAGTATTAGTATCAATATCAAAATGGTATTCATAACATTGATAACAATAGATTATTGATTTCCAACAAATAATGAATTTTGCCTCTCTTCCAATGTTATCTTCGACCTCATTGATGACGAGGCATTATTCAAAAAATTTCCCCCTTCCAAATCATGAGGAGGGCTCAACTAATCCAACACTCTTTTGACAAAAATCAAGCTTCTGGTTTATTAATGTTTTCATCATCATATTTGATCCATTATGATCAATATGTATCTCATTAATACACATTTACTTATACTCGAGCACTTCTCAAATCTGATGGTACCTTACGTTAATGTGTTTAGTTCGAGAATGAAATGTGGAGTTTTTGCTCAAATGGATGACACTTTGATTATCGCAATATATATATACTGATCCTACTTTAGGTCAATCTCAACAAAATATTTCTTCATACATAAAATCTCCTTACTTGCTTATGTGATGATAAGGAATTCAGCTTTAGTAGTTATAAAGCAATATACCTTTGCAATTTGGATTGCTATAAGATAGCTTCCCTTACAAAAGTTATCAAGTATCCAAAGGTAAACATTTTGAAGTCTGCATCACCATCCCATTCAAGATCAATGAATCCATTAAGCATAGGTCTTCTACTTTCAAAATATAAGCAATACTTAGAAGTTCCTTTGAGGTATCAAAGTATCCACTTTTTTTCAACTCAATGGCCCTTTTTAAGATTGGACATAAATTTATTAACAACACCAACAACGTAAGCCAAATTCAATCTTATACACATCATGACATACATGAGGCTTCCAATTGTTGAGGAACAAGGCACCTTATTTATCTAATTCTTCTTATCTTCAATTCTAGGACACTATTTTGCACTAAGCTTGAAGTGATTAATAAGAGAACTCACATCATTTTCTTCAGTCATGTTAAACAAAAGAACTCACAGGCTTTGCTTCGACCATGTTAAATATGTCAAACACTTTCTTTATGTATTTTTCTTGTGATAACCGCAATTTTTTCCTTTCTTTGTCAACAAGTGATTTTCATACTAAGAATTTTCTTAGCTAGACCTAAATGAGACTTGTTAAGCTTTATCTTCAACCCCTCAATCTTTATGGTATCATGTCTAATGATCAGCATATCATCGACATAAAGTAAAAGAATTATGAAATTATCATTAGTAAATTTCTTCATGAAGACACAGTAATCAAAGTTTTTCCTTTTGTAGTTGTGCTTAACCACAGAAGATTTGAACTTTTTGTACCACTATCTTAAAGCTTACTTGAAGGATACAAACTCTTGCCCAGCTTGCAAATAAGGTTATGTTTTCGTTTAATTTCAAAGCCTTCAGGTTGTTTCATATAAATTTCTTCATCAAGATCTCCATTGTTCAACTTCAAGATCCAAAATAACGGCTAATCCTAACATAGCTTAAATAAAATACATCTTTACTACTAAAGTGAATATCTCTTCAAAACCCACATTTTTCTTTTGCCCAAAACCTTTCACGACAAGTTTGGCCTTATATTGTGGTTGTTTGGCTTACTGTCCAGATTTTAGCTCGTAGACCCACTTGTTATTGAGTGCTTTCTTCCCTTTAGGAAGAGGTACGAGCTAACAAGTTTGGCTATTTTCTAATTATATAAGCTTTTCTTGCATAGCTTTAACCTTTTACTCCTTATGCTCATTAGTCATTGCCTCATCATAAGTCTCTAGTTCTCCTTCATCAATGAGCAACACATACTCATCTGAGGAATACTTTTTGAAGGATTGTCATGGCCTTCTGGATCTCCTTAATAGAACTTCATTTGGTTGCTCTACCATAGGATGTTCTTTAGCATTAATAGTTGGTGGGGCTTATACAAAGTCAACAATATGTTCTGCTTCCTCGTGCTTATCATTAATCGGGTTTGAAGTTAATGAGAAAAATAGATCAAGATGTACATTTATGTAAATAGAGGATTCAAATCTTTCTTTTTTGTCAAGATCCTTGATGATCTAGTCTTCACATAGTACCACATCTCTATTTCTCACAATCTTATTGTTCTTCAATCACACAGTTTATATCCAAATTCATCTCCCCTTTAACCTAAGAAGATGCATTCTTGGGTCTTTTCATCAAGTTTCATCTCTTAAAATGTAAACATATGCTCGACATCTGAAGACTCTCAAATGTTAATAAGAGACAGCTTTTCCAGTCCAAAAATGCTCAAAAACATCACTATCAATAGGAATTAAAGGAAAGAGATTGATCATATGGATAACAATCATCATTGCTTCTCTCCAATTTTTTTTGATAGTTTCACACCGATAACTTTTTCACAAACGGTCCTATTTATGCTCTTTGCTACACCATTATGCTGAGGTGCTTATAGAGTGATCTCCATAAGCTTGATATCTTGAGATTGGCAATAATGCTCAAATAAGCTTCAGTACTCGTCGCCATTGTCTACTTTGATGCTTTTCAACTTCTTAACAATCTCCCTTTCCACCTTGGCTTAGAACTGGTTGAAAGCTTCAAGATTAGTGCTTCTATACCATTTGCGTCTAATTTTGGTATCAAGTACAATATCCTTGAAGCCGACAATTGGAACTATTGACTTGTTTAACAAGATTAGTGCTTATATTTCATCATCCGAGTCAAGTTGTGTAGTGTAAGTTGATTTAGCAATTCTTGGAAGTTGTTCAAGTATAAGAAGCACTTTCACCATCTCAATACTTGAGATTGACTGAAATCCTTATCTTATGCATTTTTCTATTGCCATACATCATAGGCTCTAATCTCTTTGCCAATGTGGTAGATGACATTAATGTCGATCCACTGTCAAATCGTACCAGGAGCTTTTCAGTCCATCTTCTTCCATTGATTTTAATCACCTCCTTCAAGATAATTCCTTTGTGCTCGAATGTGATACAAATTTTTGCAACAAAGGAGATCCTCCATCAGTCTTCCATATGTCGTAATTTACAACTGTTAGTTTGATCATACTACCACCAAATTTGTCGTCCATCTGCACTTCAAATAAGGTTCTAATACTAATTTTTTAGAAAAATAGACTTTATGAAAAAAGGTTTTAAGAAAATACTTTTTAAAATTACAAAGGGCTATAAGGAATCTAACATTCTTTTCACACTCTTCTTTGAAGTGATGTACTCTTTGATAATGGATGCATAAAAATAAAGAATGACCTCTTTTTATAGGCAAAATGTTAGAACCTCGGTTGACTCCAAGTTGATTTTCCTAAGTTAAATTACTTCAACTTTCAAAAAATATTTACTTAGTCAAGTTGCAGTCCTAACAATAGTCAAAGTGTTACTTTCCAAAATAAATATGCTTCCAATGTTATCTTTGACCTCATTCCTGATGAGAATTTATTCCTAAGACCACCAAATACTAAACATAATCGTGATCTATTGCTCAAACAATAAAACTTTGAAGGCAAAATGGATGGAGCCTATATATTACAAGCGCTGGCTGAGATGACAAAAGTTAGTGCGCCCACTAACATGATTACTTGTAACATTATGCTTTAGGATCATTGCGAACACTTGCAAATAGATAAGACAAAGAAGTTTTTGAAAGAGATGGCTGATGGAGCTAAAACAGAGCATTGATTTTGTCTTTTACAAGATCCTGATGGGTGAATGCATAAAGGTTAATGATAAATCAGGGCCTTTTTGCCCTCTTCAATGAGATCACAATGACAGAAATTTCGCGGACTTCAGATCAGTTAACTTACCTTGATGATGAAGGCTTTTGCGCTTTAGGTTAACCAAAGTTGGTCAAGAAAATTTTCAATGAGATGATCAAAAGACCTCACGAGTGAAAGTTGATGTAATTGCTTGGAATATATTGGTATAAGGATAGTGTAGAGCTGGGTTGGTTAAAGGAAGCAAAGTAATCTAGAGCATGGTTTCATGCTAGTAAAGCTACCTATGGAAGTCTTGCAAATGGTATTGCCCTCGCTAGAAAACCAAGAGAGGTACTATCGCTATGGAAGGAAGTGCAAGAAAGGTTGTAAAGGAGGAAGCAGATTTCGATCTAGCTAAAATATGTACAAGAGCTGCAATTTCCAGCAAGGTTTTAGAAATTGTGGCTTGTATGGAACTGTTAGGATATATGTTATATATTTAAGTAAATAGTTTTGGCATTATTTATTATTTGAAAATATAAGATATTAATTGTAGTGGGATTCAAATAGATGTGGTTGTTACACTTGTAATTGTGAAAGGATCCTACACTATATTGAAGTCTATTATTATATGGGTAATTGAATTGTTTTACTGTTAGATTTTGTGGATTTTGTGGATAGAAGAAAAAGTGAAGTGGTTGTTGCGGAAGGGCTCTTACTAGTGAATATTGTGTATATCTCTATCCACAGAAGAAGTGTATCCTACGTGGGAGTTTTGCAATCAACAGTACAGTAGGCGTTATTTACATACTTGAAAAACACAACTTAATGTGGTGTGGGTATTATGTTTTCATATATACATCGTGGTTTGATGTAGTGGACGTAAATTACAGATTTAAAAAAAACACAGCTGAAGTGGTGTGGCAGAGATGAATTTGGTGTTGACTTAATGAAAGATGTAATGGGCGTAAATTAATTTCTGAAAAACATATAGTTAAAGTCTATGCTGTGGAGATGGAGGGCATCATCGTCCACAACTTTTACAAATTTCACTAGTGAAACTATGGTGGTGGGGTTGCTTCGCTTTTGGTAGTTTGTAGATTTGAAGCATTGAAATTGTTTTCAAGAAAACCAAGCTAAGTCTCAAGTCAAAAACGAGGTAAAAGAAAAACAAGAAACCGACGCGCTTGAGGGGAAACAAGAACAAAAGTGAATGATGGCTTTGTGTTAGTATTTATATGAATTAGCTCATTATTGTTGCGATAATTTTCAGATTTATTTCAATAAAATGGAACCTTTCGAAAGGTTATTTTCTTTTATCTCAAATATATTATTGTTTTGTTTTTAATTGATTAATCATTTGAGTTATTTATTTAATATCTTTATTAGCAAATACTGTTAAAAAAATCCTTGATTAAGGTTAACACAAATTGGTCGTATTATTAAGTGTAAAAAATTTTCACAGAAGATGAAATTAAGAGAAGATTAAGTAGTATTGACTCAGTAAAACCTTGAGTAAATATATTGTACTTCAGTAAAAGTAATTAAACTGGATAGGAGCCCCACAAACGTAAACAAAGTGTATCAAACTGTGTTACCAAATTTTTGATGTTATTTATTATTTCATTTTTTATTGTTTTTATTTTCGTTTATACTAGAAAAGTCTGTAATAAAATTGAAAAATTTGTGAAACTACCACCTTTTTGGGTTTTTCACGAACAGAATGGGATACCACCAAATGAACCGAAGTATAAGATGTATGCATTCAAGGATGTGTATCTGTAAGCATGCTTCTAAGGCCAGATAGGACGGGAGTGAAAGAAAGAAGGCAGCCGAGGCTTCCTCGAGTGGCAGTTAGACTCGATTGCTAGAGATATATATGGCTGTTATTTACTATAATCTGATCTGTGCTTGTATACTAGATCACTGAGATTGAAGTATGTTAAGTCATATAGCTCGAGTTCAGGATGTAACATTAATCGTACGGAGCCAAGTGAAGCATAAGTGGATCTTTGTGTAATTAATGGGAAATCTGAGGACATGCATGTAATTGCTGTATAACAGTGTTAATGGAAGGATATGACCATTTCTTGTGGACTGTGACGCTCCTCCCAAAAAATGAATCCAGGTTCTGCATGCAGACAGCCGATTGACCACAATGATCACAAACAGGATTATCAAAGTGTTTCCAAGAGCTTCAACCCTTTGACCTTGACGATTGACTTCGTGTGTAAGATGATGTTAGTACCTGCATGAAGAGGACATTAGTTAACTAAAATTGTTGGCTATTGACCAATCTTACCAAGCTGTGGTCATAGTTTAGGAAGTTATTCATGCAAGCAAAGGAGTTGTCCAGGATTGTCAATATATCCCTGATCAAGGATTTGAAGCGAAAGAGCAGGTCGTTTATGGAAGATAAAACAGTATGTCTGACTCTTAGGGTACAGGATCTGTGGAGTGCATTTCAGTACCTGAAATGTTTTCGGTCCCTTCTTAAGAAGATATCCGACACTATTCAAGTTATCCACAAATGTATCAATATCAGGCACTCTCAGATCAATCCTGTCCGCCAAACTGTAAATTTCCTGGAATACGAAAATGAATGGGGATTATGGAGAGCTTCATATTAGGAGTTATTACTAGTGGGCAGAAATGGAGGGAAAAAAAATTTTCGCCTACAGCGATTGAAAAGGTATCTTTCTGCTGCAACTCCGACTGCTTATTAAGAGCACTTAGGAACCTTTTTGCCTCTTTCTGTTGACTCATTCCACCACTCCGGCCAAAATCCACGCAACCATGCTCATCAACATACTTATCATAAAGTGATTCTTTCATTATTTCAACCACCTCCTGCAAACAGCGCATGTTCGAAACCAGAAGTCATGTTATAAATAGATCGGAAGCAGCGCTCTTCCAAAGTACAATCCAGGAGGATGGTTAAGTGTCAAAAACTAAGGGTCACTAACCATTGCATCTTGGGCTGTTATTTCTTCTCTTAACTCAATGCGAGCTCTAGCTTCCGCCAACCTTACCAAACTTTCCAATTGCCTTGCTGTTATTGGTGTACCATCGGCTGATGTATTGCGGTCTCTAAGTCTTAAATAAAACTTTTGAAGTACTTCTGCCGCTGGTCTAGACATCCTTATCAACAAAACCACTCAAGTCTCCTTATCAGTAATGGTAGTTACAAGGTGGAGATTATGCGAAATGCCAAAGAGATCAGAATTACCTGGGAAAGATGTAATTTCTTGCATAAGCAATATATTTGCGGAGAAGTGGACTTGGCAATGGAGAAAAATCAGAATCCTTCCTTGGGTCAAGTCTCAACCTTGAAACTAAAGAACAACCTATGGTTGTATCTATGCCTCCATCATTTTGTGAAGCTGCATTTTGCGTAATCAAAACACAATTATTCACAGGAAAAATTGAAATTCCTAATAACATGCATTAGTTTGCCAGAATGCTTCGTTAATTCCACTTTCCAAGAGGAAATAAAACAAAAGGGGGCCGTTGGCTACCTATACGTTGCTTTTTCGCTGCTGATGATTGTTCTCCGTATCCAGCATGAAGCTGCAAGGTTATCATAAATATTTATCCGTCAATACCTTGTTATTCCTGAGAACAAATGTCCCAATATGTAAATATCAGACAGAAGAACTTACGGACATTATGTGGTCTGAGACTCTTTTATCCAGTACTTCATCAGGTTTATCAAGTAATATAAAAACCAAATCAAATCTCGTGAGCAGAGCAGCACTCATTTTCAAATTTTCGTTTACTGTCTTCGCACGGCTGCAATTTAGATTTCATACAGCCTAAAATCAAATTTTATATTTAGAGAATAACTATTCGAGATTTCAAAATTATCAACTGTAGGAAATGATTGATATCTGCCAGTCCATGTTTTGACCGACATTGGACATTTAGTCAGCTCACATAGCTGTCAGGGACAAGTTCCTTGAAACCAAATCTATGAATCACCTATTATTTATTATTATCGGGCAGCATTAAACGAAAGAAACACATATAAATCAAATTCAGAAATTACTTGTAATGGCCACCAACGGGGTTTGCTGCTGCTAAGATAGAAGTTCGTGCTGATAAACTTGCTAGCAGACCAGCCTTTGCAACAGATACGCATTGTTGTTCCATGGCTTCCAGAAGCGCCTGTGGTAGTCCCATTGTCAGCTGAGGCAGCTCGATTAAACAAATAAAAGAAATTGTTACCAGTCAGGTTAAACCTGATGTTCTGCAGACATTTTATCAAATTCGTCGATACAACATAATCCACCATCAGCCAGAACCATTGCACCTATTGGAAATAAACTCATCATTAATAATCTCTCTGAATATTTATAAGCTGCAAAGATAATACGTGGGAACCTTAGATTGAGCTACAAGAACCAAAGTTTTCATTAATAGACGAGCTAGTGACCATGCGAACCACACTGATAAGTTCCTTGTCTGAAATTACGTAAGTAATTATGTCTTCAATTCTTTTTCCTGTATTTTCTGGCATCATTACCAGTCTGTCAAATACGGATCTCCACTGACCACTGAACTATTGCAATCAACAATAAGATGGAAGCTTTTAAGGTCACATTATGGTTTCTCCCAAGCATGGGAGAACAGTTAACAGTCAAATTTTGCTCATCCATCCATGATCAATTCTACAGGTGAACAATCATTTTGCAAAACTGTTACCAGCTTATAATAAGACAATCAATGCAGCATGCTCTAAAAAGCTAATAGGAAGATGAATACCAGCCTCAAATGCATAATCACTTGTTACAGCATCCTTGACTACAGCCACAGTAAGGCCGGCATTGGTTGTGGCATTGCCACACACATAGATGCCACGAGGGGAAACAGCTGCTGCAGCCTGCAGTAACTGGCTCTTGCCTAGTCCAGGATCACCTGGAAAAGTATCATCTTAAGTTATTTTCTGCTCTCATTTGTCCCCAAAATAGGAGAAAACAAAAAAAGTTGCTAGTGCAGCAATGCAGCATGTATATTCCACCATAGCGACAATAGAATGATAGAAAGATTTGGAAAGTACCAACAATTATTACGTGGATGTCTCCTCTAACAGGAACCTTGTCCTGGTCCATTGAATACTTTCGCACACCTCCAAACAATGCTAACGTCATCCCAGCTGTTAAAAGAACATGAATTGGGCACCAAATGCTTAAACAAATATAAGATACGATCACAACAAATAAGCTATAAACAATTCGAGAAAGGTAGCTTATTCATTACCATCGATGTAGTATTCAAAAGGTATTCCAGATGCCAATTAGAAAGTTTACTACTATGAGTGAAAGAAATAGAGAATTAGAATACCATGGCAACTGCTTAGGCACTATATTTCAAATGTTGGCAAATTTAGTATCACGTGGATCATTGTTGTATATTTCCAGCCGCATCGTGTGACTATAAATTGATAAATAAAGATCTGAACATCCTTGCTTGCCAACTAGATGAAAGATGCAGTGGAAATAGCGTAAAGTTTTAATTAGAAAAAAGTCTTGGAAGCCCTCAAGAGAAAGATTTACCTTTAACAAGTTCATGTCCATAGATTGATGGACATATTGATTGAAGTATCTGGCGGAAGATATCTGAACCATGTTCTTCTGAAAACTTCACAATGAATTCCAAATCCCTTGGTGAGAATGAATATAAATCAGACAATTTTGTGGCTCTGTTACTGGATGTAGAATCTTGCATATCTTCAGATGTTGATTGGGACTTGGAATTTTTTATGGAAATTACTTCAAGATACAAAAAATAAAATCCTTGGTTTTTGCTTTTTGATTTTCCTGCAAGTATAGAGAGTCCAGATAAATGTGCGAAGCAATGGTTTAATAGCCTCAAAATGTCAATGATGAATGCCGTACATACAACATTTCTCGGATAGTTTCATGTTACTCATAGAAACATAAAGGGCCTAAAAAGTTCTAAACTATCAACTTCCCAACTTCCAGGACCACTCGTTCCATTTGTAGTCACAGGTGGTATCAGGCATCAGAATGAAGTCTAAGGGTGAAAATTCAACAAGAATAACACATTAACATGGTAGACATTATCATATGGAAAACTTTTTTGGCCTATCGTGGTAATTCTTTTCATTTAGAAAATAGAGCACTAAATGCATAGCACATGGGTTCCTGTTGATGAACCAGTTTTAGAAAGGCAGGGAAGATACATTGACCCGAAATATCCACATAAATTATGCCTAAGTTAATGAAGCAATTTGTGTACAAGAGAGAATATGCTACATGTACCTCCTCCTATGTCCATGTAATTATTGATACTTCTTATGATTCCAGTAACAGTCACCACGTCACCAGGGATACAGGCATCAACAAGATCTTCAGTTAGTTCACATTCCACAGTTCTAGGTACCCTCCCATCTTCATGATCTTCGGGCCTCAGTAACTCCTGTATTCTGGACAGATTACATTGACAGGGCAATATGTAAGTGCCAGAAAGATATAAAAGAAAATCAGCAAATGCTGCCTTATATCATGTGCTTGCAAGAAAACCTACCCCCAAATCTGGACCAAATTAAGCTTTAGAAAGATTGAAGTTTTGATTTGTAGAAGACATATAGGGACAACCTTATTTTCTGAAAATCTATGGCTACTGCAGAAGATCGAATAGGCTTGAAAGTTCTGCTCCTGCACCCATTTAAATTGCAAGCAAATGGTGGTGAAAACTTTCCATCGGGAAAAATCCGAATTATGTTGGATTTACATTTTTCACAGTCAAAAGTCATCTTGACAACCAGTGGCTTGACGGTGGTGACTTTCACAACGGTTCCCCGCACAGAAACAAGCTTTTCTGTCACGTGACAGGAGATCATGTGATTCATAGCAATACCTCAACATGGAACAAACCGGAATGCAAAGATACATCCAAAATCTAAATTCTTAGGCCAGAAAAAGCAGGAAATTTTTAGATTAAAGATGTGATACCAATATAAGCCGCTTTAAGATTCTTCAAAGCAATCATAGACTCAGGGTAGTTGTGAAGACGAACATTAATCTTCATCCCTTCATCCAATATGTTATCATTCCATTGCATCGAAAGCACCTGTTCCAATTCTAACTAATTCATTTCCTTTACTTAAAAAAAGGCAACAGAAACAAAATTTCAACTAAACATTCCATCATTTCTGCTCTGTACCTTGTGAACTGCAGCACCCATGCAAGAAAGAGCCATTTTAGGCTTGTCTGCTAAAGCCGCATAAAATTCATCAACATCACACACTTTCCGAAACTGTTGAAAGTCCACCGGCAAAACGAATATGCTACTCTCACGCTTCACCTAATCATATAATAATAATTGTTACCTCTCTAAGCTCAATCCCTCTCTAAATCATCTCATAAAAAGCCTAAGGCTAAATATTTCGAAACTAAACATTACTCAGTAAGTCATGCCCTAACTAGAGAAGCAAAGAAGAAACCTGAGAAGAGAAATCTCCGCCAGGAGGAGTAGAGAAGAAGTTAATCAAATGCGACGTAAGCATAAGCTTGTACTCATCGACGACGAAGTCGTTTTCTGGGAAGTATGTCTCCAAAATCTTCACCACGTCGGTGCCGACGGTCATCGGACTGTGGTACTTCATCGTTTCCATTCTCCAGAATTTTTAATTTTCACTTCCCTCTATTTAATCCTTCTGGTTTTGGCGGGAGAGAGGAGACAATCAAAACGCGAACGACATCGTTTGAAGAGGAAAACACTTGGAGACCTAATAGATCACAACATTACAACTGGTTTGAGGAGTGAGCCGTCGGATGCAATCCACGTGTAAATACTGATATCTGGCCGTACACGTCATTATCCGAACTGGAAACCAATTTCCATACGACACAGTACTCCGCTTAAAACTCCTCAACGCTCTAATCACTCTTAATCCTATACATTTCTCATCACTCCCTCAACTAGCTCTCTCTAGAGAAATCGTTTTCAATATAGTAATAAAAAGGTATTTTTCCGTTCTCTGTTTCTGATTTGTTGGAATTGAATACGGTTTATTTTGGCAGGAGTTACCCTTTATTTGGGGGTAAATTATCAATGTTTTGATGATACATATGTATGTGTTTCTAGGGTTGATTCATGTCTATGAATTTTGACCAAATCGATCTTAATTCCGACGCCGTTCCGGCTGAACAAGGGAATGATGTTAGTGGGGTTGATACCTGTGGTTCTGAAACCCTAATCAATCCTGTTAATGTTAAAGGTCAAACTCGTGAGTCTGTTGATGGCAACGTTGGAGGGGTTAATGGAGAAAAGGTTAATTTAGACGAGAAAATTTGGGGGAATGAAGCCGAAACTGGAGCCGTTGGTGTGGCGGAAATGAGAATGGAGGATGGTGATGTTGCTGAGAGTTCAAGGTCCGTGCTTGGTGATGGAAGCCATCTAGGGGACGCGGGTTCTTCTGGTTTGGTGCCTGGCATTGTGGATGTGGAAGTGAAATTAGCTAGTGGTAGTGATTTTCAGGATCAAAGAGATTGTGATCGGGTTGAGGTGGAGGTAGTTTCACATGGGAATGAGGTTCGTGAAATGGAAATTGATGAAGCCAAGACCAATAAAGTTGAAATCAATGGTGATGATGTTATTGATGAAATGATTTATGGGAGAAGTGACAATAATGGGAGCAGAAGAGATAGTAATATTACAGGGGCTATAATTGAAAAGGCAGCAATCTCAAAGATGGAGGTAGGTGTTGGTGATCTGGTATGGGGCAAAGTGAGGAGCCATCCTTGGTGGCCTGGCCAAATAATTGATCCTTCTACTTGTTCAGATCAGGCGAAGAAGTATTTCAAAAGGGATGGCTATTTAATCGCATATTTTGGGGACCAAACCTTTGCTTGGAATGACGAGTCTATGATAAAGCCTTTCAGGTCCCATTTTTCTCAAATGGAAAAACAGAGTAATACTGAGGATTTTTCTTATGCTGTTGAGTGTGCTTTGGATGAGGTTGCTAGACGGGTGGAGTACGGATTAGCCTGTCCTTGCATACCTAACTATAGCAAGATCAAAACACAGTCTATTATCAATGCTGGAGTACGGGAAGAATATAGTAGAAAGGATGGAGGGGATAGTTTCTCTACTGCAGATACTTTTGAACCTAAGACTTTTGTTGACTATGTCAAAGCATTTGGCCAGTTGCCTTTTGGTGGACTGGAGAGACTTGAACTTTTGTCTGTAGAAGCCCAACTTCTGGCATTCAACCATTGGAGAGGTTATTCTGACCCGCCTCAATTGCAAATCCTTGGAGCCATATGGGAGAGCGATACAGAGGTTCCATCATTTGAAGAAGTAACGGATGATAGTGAAGAAGTAATGCTTGATTCTAATGTGAGTGAAAATGAAGTTTTGGAAGTTAAAATGGTTGATTTTGTGTTGTCTGGAAAGGGTAAATCAAAGAGTCAATATAGCCTGTCTAAGAAACGTAAGCATTTCTTTGGACTTGGTGATCATTCTGTCAAGAAAGAGAAAAGTTTGGCTGACCTGATGGCCGAGAGACGATCATCTCTTCCTAATGGTAAAAGTGGGTTGGTTGGTAAAGGTAAAAAGAAGTCAGTTTGTGTGTCCTATGGTAAGAAACGGAAGGGTGTTGATTCTTCTGATCCATCAGCTGTAGAACACAGCAAAAGTTCTTCAACATCAGGTGTTGACACAAATCATTACCAGCCCGAAAGTTCTTCAACATCTGGCGTTGACTCAAATTATTCCCAGCTGAAGAAAACCTATAGAGTCGGGGATAGCATCCTCAGGGTTGCATCTCAAATGAATGGGCAGACACCAATACTAAAATCAGATAAAGGAACCTCCAAAAAATTGTCAGCACAGAGCGAAAGCAAAGATAAGTCTATCTGTGTAAAATCTCAAGGCAAGAAGCTGTTCTCCATGGAGGATTCTTCAACTGAGGACATGGTCTTACGTCTTTCCCTCGCTGCCAAGGATCCCATGAAGGGATTTAGTTCCTTTGAACCGATGACGAGCTTCTTTACTGCATTCAGGAATTCTGTTCGCCCGGATCATCTCAGCGAGCAGCAGCTTACAGAGCCTATAATGGAAAGTAGACTCGATGATGATTCTGAGAAAGAATCAGTGAAGCTTGAAACGGAAATAAATGTGTCTGAGCCTATGAAAGATTCCTATTTGGCAAATACGATTGTCCAAAACAATCCTGTAGAATTATCTTCCCTTAAGAATGAAAAAGAAACCGTAGAGATTCTGCCCAATAATGCCATTGGAAAAGACCCCACTGCTGAGCCAGAATCAGTTGTTCAATGTGGTACCAACTTGGATATAGAACAGCAAAGTGATGTTGAGTCTCCTGATATGGAAGCACTGGACACGGTATATGACTTGGAAGAAGATAGCGATTTCGATTCGACTCCAACAGCTTTGATATTGAAGTTCACAAACTTGGATTCCGTCCCTTCAAAAACTAACTTGAACAAGATATTTAGCCGTTTTGGACTTCTCATGGAATCAGAAACAGAAGTGCTGAAGAAGAGCAGTCGGGCTAAAGTAGTTTTCCGGAAACAGGCTGATGCAGAAGCAGCTTTCAGCAGTGCTGGTAAATACAGAATATTTGGACCTTCACTGGTGAGTTACCGCCTGAAGTATATGCCTTCAATGCAAAGCAGAAAAGATGCAGCAAATGCAACTTAATGGTGAACTCTTACGGATTTGAATACCGAAAGTCCCGTCAGTACTATATCTTGTCTGCCCCGTCCTGTTTTAGATTTATGTCTAGAGAGAAACAACACGAGTAGTCTGACTAGATATAGTTTGCACAAAGGATAGGAATGAATAGTTACGTAAAATTTTGATCTTATGTAATGTTAGGGTATGGACTTGGCAAGTTATAAGAATTCTATTTTGTTTGCAGGAAATGAAATTTGTTACTATCAAGTCCTAATCTTTCAGTCATCCGTATCAGATGAAAAATTGTTATGGAGCAGCCGGACTGTAAGCTGGTTTTCTAATAATAAATTTTCGGATTTTTGTATGTTTCTGCTCCTACAAAATTGCTTATATGAGTTACCTTTTTCTATCATAAGAACAAAGCAGAATAAGTTTGGAATTTAATTTGATAAGACATACAATATTTTGAACTTTTCTTTCAAAAAAAACACGTTTTAAAGAATGATAATTCTAATCGGATCAAGCAAAATACCAACTCTTATCCGATTAAAGAATCCTAGATCTACTCGGATTAAGGAACCCTAATTCATTATATGTAAACGTTCTTCAAGAATCTCATGAACTGATCTAACTCCTCCAGTCAATTTCTCTTTGACGATGATGGAAAATAGTAACCTCCTATCTAATAGCATCATCAACAGGAATGACATGAGCAATGACCACACTGGTCAGGACCTCAGAAAGTTACCACCTGGTTATCGGTGGCTTCCTACCGACGAAGAGTTGCTTGATTTCTTGTATAAAAAGGTCAATATCATACCAATGCCCTTCCATAGAATTCACGTGGTTGATCTCTACCGTTTTCATCCTCAAGAACTAACAGGTTTATACATACCACTTCACTATTTAAAGTTCTTAAGAAGAACAAGCCTCCTCGTTTATATAACTTGTGCATGTAACTATGAGCAGATATGTATGAAAGGGTAAGAGAGCATGACTGGTTCTTCTTCACATCCAGATATCGATTGGACCCTGATGGGAGCCCACCACCACATCGACCAGCTGGCGATGGCTACTGGATATCTACTGGGATTGACATGTCTATTCCATGTTACAGAGCCATTCCTATAGGCTACAGGAAATCGCTGAATTATTACGAAGGAAAACACCCGAATGAAACCAAAACTATATGGAAGATGCACGAGTATACTTTGCTTGCTCCATCCTCTAGCACAACAGCTGGTGAAGACCAGACGGAGGTACGTAGAGCTGTATATTATAATTATTCGAAATCCACAATTGTTATTCTTCGGATCAATGATTAAAAAAATAGCCTCGGCTCGATCATTAAAATTTTAAATAGTCTAATTTTTCAATTCAGTTTTCAACGGTTTGATTTACTATTGTTAAAAATTAATTAATAATTTTTATAAATTAAAATAAACAAATAAATGTCTATTTAATAATTTTTAAATTAACTTTAAATTATAGGTAAATATAATATTTTTCAATCATATTTCAAATTTTTAATTTTATTTAATTTTTAATTAATTTTATAACGATCTAATACTAACTGAAATTTTTAAACCTTAAATATATTTTACCTTTTAAAACATTGCTTTGGCTATTTATTAAATTAATTGTGATTAATCGTAATTGACTTTCATTTTATATTTCTTTCTTTCTCTCGTTTTTTTACACGACAGATGAAGGATTGGGTGCTATGTAAAATATATAAAAGCACAAGCAAGAGCAACCAAAACGAATATGAAAATGAAGAGATTTTAGAAGAAGAATTCGATGATGATGAAGATTTACCAGAATTTCATCATTAATCAAACAATGTTGGTCAATTTTAGAGCAGTCATTATATTATTTCTATATTTCAGCTGGATTGGTTTACCAATAACTGGATTCCAAAGTTTTGTTTTGGTTTAATAAGTAATCATATGACACATAATCTTGTGTCATGTGATATAATTGCAATATTGTTATGTGAATTTTATGGTGAATAAATCCAAGGCTTGGTCCTTTCTATTAGCGAAATAGTTAATAACTCTTAATTTTATGCAAGAAATTTAGTGTATTAATAGGAATAAATGTAAAAAGAATATAACTTTATTCAATTTTACAATATTAATTTGAAGTAATAAATCTACTGAGGATACGTTCAGTTTTCTTTATTTATAGTTTATATTTTGCATTTTGAGAACTTATAGTAAGCATTTTTAATATATTTTATAACTTGAAAAAAAATAGAGTTTTTATGGTTTTTGATCAGTGATTAACTGACAGCGGATTAATATAGCTGATTTAACCATCAGATAACTTCAACTCCTTATTTAAAGATATTTGGTAAAATTAATTGTTTAATATTAGATGTTTATATGTAAAATGACTTATGTGGACATGACTTAAAAAAAACTTATGACTACGTAACTATTATATTGTATCTTAGTTTTTTTTTGAATATTCTCATAAGAATTTAAGTAGAAAAAAATAAGTAAACACATTTAAAGCAAAAAATTCAAAAAAGACAAAAATCAAATATGTGGGTGAAAAGGGGGAACGAACAAACTTACTATCTCTATCTCTATCTCTATCTCTATCTCTATTTCTTTCCCTCTTTCTCTCTCCTCTCCTTTTTTATTGTCGTATTACATCTTAAGTAATTTGTAATAACTTTTGGGCACAATCGTCTTTTCGTCCCTTAATTTTTAAGCTACTAAATTTTAAAAAATATTAAATTGGATTTAATCTGCCAACTCAGTCTGATTATCAAACATGACTATCAACAGTTTGACATGACCAAACAGTCAAATAACTCTTAATCCGTCAAAAAATAGCTGATTATTCATTTACCAAACAAAGATTTTATCTTTGAAATGAATAAATTCAGTATATGAGCAAGTAAATGATGCTCACTAAAACGACTACGTAACAATTATCTCTTAATTGTCCTTATAAGTTTGAATTTCAGTATATAAGATAAGCTTTAAATTTCAAAATAAATAATTATCATTTGAATTTCAGTATATGAATAAGTTTTAAATTTCAAAATAAATAATTATCATATTAAGATTGGACCACAGAAAAACTTTGAAATTCAAAATGAATAATTGTGGTTATTAATCCATAAATAACCATTTCAATGATACATATTTATTGTCCTATTATCTATGACATAAATCCAGTATATATAGGATCTAGTTTCTCTTGACTATAATTAATTAAATGAAACTTTTCTTCCAGCTGAAAGGCCACAAGCACTAAATTTAGAAACATCAATACACATTAAAACTTACATTCCTATATTAATCCAAAACCATGTTAATATTTTGTTGAGAAATCACAAATTCCAGAAAGAGATCATAAATGCAGATATCACAAAAATTAGGCAAACTGGATTTTTACATTCGTATGCAGAAATTACAACTGAAATCCAGAAATCGCAAGCTTAGAAAACACTGCAGAAATTACACGGCCACCACATAGAACCAAGGCTATTGTTAGACCCTAAATTCTAATAGAAGAATCTTGCAGGCATTGGCGAGTTTTGAGTAATGTTTGATATTTGGGACAACAGAATAAAGCAAAGATTTGCGAGGAGGCAAGGAAAACCAGCATTTTTTACGAGTTGGCATGCATCGGTGCATATTAACAAAAATCTTTAACAACATGCAATATTCGAATGTTATACTAAAAGATAACTTGAGGTGAACTTTGGGTTGAATGTTAGCTGAATCACGTACATGAGGGAGACATGTAAGAGCTCTAAAGACTTAATGTATGTTCAAATAGACAAAGAGAGTTCTAAAGACTTAATATGTGCTCAAACCAATGTTATGAATATCGTACCGAGTTCGGTACCGGATTGGGCTCTGGAACGGAACTGTACCGGTACCGGTCGGTACCGGGTACCGTTTCGGGATATTTTTTAAATTTATAAAATAGTCCCTAAACTTTTTAAAAATTGCAAAATAGTTCATATTGATATATTATACAACTGTACTGTATACTTTACTAGTTTACTGTTTACATCAACCATGCTTTAAAAAATCTTAATAATAAATAATAATGACAATTAATTTGAAATAACAATAATTTTTAAATATTTTACATATAAATAAT
>JAOTAX010000005.1:40231550-40244494 GCA_025629825.1 Erythroxylum guanchezii | reverse complement strand
TTCTGATGATGGATTTCTGGATTGAGATTTATGAAGTGTATTAGGTATAGGATTGTGTTGTGTATGCTGGATTTCCGAACAGGAGGTCCGATGATGGTTGTTAAGGTTGGATGTGATTTTAGAAGTGTGTTTTAAAACATTGCAGATTTTTGAGTTTTGCAAAATGCAGCCGTTATGCTGCCCGATTTTCGATAAAATTTGGTATAAAGAATAGAATAATAAAAGTTTGATTAACTTGCCGAGTTATGAGATGTGATAGAATTTGTAGGAATAAGTTTTGTTTGAAGATAATTTTCCAAAAGGGAAAATTATATGGATTGGTTTTGTTTTGAATAAAGATAAAAAGGAATAAATATTATGAGAAAGAAAGGAAAAGAAAAAGAAAGAAAAAAATTATACCGAATTTCAGATTTTCGGATTAGTTGTAGGATTCCAACGCAACTCGCGACGTATTGGTCCTCGAATGTCGGACATATGTTCAGCTCGCTAAGCGATTTGCTTCCGTTTGTTTGATAAACCGATTCTTCGATTTCGGTCATGTTTTTGCTTCCGCAATTTGTTATCCGATTATTCGTTTCGCTCCGATTAGTTTTCGTTCTTTCAATTTCGCCTTATGTTCCCACTTCCGTTCTTTCGGTTTGATTTCCGATCCGTTCGTTTTGATTCGATATTGTTCGCTTTGTTTTCTGTTTTTCCGGTTGGGGTCCGGTTTTGAGATCGGGTCCCAACACCCAATCATCCAACTGCCACACAAGGCAAAAGAAGATGTATCATGATCATTATAGATTCTAACGAACAACTTGGGATAAGTATAACTATAGGTACCTTCATCTTATCTGTAGCTGTTGTGCTAGAGGATGGAGCAATCAGAGTATACTCATGCATCTTCCTTATAGCTTTGGCTCTACTAGAGTGCTTTCCTTTGTAATAGTCCAGCGATTTCCTATAGCCTTTAGGATTTGGACCGCTACCTAAAATTGACTTATCAGTCCCAGTTGGCTTCTAGTATTAATTGCCAGTTGCTCAGTTTGGTCGTCTCCTATTAGGGTACCTTCGAGGAACAGATTTGCTATCCCGAATTGCTGCGCCCGCTGTGTCTGAATAAATCTCAACCATCTATTACAATAAATTAGATGGCTAGGATCTTAAAGGCAAAATAGGGTACAGAAATTCGGGAGCAGAAGATTTGCTCCTGTACTTTTGATGTTTGGATGTGAAGAAGTGTCAAGGAAAATGAGGGAGAGAAGAATAATAAATAACAATTTACTGAGATAAATTGCAAACTTTTACTACTTTTATTTTTTATTCTAAAACTAACAAGGCTTTTACAATATATAACAACTTTATCTTAATACATAAAATTTTATTAAATAATAAATCTTATCTTTACTATTTTACTATCTGATAATCTTTATCTTTATTATTCTATTTTACTACTCTCATTCCTAATAGATAACAAATTTATCTTTAAACAAAGACTAAGTTAAAACAAATTTGAAATTAATATTCAACACTCCACTTTAATTTAAAATTATGTACGTAGAACACTTCTTTCTACATAAACGGTGAAGCACTTCTCTTCAAATGTGATACACTTCTCCTCACCATCATCAACCTTCAATTGGTGGAGCACTTCTCTCAATGATGCACATTTCACTAATGACTCTAAAATAGAAATTCTTCTTCTGTCTCTTACACTATATTTAGTTACACTTCATCATCAAATTTGTAATTCCTTTGTATGTGCCCAAATCTATTACACTTGAAATATTGTTACTTGCCCTTATGCCTCTCTCATCATTCTTCTTTGGTCTATGACTTGAAGAGGATTTAGTAACTTTGCAAAGGTTATTTTTTATAGATCTTTAGAATCTTCAAATGATGGGATTTTGGTTTCATATCTTTCGAAAGGTCACGAGAAGCTTGTCCATCACTCTTTGACTTGAAGTTCTTTAGCAAGCAATTTGATTTGATTGATGATAAACACAAGCTTACTTGCATATTCCTTGGCACTTTCGGATTTCATCATCCTTAACATCTCAAATTCTCTTTTGAGATTTAGAATTTGCATCATTTTTGTTTGCTTGTTGCCTTCAAACTCTTCCCTGAATTTTTCTCATGTTTCTTTAAGCAATTCACAAGCTATTATATTTGTAAAAATTTACTCCAACACGGCCGAATGTATACAAGAAAGCGCTTTTGGTTTTCTTGCTATTTCTTCGTCATTTTTTTTGAGTTAGAGTCAGATTTTCTAAAAATAGGGTAGGATTGAAATCACTCTCAACAACCTTCCACAAACTCAAGGCTTTCAAATATTATTTTATTTTGATGACTCATAATTCACAGTATTCTCCGTTGAAAAATGGAAGAGAACAATTGTTAAATGTCATGACTTCCTCTCACTCTTCCCTCTTTCTCTCTCTCTCTCTCTTGCACACTACTTTTCCCTTAAGGCAGAAAACCAAAATCTCATCACTTGAAAATTTTAAAGATTTATCATAAATAACCTTTGTAGAATTACTAAATGCTCTTCAAGTTATGGACTAAAGAAGAATGATGAGAGAGGAGGAAACTAAAGATAAAATTGATAGAGCTTATTTAGCCAAGACTTCATCTTCGTAAGGAAAAGACAAAGTTGTTCAATATAGCAATTGCAAAAAGTTTGATCACGAAGAGAAAGATTGTTGGCACAAAGGCAAGCCACAATGTTTCAAGTGCAACAAATTTGGGCACATACAAAGGAATTGCAAAATTGAAGAAGAAACGCAGATAAATATGACGCAAGAGATAGAAGAAGAATTTTAGAGTTGTTGGTGAGATGTGCACCATGTAGAGAAGTGCTCCAATAATTAAAGGTTGACGATTGTGATGAGAAGTACATCACATTTGAAGAGAAGTGTTTCACAATTTATTTGGAGAGAAGTGCTCCGTGTATATATGTAATTTTAAATTAAGGGGAAATGTTGAATATTGATTTAAAATTTGTTTTGACTTGGTCTTTGTTTAAAAATAAAATTTGTTATCTATTAGGATTGAGAGTAGTAGTGAGATAGAATAGTAAAGTTAAAGATTATCTGACAGTGGAGTGATAAAGATAAAATTTGTTATATGTTATAAGATAAAATTTTATCTGTTAAGTATCTGTTAGGATTTAAACTTCATTGTAAAAACCTATATAAAGGCATCAAATTTAGAATAAAAAGTAGCAGCAGTAAAGGTTAATGATATTATCAGTTGCACTTTCATCAGGGCAAGAGTGGAAATTAGCTCTGTTTTGTCTGCTCTATATAAACGTGTGATTTCATGTTTGTCGCCAGGCCAATATTTAGGTTTTAGGTTGTGGTTGACCAAAATTGCCAACCTTGTTTACTTTTTATTCCAAAACCGATGCCTTTATATAAGCTTTTACAATGAAATTTAAATTCTAATAGATAACAATTTTATCGTAACAAATAAAATTTTATATTCTAACAGATAACAAATCTTATTTTTACTATTTCACTATTAGATAATCTTTATCTTTTCTACTCTATCTTACTATTTCCAATCCTAATAAATAACAAATTTTATGTTAAAGACAAAGTCAAGACAGATTTCAATTCAATATTCAATAAGAAAAACCATTGATGATCTCTTATTATCTTATGCGCATCTACTCATAGTAACATGTACAAGTTTACTGTTCTTCTTAATTATAATGAAGAAGAGGAAGTAGTACGAACCTGCCAGTTGTTGAGGGTGGAAATGGTAGAGACCAACCTCGTGGATTCTATTAAGAGGCAATGGTATGTTGTTGACCTTCCTGAACAAGTAATCAACCACCTCATCATCAGTGGGAAAGTTCCGATAACCTGGTGGTAGATTTCTGAAGTAATTATCGATGTCTTCTTTGCTCACGTTATTCCCGTTGGTGATGTTAACAGGTAAGTGGCTGTTGTTTTCCACTGTGATATTGAAATTCAGTGGCGGGGCTATGAAGAACGTTTAGGTATATATAGCAATGACATTCAGTTAACTTAATCCAATCAAAATTAAGATCCTTAATCTAATTCAAATTAGGTTTGTTAATCCACTATAATTAGTACATGTTTACAAAATCCCAAAATTTATGATTTTTTATGACATGTTTGAATTAATTTTCCTTAATCCATTTCAAATTAGGATTTCTTAATCCACTATAATTAGTATATCATTACAAAATCTCAAATTTTATTATTTTTATGACCTGTTTGTTTGAAAAAAATATTGGTGTTAGGACATTAATTTTACATAAGATTAAAAAATTACATAATTGTTTATTTTTTTAATCTAGAGATAAGCCTAAAAGAGGATGAGATTTATAAAAAATATTATTATTATTATTATCGAGGGCAAGTCTCGGAATAAAAAACCTTTTTATTATGATTATAAACGGCAAGTCTTGGAATAGCTGGTAAAGTTAATTACAAAAGTAACCTTTTTGAAAAAAAATACAAAAGAAAAGTTGCATGTAATTGCTGTCTCTCCCCCATCCCTCGCAAATTGGGGAGTCATATGCACTAGATTCGTTTACTTTGACTTTATTATTATTATTATTATTATTATTATTATTATTATTATTATTATAAATAATTAATTTGTTGATTATAAAGAATTAAACTTAAAAAATTAAAATGTGACCAAAAAATCCCATACTAACCAAATTTGCATGCTCCAATCTCTTCGTATTAATAAGTACATCTTCATTTATATAGAGCAAACATAAAACCTAATAAACATCCTAATTACAATTGTGATGAAGATTCTTATTTAAATTATCATATTAACTATTAATACTACTTGAACTAAAACTCAAATAATTCTTATTCAACCATAAATTTTTGAACGGTTCAACTTTTCGGTTCGATTTTCAACTTTTTGGTTCAATTTACTTTAATAAATTTTATTGTTAAAAACTAATCAATTTATTAATTAATTGGTTTTTTGTAAACCAACAAGTTCTTATAAACTAAAATAAATCAATTAATTTTTATTTAATAATATCTTTTTTTAATTAAATTTCAAATTCTTTGATTGATAAGAACAATTTATTTCGATCATATTTCAAATTCTTTAATTTAATTTAATCTTTTAGTCAGTTTATGTTGATTTAATATTAGTTGATCATTTTAAACCTTAAATATATTATCTTATTGATTTAACCTCCAATCCAATTTTAAAACATTGAGAAAAGTAAACTAGTAAGATTGACTTCTCTTGATCATATTGAAATCCAATCAAATACAAGTCTTAATCTAATTAAGAAAAAACAACTAACAAATCATATTAAGAAAGTTTTGCAATTAATAATTAAGTTAAATATAGTACACTAATAATTAAAAAGACTAGAATATATAGTTATAATTTTGTAAGCTTTCATCTCTAATTTGTTAGCTCAAGGTTTATATTTAACGATTTTGATGATAACTATATAATATTTCAAAATTCAAATTGGATTTATTTCCTTGTATAGGTAACTATATTTTTTAAAAGAAAATAAAATCATAGAAAAATTACTTCCTTTTTTGCAGGAACCTTCTTAGTAAACTTTCCTTATTAACATTCGGAAGGATCTTACCTTTTCAAACAATTAGCTCCGGAAATTTTTGTTCCAGAAGAGATGATATTAAAAATCTAAAGTCAACTCAGAATTAAGATGAAGCAATGGCTAATTAAAGAAGTTGACTATTTAAAGAGGAGCAACAATACTTGTAAAGTAACCAACATACACAGGCTTTCAAAAAATTTGAGCAACATCTATATTCTTGAGAGTCATATCATTCTTATTATGCCTTATAAAGTGAAATCACCATATCAAGAGAGAAATTGTTATTTGAGAACTTACTTTTGGTTTTACATTTTATTTTTCTGTGACCTTTTAGAAACTTGTTATACACTTCGATTCTGGAAGGTTGGAGAACCTTAAAAATTATGTACTTGTGAGCTTAAAGAGGCTCGTCAAATTTAATACTTGGATTTTTATAGTGAAACACTCAGTTGGATACTTGGGAACTGGACGTAGACTTAGTTTGTAAGCCGTACCAGTATAAATCGGTTGCGTCCTTCTTTTCTCTCTCTTTAACTTTTAAATTTTCACATTATATTGTGTGTGTGTGTGTGTGTATTTTTTAGTAAGAAGCCCCTTCACTTTTATAAAAGGCTCCTTTTGTTTTCAACTTGCAAGAGGTTCCTTTTAGTTTTAACATGCGCCTTCTGTTTTTTAATTATTTTAACATGATTTATCATTCAATAGGCTCCTTTCAATTAAGTAGGGTCATATCCCACAAAAGGCTCCTATCGCCTAATAGGCTCCTGTTGTTTAAAAGGCTTTATCATCTGATAGGCTCCTATTATTTTTAGTTGTTAACTAGGATCTGTTTATTATAAAAATTGAAAGAACTTGCAAAATTATTCTTTTTTGTCACACAATGCACCCCCCTCTTGCATGTGTTTGCTTCGTCATTTGGTATCACAGCTAGGTTTCACATTTATTGTGTTTTATAACACGTGATAGATCATGGAAAACAACTGGAGAAGCCTAAAAGGACAATTCGTCTTAAAGTCTCCTTACTTCAATAGAAACAATAACTACTATTGGAAAGAGAGAATGACCGTCTATGTTCAATCAGTGGATATCGAAATTTGGAAAGCTATCAAAGCTAGCGCTACACCTCCTGCTACTCAAAACGTAAAAGTGCGGACTGATGTCGATAGAAAAAAATACATAATTGAATGCCAAAGCAAGACATCATTTGATCTGTGCACTATCTCCAAAATAGTACGAAAAGATATTCTATTTTTCTATAGTAAAAGAAATGTGGGACAACCTTCAATTTACTTTAGAAAGAACGTAAGAGGTAAAGAAATATAGAATGAGTTTTTTAGCGCATCAATACGAGACGGTTTATATGAAACGTAGAGAAATAATAGATGAATTCTTCGAACATTTCAATAACGTCATCACTGCCTTGAAAAACTTGAGCAAGATATATCTAAATGACAAGCCGATGACAAAAATTCTAACATCATTACCAAAGAAATGGAGACCTAAAGTGACAGCTTTGGAAATCACAAAAGATCTCAATATAATCTCACTTGACTAGTTAAGAGGAAACTTAATGATTCATGAAGCTGAGCTTAGGCGAGATGAAAGATCCTCATATAGAAAAGGAATGACAATAAAAGCAGTTGACGAATTAAATCCATCAAATGATGATGAAAGTGATACTAAGTTGCAAATAGATGGAAACGACGAATTCAACTTTATGGTCAAAACATATGCCCGGTTCTACAAAAAGAAGCTCATGAAGAAAAGAGAAGGGAACAAGAAAACTGGCAACAATAGGCTCCTATCAAAAGGCAATAGCAATAATAGCAATACACAAAATAATAAAATCATAAGCTATCACTGCAAGAAGCCTGGGCACATAAGACCAGAATGTTCTCTTCTTCAAAAGGACAAGATAGAAAATAAAAAACCCAAAAAGCATGCTATGACTGCAGCTTAGTCAGATGAAAATTTTGATAACTTTGGAGAAGAAGAGCCTGAGGAAGTTAACAACATTTGCTATATGGTCGAATTAAGAGGTGATGGAGTATATTATTCTGGGTGTATTATTCTGACTTTGATATTGAAATTGATGAATTGAGAGATGCATATCATGACTTATATGATCAGTAAAAAAAATTAATAGTGCAATATTTCAAAAAGGTTGAGAAGTCAAAAAATAATGATGAATCTTTAACAAATAAGATTAAATTATTATAATCGAAAAATAAATATTTGTTGTCTAAAGTCACTTCTCTTGAAAATGATTATAAACAAACAATTTTTGAAAAAGAATGCTTGGAACAAAAAATAATTCAGTTCGAAAACTCATTACTTGAAAATGACTATGCTTAGGTAAAACAATTAGAAGAAAAAGTTACTGCTTTAAAACTTGAAAAAGAAAAATGTGCTAAGAAAATTGCTTCTTTTGAAAAAGATCTTGCTAATTTTGTTAATGGAAGAAACAATCTTTGATGCATTACTTGGAAGTGGTAAATGTGTTTTTGATAAGTCCAAAATATGATATAATGAAAATAACAATATCAGGCCATACAAAAACTTCTTTGTTAAATCCAGCAATAAATATAGGAAAACAACAGAAACTTGGTAAGTCGCAAAAATCATAACAATTATCATTCATTTTGTGCGATTATTGTAGTAGACATAGTCATATTAGTCACTCTTGTTACTTTCAAAAAATGAAAAAACCACCTCAAACATATGTTTGGAGACTGAAAGGTCAAACTACTAACGTGAAAGGACCTAGAAAGATTTGGGTACCTAAAATGAGATAATACACTCTGCAGATATGCTTTATAATAGAGATAAAGGAAAATCAATAGATAGTTTATAACGGTTGTTTGAGGCACATGACGGGTGAAATATCACATTTCAACTATATTGAAAGGAAAGACGGAGGTAATGTTGCCTTTGCCTATAAAAACAAAGTAAAGATCACCAGAATTGGTAAAATCTGTGATTCTAACTCTGTTTCTATTGATAATGTTCTTTTTGTTGATGGATTAAAACATAACTTGCTTAACGTAAGTCAGTTATGTGATAAAGGTTATATAGTTACTTTTTATGCATCACATTGTGAAATAACTGACAATCTTAATAATAATATTGTATTCGTTGGTGCTAGAAAATCTGAACATATACTGTGCTCAATTGGAAGCTATATCTTCTTAAAGTGACAAGTGTTTTGTCTTAATAGAAAATGATTCACTTATCTGGGAAAGAAGATTTAGACATGCTAGCATAAGCATTTTATCAAAATTGTCTAAAAATGAGTTATTAAGAGGACTGTTGAATTTGAAATTTGAGAGCAATCAGATTTGTGAAACTTGTTTAAAAAGAAAACAAATCAGAAGCAGCTTCCTTCCTAAAAATATTGTGACTACTAACCAGACACTTGAACTTGTGCACATGGATTTATTTGGTCCTATGAGGACTCAAAGTTTTGGTGGCAAACATTATGGTTTTGTTAGAGTTGATGATTTTTCCATATTTATATGGGTTCATTTTCTATCAAATAAAGATAATACTTTTGAAGTCTTTAAGAAGTTTTGCTGGAAAATTTAGAGTAAAAAAGGGTACTGCATTACATCGATTCGAAGCAATCATGAAGAAGAATTTGATAATAGAAATTTTGAAGACTTCTGTAACGAAAATGTTATAACTCACAACTTCTCATGCTCAAGGACTCCTCAGCAAAATAGAGTTGTTAAAAGAAAGAACGGGACTCACGTAGATATGGTTAAAACAATGCTATATGAAAGTGACCTACCTCATGGTTACTGGGTAGAAGCCGTGTCAACAGCTTGTTATATACTCAACATGTATCTCATATCTATTATGAAAAAGACCCCTTATGAGTTGTGGAAAGGAAGAAAACCAAATGTTGCTTACTAGTATTTGACTGCAAGTGTTTCGTTCTAAATAATAGAAAAGACAATCTTAGAAAGTTGGATGTGAGATCATACGAAACTATCTTTTTAGGCTATAATACTGCTAGTAAAGGATTTAGAGTATATAATAAAAGAACAAAGAAGATAGAAGAATCGATATATGTGGTATTTGATGAAGCACTACCTTCGACAACAACAACTAACTCAAATTATGAAGAGCATCCATTTACACATAAAAATACATCAAAGAATCAAATTACACCTATAATACCTTCAAAATTACAAAATCAAGAATGCCCCTCTGAAGCTAGAACAGAATAGGCTCCTTCATCTCAGCAAGAGCCTATGCAACAAAAAACATCGAGAGAATGGAGAGGTCTTAATACACATCCATATATTATGGGAGATCCCTCTGAAAGCTTAAAAATAAGATCATCATTCAAGAACAACTTTATTGCTCTCATATCACAAATAGAGCCAAAGACTGTTGAAGAGGCCCTTACTAACGAAAACTAGGTTTTAACCATAAAAGATGAACTAAATCATTTTAATAAAAAAAAAGTTTGGAATTTAGTATCTCGTCCTCAAAACAAATCAATCATTGGGAATCGGTGGGTATTTCAAAACAAACTTGATGAAATGGTAAGGTGGTAAAAAATAAAGCTAGACTTGTAGCTCAAGTTTACAATCAATAGAAAGGTATTGATTTTGATGAAACTTATATACCTGTTGCTAGATTAGAATCAATTAGAATTTTACTTACCTTTGCATGCTGTAGAAACTTCAAGTTGTTCCAAATAGATGTTAAAAATTCATTCTTAAATGGTTACATTAACGTAAAAGTATTTGTTAAGCATCCCCTAAGTATTGAAGATGAAAACCATTCAGATTACGTGATGAAGTTAACCAAAGCTCTATATGGTTTAAAGTAGGCTCCTCAAGCATGGTATGAGAGCTTAAGTAACTTTCTGCTTGAGAATACCTGTGAAAGAGGAAAGGTCAATAAAACCCTATTTATTAAAGGAAAAGAGAATGATTTACTCATAGTGCAAATGTATGTTGATGATATAATATTTGGTTATACTAATCCATCCTTCTGTGAAGAATTCTTAGCATTAATGCAGGGGGAGTTTGAAATGAACATGATGGGAGAGTTTGGTATGTGCAAACTCTTTGATATTATTTGTGCATGAATATTCTCTGTTACTTGTCTTTGCATTTCATTTAGTAGGCTCCTTCTATTCTAATTTCCTATAAACTCTCTCTTAGTTTAGTAGGCCCCTTAAAGTTTAGAAGGCCCCTCTTAGTTTAGAAGCCTCCTCTTAGGATAGTAGGTTTCTTCTATATTAGAAGGCTCCTCTTCCTTTTAGAAGGCTTCTCTTGGGTTGACATTCTAAATGACACGTCTCCTAAAAATAAGAGGTCATTAATGGTGTTGTTTCAGTCTTTTCAAAAACGTGCCCGCAGTCTGACAACTTTATGTACACATCTGTCAAAAGATACACAACTAATTACGCTTCCTCTTTTAGACTGTACGTATACTCATCCTCTCACAAGATCAATGCTCAGGAATCATTTAGTATACCCTAAGCAAACTTCTCTCATCTTCTCATCTCTGTCATTCTCATCTGCACTACTTATTCTCTCTGCACCCTAACTCTCTGCATTCTTATTGCCTTTTATTTTCTCTCTCAAACTTCACCAAGCTATCCTAAAATGGCAAGAACAAAATCAAAAGGACAAAAGAAAACCTTAACTTCTTTTGTTAACTATGATGAAGCTCGTATTATTGAAACTTTCTTGTCTAATCCTCAAGAGAAGAAAGTGTCTGAAGTGTACTAGATTACAAATGAAAATGATTCAAATAAAGAATCTACTCGGTTGATTAGATGACCACGAACCAGAGGAAGTCTTGCAAAACAAGCCGAGAAAAGTTCTAAACAAAAAGAAACCACGGATGTTGAAAAGAAAGAGGAAAAAGAAGTCAGAAAAAGAAAAAGGGAAGAAATAAAGAAAGGCAAAGTGCATGTTACTAAAGATACTATTAAGAACTCCATTGATAGAAAATAGTTGTCTCAAGAAGAGATATTTCCCAAAGAAAAAAGGGCGAAGAAAATAAAGATAGCTGCACACAATCAAGGAAAGACATCAATACCATAAAATATGTTTGAATCAATGGAAGCTAAAGTCTGCTATAAAACATAGTACAAGAAAAGAAAGGTGGTTGTTGGATGGATCTTGCCTCCTATGATGTTTGACAACATAGGCATGCCCATCTCTCCTTACTTTGTTAACATTGGTTGGGAAAATTTTTTGAAATTAGATGAGACAATATGTAATAAGCTAGTCAGGATATTCTACACACACATAAAAGGGAAGAAATTAGTGGAAAGCTAGCCATTGTCTCATGGGTGCATGAATATGAAATTTAATTTTTGAAGAAATCTTAGGAGATATACTAGAAGTAGGTCCTATAGGGAGAACTAATTTTCCTGTCATAAATGGGATGTTGATGATCTGGAGTTAGTCAAAGTTGTCAAATCCATTTGCTTTCATGTTAAGTTTACCCAAGATGGGAGACCCTTAAGCATGCAATTAGACTTAATACCACGATGCCTTGCATCGATTTCAAATACTTCTATTTTTCCCAGGAGTAGCTCAGTTGAAAGGTGTAGCCTACTGGACACTTATGTGGTGTATAATTTGTTGAAAGGGAACATAATAAATCTTCCAGCTACGATCTTGAGGTTCATGATGGATAAAGGAAGTCATAAGAATACCACCGGTTGCCTACCTTATGGGATATTGCTCACCAAGATTTTCAACCATTATAGAGTTCCTTTTGCAAATCTGAATTGGTATGCACCGGCTAAGTTTCACCCTTCCATTCCCTATCAATTTGGATACAAATTGAAAAACAATGTCTAGGTAGAAAAAAGATCTAAAAGAGTAGCAGAAAATTAAATCCAGATTGACAAACTCCTATTCCTCCTCCGGGTAAGAATAGTGCAAAACTCCATCAACAATTACAGAACATTCAAGTGAATCAAGAACAAATGCAAGAACAAATAAATAGCCTGCAAAATTAGCTTGGTGACATATAGATTTTGCTGAGAAAAATCTTTGAATCCCTTTATTAACTCTGTTGCTATTCTTTTCTTCATAGCTTATTCGAACTTGTGATAGTTCCTTCCTCCAAATACTCCTATATTTTTTTTGATAATGACAAAGGGGAGAGTTTATGTTGATATATTTTTTTGCTTATATTTTGGATATATGATGATATATCTCTCAATGCATATTTCTCAATGCAGCCTCGATTATTTATGTGATTGATTTTGCTGTTGAACTTGTGAAAATATGTGATTTATAAACCATAGGTGTTGGGCTCCGATTCCTTTTTCATAATCATGAAGCATGTTTAAATTATTTTGAGGCATGTTTAAATTACTTTGAGGATTTAGTTT
>JAOTAX010000005.1:40196870-40230092 GCA_025629825.1 Erythroxylum guanchezii | reverse complement strand
TTCTTAACCAATTCTATATATTTTATTATTATCAAAACATAAGTAGGATTAATTTGTCAACCACCATTGGTCCAACATTCTTATTGGAAAGATAAAATGACAATCTATCTCCAATTTGTAGATATTAAAGTCTAGCAAGCCATTAGAGTTGGAGCTACACTTCCTAATTAAGATAATGTAGAAGTATGGACTGATGCTGATAAAAGAAATGCACAGTTAAATGCTAAAGCAAAACATCATCTGATACGTACATTATCTCCAGAAGAATATGAGAAAAGATCCTACTATTTTATAGCAAAGGAAATGTGGGACAAACTACAAGTCACATTTGAAGGAACAAATAAGGTAAAGATGCATATAATAAGTCTTTTAGTGCATCAATACAAAACTATTAGCATAAAACAGGGAGAGATCATAGATGAATTCTTTGGATGCTTCAACAACATCATCACGACCTTAAAAAACTTGGGAAAGATATATCCAAATGATGAGCTCGTAGCGAAGATTCTGAGGTCACTACCAAAGAAATGGAGACCTAAGGTGAAAGCTCTAGAAACGAAAAAAGATCTAGACACTATTTCACTCAACTGGTTATGAGGAAATATGATGATACATGAAATCGAGCTTAGGCGAGATAAAGGATCCTCCTATAGAAAAGAAATGACATTAAAAGCAACTGATGAATCAAACGGTGATGAAAGTGACACTGCGTTGTAAATAGATGGAGATGACGAGTTCAAATTTATGGTCAGAAAATATGTACGGTTCTATAAAAAGAAGCTGATGAAGAAAAGAGAAGGAAATAAGAAAGTTGAAAACAATAGGTTCCTATCAAAAGGCATCAACCGTAATAGCAACACACAAAACATTCAAATCATATGTTATCTATTGGATCCCACTTGTTTCCGGAACCCAATTCTTGCTCTGATACCATAAATGTTGGATCTCGCTTGTTTCCGGAACCCAACTCTTGCTCTGGTACCATAACTGTTGGACCCTGCTTGATTCCGGAGCCCAACCTCTTGCGAAAACATGAAACCTGATATCACATCTGTTGGACTCGCTTCCGGAGGCCAACTATCCAAAGTCATATCAAAACAAATTTTGGGAAGCTTCAAACTAGAATTTCAATTTGACTTCTTCAAAGAAATTGTAATTCTAAGTCTCTAGTTTGTTTTGAAGCTAGAACCATTTTAATCAGAGCTCTATAGATGAAGATATGCTTAAAAAGATAAAGGGTGTTCATACCCCAATCATACTCTCCCAACCGATTCCTCATTTTCTTTCTATAAAACTTTTCCAAATAAACTCTAAAAGATACCAATTTTTATGGAGAGATATAAAAATGCGTTAAAAATCTATTGGTTTAAGAATCACTTCATTTGGAGGTCGAATGAAGAAGTGATGACCAAAAGAATCCAACATGTTTATACCCTCAATCATTTTGTACCTGTCCTGGCGCAATTGCCATAACTTTCACCAAAGATGTCGAATTGAGTTCGTTCTTGGACGGTTTGAAAGAACACTTCTAGATCTACAACTTTCATGAAAACTACAAAAGTGAGATTTTGACTCTAAAAGGTCTCAAAATTGCGATTTATTGTAGCTGTCCCATAAATGTCTGTTTAACGGACATCTATGTTCGTTTAATGGACATTGTCAGGCTTGGGGCCTCTTTTTCACCCAAGAATGTCCATTTAACGGACATAAAGTCTATTTAACGGATATGGACGATGCTAGGGGTCATTTTTGACCCGAGAAGGTCCGTTTAACGGACCTAAAGTCCGTCTAACGGACATAGGGGTTCCCCAAACCCCTCCAAAGCCTCTCCAACGTTTCCTACATCCAATCTAACATCATATTCACTCATAATCTTCCCAAATTCAACTCTAATAGTGCCAAATCACTTCATATCAATTCAAACACCAAATTTATCTCATAAAACTCTGAAATCTCACCTCTAAGGACTCATAACATACACAAACTCTTATCATTCTCCATAGTTGTCATATTTATACCTCCTATGCAGCATTACATCTTGTAACGATCATATCTTTTCACTCCGATATCCAAAAATTACAAACTTTATAGTGTTGAAAAGCTAGAAGGACAAGCTACAACTTCCATGAAGAAACTTTGATCAATTCTACCTAGATTATTCCAGATTTTTCCTGGAGTCAGTTCAAAAAATTTACCCTTATGAAAAACTTGAAATTTGTCCCAAATTCACTTCCTTAACTAATGCAACATCATTCTTATCCATTCATAATTCCTATTTTCTTTTCCATAACATCTCACTTATGTGTGTATATATATATATATGTATGTATCACAACAATTCGTGTTCAAAATCATCAACTCAAGTGGATTACTTCTTCAAGTATACTTAATTCTAACTTAACCTCATCCTTAATTAATTCATATTCTAACTCCACCTCATCCATACACAAATTCACATTGCAAATCCATATTTTATTAACATCATAAATTAAGAGTTTTACAAACTTCAATGGGCATTCTGAGCCACAATACAATATTTCGTAAAATCCCAAAATACATAAAGTACTTGAACTATAATTGCTCAACATGCGGCTACAGCCTTGTTTTACATAAATTATTCCAAAACAAAACAAAGCATGCAAATCCAAAGTAATGCCTTGACTCTCTTTCACTCTGTCTCTCGCTCATCATTTAGGGATGGGACGAAAATGGGGGTGAGCTTAAAAAGCTCGTGGGTAACAGCTTATAATGAAAAAATAAGTAAAACCATTCAAAAGTTCATTGTCATAAAAAATTCTTGTTGAAATCCATAAAACACTTGTTTCTTAATTTCTCATCATATAGTCAAATTTTACAAACTATAAAACATGAGTGCATCAAACTTATTCACATATCATAAGCACATAAACACATCAGAATGGTTTAAGTAGATCTATAAACATGACGAACTACACAATTTCACATAATGGTCTTGTGTAGTCGTAAACTTGAGGGAGTCCATGAAGGAGCTTCGTGCCACTAGCGGGCAGGTGAGAGAAGCCTTAACTTAGTTAACGTGCACGTGACATTCTTGAATGGACTATCAAAACCCACATAACATGTATTTCAAAATTTGTTGCCCAAAATGACACTTTTTCAAAATCTTGATTTAATATACTTGATATGTTTCGAAAACTATTCTGAAAACATGATTTCATAGACATGCGATCTTTTCAAAAGAAATCATTTTCATAAATCATCACACAATTCACATATCAAACATGTAGCAATTTCTCAATTCATTCAAGACACAATTAATGCAACACTTATGATGCAATTTAAATCATTAAATTTCCTTGATTTAAAGAAAACAAAAGTGGCTTAGTTACTCTATTATAAACATGTACCCACCTTAATTTCCTTGCTTGAAAATCTTGCTCAAAAAGCCTCTACTCTTGCTCCTCTTGCCTTTCTTTTAATTTTCTTCAATATTGACAAAAATCTTCAAATCAATAGGTATTCCAATTGAGAAACCCATAAGACATATTTACTAAAATTGATCTTAGAATTCTTAAACTCATACATTTCTTAAGCTATATGAACTAAAACCCTTTCAAAAATTCAAAATATTAAGATCAAACTTACCTTGAATCTTCACCAAATGAAGAGTTTCTTGGCTTGAATGACAGCTTTAATCCTCCTCTTTCTTTTTCCCTTCTTGAACAACTTGAAAATCACTCTTGAAGGCTTAGAAAAGTTGAACCCTAGCTCATTTCCTTCTTTTCTCTTCTTTCTCTTTTTTGCGCTTCTCTCTCTTTCTCTCCTTTCATTCACCTTTTTTTGCTTCTTCTATTACAAGACACCGATTTCTTCTTCCTTTTATATCATTAATGATTGAACAATGCCCATTTTATCCTCACTTATATGCCTTATAACCTAAATGCTTAAGTGACTTGCCAATTTTGCCCCTCATGCAATCTTACCACTTTAACACCATAATTCAATTAACTTATGTCATATAATCTTTCTCACATTAACATGCTAATTAATTCCAACTTACATTGATCTAGCAAGACCCCAAAATAAATTTAAATGATGCTTAACTCATTCCAAAAATTAAGTCCTTTTTTCTAATCATGTAATTGAAGGAATTTGCTAGCACTTCTTTCTAGAAAAATGTTCCTCATTGTCTTAATCTTCTAATAACATCAAAATCATTCAATTTGGTTAAATAGTCTAAAAGTTATACCCCAAACATTTTCGAACTGTTCTTATACTAAAATAATATTCTGTGATCAACTTCCATCCGAAAATTGATATTCTTAGAGGTTGAATTAAAACTCGATTTCATCAAGCAATTTGTACCCCTAACTCTCTAATTTAATCCAAATCAAGAATCATCTCGTTTAAATAACTAGAGAAAAAGTTATGGCTAAAACACTGAAGTATACTTAATGAACATGTTTCAATTACATTTTCCAACTTTTAACTTCCAACATTTCACATATAACATATCTTGTATCTAAACCATTTCTTACCTTATTTCAAATTCAAGAATTCTCCTTTTCTCTACACATGAATAATCGCCAACAATTTCTCATTTAATAGTTCTAACTTCCAAGAAAAGTTCGGGGCTCAACACTATCACTACAAGAAGCTTGAACATACAAACCAGAATGTCCTCTTCTTCAAAAAGACAAGTTAGAGAACAGAAAATCCAAAAAGTAAGCGATGACTACAGCCTGGTCAGATGAGGATTCTGAAAACTTTGAAGAAGAAGAGCCATAAGAAGTCAGCAACGTTTGCTTCATGGCTGAATCAGGAAGCAATGAGGTATATTATTCTGACTTTGATATTGAAGTTAATGAATTGAAAAATGCATATCATGAATTGTATACAAAAGGTTGACGGTGAAGTATTTCAAAGAAGATGAGAAATCCAAGAGCAATGATGTATCTCTAAAGAATAAGATTAAATTATTGGAATCTACGAATGAAAATTTGGCTACTAGAACTATGTCTTTTGAGGTTGACTATAAGCAAAAAGTTTCTAAAAAGAAAGTTCTAGCAGAAAGAGTAGCTAAATTGGAAAATACGTTGCTAAAAATTGATTTTGATATGGTAAGACAATTAGAAGAAAAATTCGCCGCCTTAGAACTTGAAAAAGAGAAAAGTGCTAGAAAGATCTTATCTTTAGAAAAAGATTTGGAAATTTTCATTGATAGAAGGAAGAATCTTAATGCATTGCTTGGTAGTAGTAAATGCATTTTTGGAAGCTGGAATAGGATGCAATGAAAATAATAATATTAGGTCGGACAAAATCTTCTTTGTTAAATCTAGCAGTAGCTATAGCCAAAACAACAAGAACCTGCTAAGTAACAAAAATCATAACAACTATTATTCATCTATTATGTGTGATTACTGTGGTAAACATGGTCATATTAGTCATTATTGTAATTTTCGTAAAAAGAATTATCTCAGATGTATGTTTGGATACCGAAAGATTAAACTACTATATCATCAGCAATAACGTATGGAGGTGGCAAATTTTCCTATGGAGCTCATTGGTGATTTTGAACCCATTCAGTACCAACCAAATAGTTCTCCGGATTATTTGGAATGGTTACCTAGCCCTTCAAAAACATACACCAATGGTTCAACTTATAAACTCTTAAGACCCCCAACCCAACAGGTAGCTTGGTACAACTTGGTTTGGTTCAAAAGCAACAACCCAGGGGATCATTTATTCTTTGGTTAGTAGTCCTCAACAAACTTCAAACAAGGGATAAACTTCACTTTCTATATACTCCTAACCATTGTTCTCTTTGTATTTCGGACATTGAATCCAATGAGCATCTGTTGTTTAATTGCTCTTTCTCTAATTCCGTATGGGAACATTGCCTCAACTACTTCCAAATCTCCATACCCAACTCATCAAGCCTTCAATCTATCCTAACTTGGTTTCACCAAACACCTCCTTAGAATAACCTTTTTCCTATTCTATTATCCATGACTGTATACTATATTGGTCCGAAAGGAACTCAAGAACCTTCAAGGATGTAGTTATGGAGGTGGAAAGCTTATAAGCCAGGGTAATCTTCCAAGTTCTAGAGCATCTTAGCCTAGGCACATTGAGAGGTAATTAGATCAATTATGCACTAACATTGTGATGCAGATTGCTATTCAGCATTGACGGAATGACTCACATTAAAGGGCACAACAGGCTATCCATATACACCTCAGGTAACGTAGAGCTTTGATAGGCAATGGTTTGGTATAGAAAATCATTGCCTATGGAAGTTCCTATTGGAATGACCGAATTTAAGAAGAAAAATTAGTAGTTTTTAAGATGAATGCTTGATATGTTACTGGAAGGACTGCAGGTTTGGTTCTTGCTACTGGTTTAATGTGTAATGCAGGACTTAGGAGAGGAGTTTGATGGTAGGGAAGTAGTTTTACACTACATTTTGTACTTTGAATGTTAAGAGATTACCCACAGTATCTCTTGCGTTGTATATAACTTTTATTTCTTTATAAAGTTATTGATTTTCCCTTTTTTTTTAAAAAGAAAGGTTAAACTACTAACCCAAAAGGACTCAAAAAAATTTGGGTACCTAAAATGAGATAATGCTTTCTACAGATATGTTTCAAAACAGAGTCATGGGAGAATCAATAGATAGTTGATAGTGGATGTTCGAGACATATGATAAGTAAAATATCACACTTCAACTACATTGAAAGAAAAGGCAGAGGTAATTTTGTCTTTGCAAATAAAAATAAAGCAAAGGTCATCGGAATTGGTAAAATTGGTGATTTTAATGCTACCTCTATTGATAACATCCTCTTTGTTGATGGTTTGAAACATAACCTGTTGAGTGTGAATCAACTATGTGACAAAGGTTACAAAGTCATTTTCTATGCATCTCATTGTGAAATTATTGATATTCATAATGATAATATTGTGTTTATTGGTCCTAGAAATTAGAATATATATTGTGCACAACTGAAAGACATGTCCTCACAAAGTGTTAAGTGTTTTGTTTCTCTAGAAAATGATTTGTTTATCTAACACAGAAGCTTTGGACATGCCAACATGAGCATTATGTTAAAATTGTCAAAAAATGAGTTAGTAAGAGGACTATCGACCTTAAAGTTCGAAAGCAATTAGGTTTGTGAAGTTTGTTTAAAAGGTAAACAAGTCAAAAGCAACTTTTCTCTTAAAAATATTATGTCTATTAGCCAACCGCTTGAACTTATGCACATGGATTTATTCGGTCCCATTCGGACTCAAAGTTTTGGTGGTAAACATTACAGTTTTGTTATAGTAGATGATTACTCTATATTTACATGGGTTTATTTATTATCAAATAAGGATGATGTCTTTGAAGTGTTTGAGAAGTTTTGCAGAAAAATTCAAATAGAAAAAGGGTACCGCATCACTTCAATTCGGAGCGATCATGGAGGAGATTTTGATAATAGAAATTTTGAAGAATTATATGACAACAATGATATAACTATCAATTTCTCTTGTCGAAGGACACCTCAACAAATGGGGTTGTAGTGAGAAAGAATAGAACTTTAGTTGATATGGCCAGGACCATGCTGTGTGAAAGTGTACTATCTCATGGGTACTGAGCAGAAGTAGTATCCATGACATGTTATGTACTTAACAGATGTCTCGTAAGACCTATTATGAAAAGACCGTTAATGAGCTGTGAAAGGAAGAAAACCAAATGATACTTGCTTTTGAGCATTTGGCTGCAAGTGTTTAGTTCTAAACAATGGAAAAGATAACCTTGGAAAATTCGATACGAGATCAGACGAAGCTATATTTTTGGGCTATAGTACAACTAGTAAAGGATTCAGAGTATATAATCAAAGAACATAAAAGATAGAAGAATCAATACGTGTGGTATTTGATGAAGCACTACCTTCAGCAACAACAACTAACTCAGATGATGAAGAGCATCGATTCCTAAAAATACATTGTAGAATCAAACTACACCTATAATACTTTCAGAATTACAAAATCAAGAAGGCCGTTCTAAAAACTAGAACAGAGTAGGCTTCTTCATCTCAACAGAAGCCTATGCAACCAAAAGCACCCAGAGAATAGAGAGGTCTTGATACACATCAGTATATTCTGAAAAATCCTTTGAAAGTCTAAGAACAAGATCATCATTCAAGAACAACTTTGTTTCTCTCATCTCACTGATAGAACCAAAGACCGTTAAAGGGCCCTTACTGATAAAAACTAGGTTTCAGTCATGAAAGACGAATTGAATCAATTTGATAAAAACAAAGTCTGGAATCTAGTACCTCATCCTCAAAACAAGTTAATCATTAGGACTCAGTGGGTATTTTGAAACAAATTTGACGAAAATGGTAAGGTGGTAAGAAACAAAGTTAGACTTGTAGCTCAATATTACAATCAACAAGAAGGTATTGATTTTAATGAAACTTATGCACATGTTTCTAGATTGGAACTGATTAGAATTTTACTTGTCTTTGTATGCTATAAAAACTTCAAGTTGTTCCAAGTGGATGTTAAAAGTGTATTCTTAAATGGCTACTTTATCAAAGAAGTATTTGATAAGCAGCCCCCATGTTTTGAAGATGAAAACCATTTGGATTACGTGATGAAGTTAACTAAAGCTCTGTATGGTTTAAAGCAGGCTTCTCGAGCCTGATATGAGAGGTTAGGTAACTTTTTACTTGAGAAAAACTTTGAGAGAGGAAAGGTAGATAAAACCTTATTTATTAAGAGAAAAGAGAATGATTTACTCATAGTGCAAATATATGTTGATGCATAATATTTAGTGCTACTAATCCATCATTATGTGAATAATTCTCAACATTAATGCAGGGGGAGTTGGAAATGAGCATGATGGGAGAATTATCATTCTTTCTCGGATTACAAATCAGACAAACAGATAAAGGAATCTTCATTAGCCAAGACAAATACACAAAGGAAATCATCAAGAAATATTGAGAATGCCAAACAGATGGTTACTCCCATGTACACTGGAACTAAACTTGACAAAGATGAAGAAGGCAAAGCTACAGATGAAACAAAGTATAGATGAATGATTGGATCACTACTATATCTTACAAGCTCAAGACTAGACATTATGCTTAGTGTGTGTCTTTGGGCATGCTTTCAATCAAATCCAAAAGAAAATCACCTTCAAGTAGTCAAAAGAATCTTTTGATATCTCCACGAAACTATGGATTTGGGACTATGGTATCCAAACATTGATTCATTTGACATAGTGGGCCATTGTGATGTAGGTTATGCAAGTGATAAAGTCAATCGAAAAAGCACAAGTGGTCACTATCAATTTCTTGGAGGATGTCTAGTATCTTAGTCATGCAAGAAACAAAATTGTACAACGCTTTCAACGACTAAAATAGAATATATAACAGTTGCCAGCTATTATGCTCAAATCTTATGGATGAAACATCAACTATAATTTTTCTCTAAACTTTTCTCATATTCCTATATTACCTGATAATATTAGTGCTATAAATCTTTCTAAAAATCCTGTGCATCATGCTAGGACTAAGCATATAGAAATTAAACATCATTTTCTTAGAGATCATATTTTAGAAGGAACCATTTATCATTTGCATGTTAATATTAAGAATCAAGTAGCTGACATTTCCACCAAGCCACTCTCTGAAGATATATTTTGCGTGTTAAAAAAAGAGCTTGGTATATGCAAACTCTCTGGTATTATTTCTACATGAATATTCTCTGCAACTTGTTTTTACATTTCGTTTAGCAGGCTCCTTCTATTCTGATTCCCTAAAAACCTCTTTTAGTTTAGTACGTTCCTTAAAGTTTAGAAGCCTCCTCTTAGGATAATAGGTTTCTTTTAGATTAGAAGTCTCTCTTCTTTTTAGAAGGCTTCTTTCAGGTTGACAATCCTAGTGACACGTGTTCTAAAAATAAGGAGTCATTTATAGCGTCGTTTCATCTTTTTCAAAAACGTGCACAGTCTAACAACTCTACGTACACGTCTGTCAGAAGATACACAACCGATTACGCTATATCTTTTGGCTTGCATGTCTACTCATCCTCTCACAAGATCAACGCTTAGGAATCACTTAGTATACCCTAAGGAAACTTCTCTCGTCTCTGTCATTCTCATCTGCGCTGCTTATTCTCTCTGCACCCTAATTCTTTGCATCTTATTGCCTCTAATTTTTCTCTCTCAAACTTCACCAAGCTTTGCTACAATGATAAGAACAAAATTAAAAGGACAAAAGAAAACCCCAACTTCTTGTGTTACCCTTGATGAAGCTCATATTATTGAACCTTTCTCTTCTAGAAGTCAAGAGAAGAAAGTGCCTAAAGTATACTAGATTACAAATGAAAATGATTAATAGGAAGAATCTACTCGGTTGATTAGATGAATATGGGCCAGAGGAAATCTTGCAAAACAAGCCGACAAAAGTTCTGGAAAAAAAAAAGAAACCACAGATGCTGAAAAGAAAGAGGAAGAAGAAGCCAGAAAAAGAAAAAAGGAAGAAATAAAGAAAGGCAAAGCGTCTGTAACTAAAGATACTATTGATAGAAAAGAGTTATCATAATAAGAGACATTTCTCAAAGAAAAAAAAGACAAAGAAAATAAAGATAACTGCACACAAGCAAGGAAAGACATCAATACCACCAAAAATGTTTGAATAAGTGGAAGTTGAAGTCCGTTATAAAACACAGTACAAGAAAAGAAAGGTGTTTGCTGGGTGGATCTTGCCTCCTATGATGTTTAATGACATAGGTATACCCATCTCTCCTTACTTTGTTGCCATTGGTTGGGAAAATTTTTTAAAATTAGATGAGACAGTATGCGATGAGCTAGTCAGGATATTCTACACACACATAAAGAAGGAAGAAATGAATGGAAAGCTAGTCATTGTCTCATAGTGCATGAATCTGAAATTTTTATTTCTGAAGAAATCTTAGGAGATATATTGAAAGTAGCTCATATAGGGAGAACTAATTTTCCCTGTTATAAGTAGGACGTTGATAATCTGTAGTTAGTCATAGTTGGCAAATCCATCTGCCTTCATGCTGAGAACACCCAAGACAAGAGACCATGGAGCAGGCAATTAGACTTAATACCACGATGCCTTGCATCGCTTTCAGCTGCTTTAATTTTTCCCAAGAGTAGCTCGGTTGAAAGGTGTAGCCTGCTGGACACTTATATGGCGTATAATTTGCTCAAAGGAAACAAAATGAATCTTCCAGCTATAATTTTGAGGTTTATGGTGGGTAAGGGGAATCATAAGAATATCACCGGTTGCCTACCTTATGGGATGTTGCTCACCAAGATTTTCAACCATTATGGAGTCCCTTTTACAAATCCGAATCAGTATGCTCCGGCTAAGTTTCACTTCTTATTAATTTGGATACAAATTGCAAAACAATGTCTCGATAGACAAAAGATCTGAAATAGTAGCAAAAAACTTAGATCCTATTCCAGACCAACAAAATCTTGTCCCTCCTCAAGATGAAAATAGTGTAAAACTCCATCAATACTGCAGAACATTCAAGCCAACCAAGAACATATGCGAGAAAAAATAGATAGCATACAAAATTAGCTTCTTGACATGCAAATCTAACTGAGAAAAATCTTTGAATCTCTTCATTAACTCTATTGCTATCCTTCTCTACCTGGCTTATTCGAATTTGTTTTATTTCACTTCCTCCCTATACTCTTTTATTATTTTTTATAATAACAAATGGGGAGAGTTTATGTTAATATATTTTTGCATATATGATGATATATTTCTCAATGCTGCTCAATGCATATTTCTCAATGCTACCTCGATTATATGTGTGATTGATTATGCTGTTGAACTTGTAAAAATTTGTGATATATATACGATATGTTATTTTCTTAAAAGACAGACTTTTTCTAATTATGTCTGAACATATAACAGTCATAGGTACCTTTCGAAATCATCATCTTCTATATTCCTTGTTATCATAAAAAAGAGGGAGATTGTTAGTTCAAAGTTTATATTTAACGATTTTGATGATAACTATATAATATTTCAAAATTCAAATTGGATTTATTTCCTTGTATAGATAACGATAATTTTTTAAAACGAAAATAAAATCATAAGAAAATTACTTCCTTTCTCGTAAGAACCTTCTTAGCAAACTTTCCTTACTAACATTCGGGAGGATCTTACCTTTTCGAAAATTGACTTCGGAAGTTTTTGTTCCAGCAGAGATGATATTAAAAATTCAAAGTCAACTCAGAATTAAGATGGAGCAACGACTAGTTGAAGAAATTGACTATTTAAAGAAGAGCAACCACATTTGTGAAAAAAAAAAAGCATACATAGACTTTCGAAACATTTAAGTAGCATCTATCTTTTTAAGAGTCATATCATTCTTATTGTGCCTTAGAAAGTGAAATCCCTCTATCAAGAGAGAAATTGTTATTTGAGAGCTTACTTTCGATTTTACATTTTTTTCTTCTGTGTGTTTTTAGAAGCTTGTTATATACTTCGAGTGTGAAAGGTTTGAGAACCTTGAAAAATATGTACTCGTGAGCTTAAAAAGGCTCGTTAAATTGCCACTTGGTTTTTATAATAAAACATTCAAGTTGAATACTTAGGGACTGGACATAGTTGTAAGATGAACCAGTATAAATTGACGATGTCCTTATCTCTTTTCTCTTAATTTTCAAATTTTCGCATTCTATTGTGTACGTGCTCTTTTTAGCAAGAGGCTTATTATGTTTTCAACTTGCAAAAGATTCTTTTCAGTTTTAACAGGCGCCTTCTATTTTGAATTATTTTAACAAGAGTTATCATTCAATAGACTATTTTCGTTTAGGCAGGGTCATATCTCACAAAAGGCTACTATCACCTAACAAGCTCTTGTCGTTTAAAAAACTTTATCGTCTAGCAGACTCCTACTGTTTTTATTCGTTAATTAGGATTTGTTTATTATACTAATTGAATTAACTTGTGAATTTTTTTTATACGCAATTCAACTCCCTCTTCCTTATGTTGGTTTTTATCATAATTGTCATCAAATCCCTCTTATAATTGGTTAAATAGTCACTTGTAATGAATTCTTTAATTAACTAACCTTATCAGTATCAAAATTAAAAAATAATTTAAAAGAATAAAATGACAACCAATAACAAATGCTAAGAATTCATTATTATAACATGTCATAATTAATGTTATTTCTACTAAATTCTTGATAATTTTACCTTTCCATAATCCTCATTATTGTTTGTCCTGGTCATTCATTTTAGACTTGAATCTTGAAGAAACTTAAATTTGTCATCAAAGGTAACTTAAATACACTTGAATTATTATAATTCTTTTTTTAAATTAAACTAAACAATTATATTGTTGTTCATTTACTTTATTTTTTTATAAACTCGTAAAAATGAATTTAATTAATTATAAAATAAAAAATTTAATTTGATAAAATAAAAATTAAGAAACTAAAGTACATCTAGTAGTAATAAAGTTTAGGAATCTTGTCATTATTTCTGCAAAATGCTTAAAACAAAAATGGAAAAGAATATGAAACAAACAGTTTTAATTAGAAGAGTTGAGCGCCGGATAAGTTTAGGTTTAGATAACTCATAATTAAACTCAATTAAAAAAGACTTTATTTTATATTTTTATTTTCAAAAAAATATTTTTTAAAATTGATAAAATTGACATATGGGTCAGGTCATCCTTAAAGAGAGTACAATTTGCAGATTGACTGTTGGCTAGACAGACCTATACCTGGAAAGCGCCTCAAAAGGCTAAATCAAAATGCGCATCGATCCAAATCCCTATTATTAAACGGCGCCGCTCCATATCATCCGTTTCCTTTTAGTCATTTGGACGAAATTACCCGCCAGTTTACCTATTATTTAAGGGACCACCCCTATAACGAACCAGATTTCCAGAGCAAACGAACCAGGGACCACTAACCAACGAAAAGGTTGAAAACTGCACAGACTAGACTTAAATTTTACGCACCATCATTGCTACCACTTTCCATCTTTTTACTGTTAAACCCCAAGGATGTATGTCTACGTCAGGTTTTACCTCCTCACCAATTTTAAACCGTAGGATTACAATCACAATTCCCATTCAACAAGGATGTGCGGACTTGATTTGGTGTTGTGACTTTGACGGGAAAAAAACATTCTTTTGCGCACATGCATCCACCGCATCTTCCTCACTGACACGTCGGCGCCGTACGCATCAACCGGGAATTAATTTTATCTATATATTTATATAGCCTATATACAGTATCTGTTTCCGAATAACAAGTCCCGGCCGCCAGACACGCACCGACCTGGCCGGTCACCTTCCATCCTCTTTTGGCGGTTAACTTACACATTAGACGGCCCACACTCTCCCCCAAGTCTCGATCATAAACGGCTACGACACGTTGGTTAGTTAAGCAGTCAGTTTCAGGATTAGGAAAAAAAGTGGAGAATTGAATCAGATTATCGTCAGATACCAACGGTTTCGTTGTCATGTGGTACGTGTCGGAAAGCGAAAAGATAGCTACAGCAGAGCTGATGATGCTTTTGTGCGGTCTATTGTTGTTCTTTTATAATTGATATCGAAACCTTTTTCGAGGATTTTGTTCATTGGTCGGTTAGGGTTTTAAACAAAAAAATGGAGACGTGAATTTCACGCTTTTGAAAGCATCAGTTCTGCTTTTTCGCTTTTTGCGGGAGTTCTTAAAGTTCAGTTTGTGAGTGTGTGTGTGTGTGTATGAGAGAGAGAGAGAGAGAGAGAGGGAGAGATAACTGCTGTGGAGTTGGTGGAGTGATAAAATGGAGGATGTAAGGGTGAAGGACACTTGGCGCGACGAGCTCGCGAGTCTGATGGACGACACCGGAATTCGGTACTACGCCGCCGAGCCGATGGGACTGGCGAAGAAGACGGAGGCTGATGACGTGGAAGCGGAGAGTTTCAAAGAGCAAGTAACGGGATTTTTGAAATCGTGGGGCGAGATGCTTTTGGATTTAGGGAAAGGAGTTAAAGACATTGTTGAACAGAGTTTGGCTACTGAGGATTCGTTTGTAGCTCAAAAGCTTGCAAAACCCGTCGCTAAGGTCTCGAGTAAATTGAAGTTTTTGAATGATTTCTTGCCCGAAGATCGTGACCCTGTTCACGCTTGGCCCATTATCTTCGTTGTTTCTATACTAGCGCTTGCAGGTATATGATAGCTTCTTTTTTGAGTAATTTGACTTTCGATAGCTTCTTTTTTGAGTAATTTGACTTTTGGTTTTATTTGTTAGTTTTCCTTCTTTGCAAGTCTTTTGTTTTGATTAATTGATTATTGGATATGGGTGTGAATTGATAGATCTGTTTATGTATGGAAGTATCATCAACTCAATTTTTCTTAGGAAAGTTGGAGAATTGCATTGCCGGAATCTTATGTTTATGGTAGCAATTATGAAATCCACATTGTGTGTTTGTGAGAGTGATGTGAAATTTGTTCAAGTACGGAATTCTTCCAAACTTGATCTGTATATGGGAACTGTTTGACTTGGATTATGTCATTGATTTATTTATATATGTTATGAATTTATGTGCAGCATTAGGTGTAAATACCACAAAAAGTAGTTCACTTCCATCAGTAAAAAGAGTGCGTTTACATCCTCCTGTTGCTCGTCGCATACTACTTCCAGATGGTAGACATGTAGCTTATCGCGAGCAAGGCGTTGCAGCTGAGAGTGCACGATATTCAATGATTGGTCCACATGCTTTCCTTTCATCTCGTCTTGCAGGTAACAACTTGGAGGAAATTTTCATTCTGTGGGGGATTCTGAACAGTGAAACTTTCTTTTGAGTATGACTTCCTTAGTCTTTGTACATTTAAGGTATACCTGGAGTCAAAGCATCACTGCTTGAGGAGTTCGGTGTTCGCTTGATTACATATGACCTTCCTGGTTTTGGAGAAAGTGATCCTCACTACAAGAGAGACCTCAATTCATCGGCACTGGACATGCTTTACCTAGCTAATGCCCTTGGTATTAACGGCCAATTTTGGGTGCTTGGTTACTCAAGTGGAAGCATGCATTCTTGGGCTGCTCTCAAATACATTCCTGAGAAAATAGCCGGTATCTTAATCGTGCTTTGTTTTGCAGTTTATTGCTAGGTTCTTACCTGCATCTTCTATGCATCGAAGTATCAAGCCCCATCTTGTTCATAATGCCTACTCGTTGTCATCCACATCATATAAAATTTTTTATGTTTACACCTATGATTATCTGTATGATCCAAGCATGACTAGTGAAGATGTGAGTAAAGGATCATACACAGCAATGTTTTAGCAAACTTGAAATTTTAATTGGAATGGGTTCTTTCTTCACTGTACATAACTTGTTGAGATGCCCATGAATCATAGGTGCTGCCATGTTTGCTCCAATGGTCAATCCATATGATGCAAGCATGACTAAAGAAGAGATGCGCAGAACATGGGCCCAGTGGTTGCCCAGAAGGAAACTGATGTACTTCTTATCTCGGAGATTTCCTAAATTTCTCTCTTCTTTTTACCACCGCAGCTTCCTATCAGGGAACCATGGTCAGATTGATAAGTTGATGGCTCTATCACTTGGAAGGAAGGTTAGTTTTTATGTCATGTTTGTTGTCATTACCATTTACGGCCTTTCCAAAGTGGCCTTGTAACTTCAGATTTATAAACTAAAGCTTATATGTTTTGTTGAGTTATTAGTGAAAATTTTAACTTATGCTTGACTTATTCAGGACAAAGTTTTGACCGATAAGGCAATATTTGAAGAGTTTTGGCACAGGGATGTGGAGGAGTCTGTCCGTCAGGGGAGTGTTAAACCTTTTATTGAGGAAGCCGTGCTGCAGGTGTCTAACTGGGGTTTCAGCTTAGCAGATCTTCGGGTGCAGAAAAAATGTCAAAGTAAAGGCATCCTTTTATGGCTCAAGTCCATGTACAGTCAGGCTGAATGCGAGTTGACTGGCTTTCCTGGTCCAATACACATATGGCAGGTATCCACAATTCTTTCTTCTTGATTTCTGCTGCTGTGTAAAGCATTATGTCAGCAATCTGCAGGCCACATTACCAGGTTTTTGTAGCCTTCGCTATCTGTCTTTTGTGCTATGATTTACTCTATCAACAACAACACTTTTATAGATGATCCGAATAATTCTATCACCTAAGTCATTAGAATTTGCATTTCATTTTCCAGGGAATGGATGATCAAGTAACGCCACCTTCAATAACTGACTACATTAGCCGAGTTCTACCTGATTCCATATTGCATAATCTGCCAGATGAAGGCCACTTTTCGTATTTTTTTCTCTGTGATGAATGCCACAGACACGTATTCTCTACACTATTCGGAGACGCTTTAGGGCCTCTTGAAGAGAAGGAACAAATGGTCGGCAGACCACCTGAAGGAGAAACGAAAGAGGTTTCATCTGTTACTGAATCCTCATCAGTATAATGCCTCACTGGTTCTGCGTTGACATAATCCATCACGACAGACAGATAATACACTTCGTTTCTTTTGGTTCAACTTCTGATGTAAATAGCACAGAATGCTTCCAAGCAGATGGAGCATGAAAGATGAATTATATGCGGTTCCAACTTTTTTGTATGGTAAAGCACTTACGAAGAGCAAATTACTATAGAGAGCCAGCAATTTTAGGTGATGGATTTCCTCTTTCCTGTCTGATACCGCACGTTTGCATTGGCCAAATGATACCTGAACCAAAGACAATTAGCGTTGATTGTATCATCTAATCTCTTGTCACTCCCTTTCAGAAACCAATCCTGCTCAATTTGACTCTTAATAAGAAGCTAATTCTCGCAATTTTGTTCTGTCGTGGATATGTCTCTACAAATTGACTCATTCCGATGGATTAAATCGAAAATTAAAGGACTTGAGTTTTAAAAATCAGTCTATGAATGAGGATTAAATTTAAAATTTAATAAAAACGGAAAAATAAATTTAAAATTTCGATCAAAATTTTTTAAAGAATTTGATAAGGCCATCTTAAATTTAGAGCAATCTAAATTAGTAAAATTAGAAAATTCGATTGAATGAAGTCAACTAGTCAAACTTAAATTGATCAAAATTTGGAGTCAAGAGATTAGTTCCAAACTCGACCAAATAAGCCAGATGTCGACAAAACAATGTTGTTTTATGTTATTTTGTGTAATTATATAAAAAGGTGTTGTTTTGATTTGTAAGTTCAAAAATTTAAAACTAAAATAACGCTATTTTGAAAAGGGTAAATTGAGTTCATATCACATTAAAAAGAGTTGAGCAATGTCAGGTAAGCTAATCTATTACCATATTAAATATTTATTTAAGAGGGTATAATAGAATATACTTCTAAAAGATTTCTTACTTTAAAAATATTAAATAGATATCTTTTCACTATTCATATTTTTAGTGTCTTTAAAAATAACGCATTAATTTGAATAAAAAGATAATAAGTCTACCTCACACTTTTGAGAACTGAATATAGTAATTTAGTTCACATAAATAATTATGATTTATTTTATTTTTAATTATTTATCCTATTTTAATTATTTATTACAACAAAAGATAATGAATGTTCTTCAAATAATAGTAGTAAAGAAAAATAATAATATTTAAAAATCTAATTTAATTAATTTTTAAATAAACATTTTATCATTTAAATTTTATCATAATTATATATTTCTATATTTATTCACTTGATTTAATTTTTATTATGAATTTCATAAGAAATCATATTCTTGTATAATAGATTTATGTTTAGACCTCTTATACCAAGGAAATAAGAAATGCAGGCGCAGTAAATGCATTTTCGTATAATGAGAAGTCACTGTGATGCAACACATAACGAAAACGTTGACATTAGCCCAGGAAGAATGCTGAAGATTCAGACAACGGCGGAGAGAACAACATTTTATTTGGAAAAGTTTTGCTGAGAGTGTCTTAGGACTTGCATACTTAGAATCCATAGCCTGTTAAATTGTAATTAGCCGCAAGTGACGGGAATCAATGCAGGCTCTGCAAAGCATATTTAGTGTCATTCTGATTCTCAGTTCTCACTCAAATGATATCTGGAAGCAGAAAACAAGTCCACAGGACCAAAATAAAACGATTGGAATCAGAAAATTCCAGTTTCGTTATTGCCTCTCACGTACAACAGTGTAGGAGCATTTCGAGGAGACAGATTAAACACCCCATCCTGTATACTAAAATGCAGACCAATCATATCTGAGTTTTACAAATTTTGTACACCCATTGGGACTTGAAAAAGCGATAGGACATCTGTTTTTCTTTCAAAACTAATTTCAAGAATCATCTTTTGTGGCACTAAGCACTTTCAGATTCTTGATTGGTTGAATGGTTTAGGATAGTCAAGTCAATGGCACTAAAATGCAGAACCGCCACCCTTTTTTCCAAGAAAGATATCTTTTGCTTCATTTATTTTGGACGCTAGATAATGACTTCCTCCTGCATCCGGATGGTTTGCAACCATCACTCTTCTATGTGCTTCCTTAACCTTATCTATTGGAGTACTTTCCCTGCAAAAAAAAAGAAAGATTCCCAATAAACAAAATAAACTAGCAGTGATTTATGAGATGAGGTAAAGCACCTTGAAAGGTGCACAACTTCAAACACTTACAGCAATGAAGAGCTTACAAAAGCACAAGTTCCACTGAAGGTCATGAATGTACAATGCAATGCAAGAATATAGATCAGGTAGCAATGAATACAAGCGTCTACTTAATGCTCTCAGGACAACTCACTCTGTTTTTGACTATGCAAACGATCATGGAACTATGAATTTGGATTAAACAAGAATCTGAAGGCCTCACAACTAGTCAAGAAGGAACACCCAAGAACTAGGAACTAAAATAAGCGACTATGTCTTCTAAACTTATGGGAGTATTGGCATGTTGTTCATTTCAAGAGATGGTTTCAGGCAGGCTCAAAGAGTTCTCTAGTAGTAGAAGCATTCATTCGAGAAATCACTGATCTGGAAGGGCTCAAAACAACTTTATATGACCTTCTATCTTTGTTTAGATAGGTGAGTAATGAAATGCTTAGCAAACACAAACTACTTGATGCTTAATCAAGCTATCTCACTACATTCATTACCAAGGTCAGGACTTACATCGCTTAACACTCATTACATTAGGTCAACCCTTATGAAATTTCAAGGTGTCAATTGTTCTCATATCATTCTCTCTGCTTATGTATTCATAAGAGGGTGACCAATGATCCATGTAGTTCCTAAGAACTGTTAGCAGACATCAGTATGACTCAGTTTCTATGCTGAAGAAATTTACCATATCAACAAGTATTCTATCACATTGTACACTTTACCCAAAATGCATCTCAAGAACCTGACTCATGCTATAATAGAACTTTGTATTATTGCAGAAAAGATGACAACAAACCTGACTCCAAGAATTAAAGCAGCTTCTCTCCTTGTCATGATGGGTTGAAACCCACCTTCGTAAAATCTGCGCAATCTAGCAGTTGGAGGTCTTGCTTTGAATGCCTGCCATGCCTGGATAGCATATCTAGCAGCATAAGCACTAGCAGCTATTCCAGCACCTGCTATAAATGGTGTAGCCTGAACAACATTTACCCAATGCACATTAAACATTTTGAAATTGAATAATCAACTGAAATAATCTTGGTTGTATAACAAACGACATTTTTCTAATAACAAAAAAGTCCAGTTAATCAACTTGTACATAGCAACTGCAAGCCGAACTACGAAGGTCCATAGCTACGATAATCAACAGATGCTAGCAATTATTAACCTTTTGTTAACACATATTACTGCATCGAACAAAACAATTAGGAATCGAGGTTATCAATCCTAAGAATCCAAATAACAGCGTTAGTTTCAAGAGATCCACAAATCCTCTACTGGCTACAACAAAAGGATTAGGGTTCTCGACCCACATGACAACCATGTAACCTAAAACGAAAAAATTTGAAGTTTTTTTTTTTTTCCTGAAACCAAATCGATAAGGCGTTTGTAGCGCGGGCGAGCTATGATTATTAGATCCTAATCCAGATATTAAAAAGGAGGAGAAAACCCTAATTGGGGAAACACCAACATAAGCAAAACCCTAACAGTCGAGAAATCACCATGCAATCTGCAATTCTGTCTACATGAACCCACAAGATCAACGAAAAATGAAGGAAACTCACCATTGATTCAATGCTCTACCGTTGAATGACACAGGAACAGGATACGAACGTTAACGAAATATTATTGTGTGTGTGTGTATATTTATTTATTTATCGTAACGCGCAAGTAAAGTAATTAGTGTGTTAGGGTTTGGCGGCGCTTTATTTTTGAAATTAATAAATAATCTTAAAATAGAGCAAATGAATTATTTGCATATCTATTGAATTAATAAATGATCTATGTAATACTTTGATTAATTTTCTAATAACTAATTACATATTTTTCTTTTTTTGTAAACAACAATATTATTAAAAAAAAACTAACACAAAACATAGAAAGAGAAAGATGATGAATCTAACCCTGAGTCGATAGGGTGCTCGTACACTCAAACTAACATCCTTCAATCTCAAAGCTATTAGAAATACAAGAATCAACAGATAAAACTTCATCTAGCCAATTAGGATGATTAGACCAAAAAACATAGTAAGCTTGTAATAGAGTCGCCCTAGCAATGCAATGAGTTGCTTTATTAGTATCCCTACACGTCAATTTAAAAGATAAAGACATAAGATGCTTTTTAAGATCAATACAATCTGATACAATAAGCTCCAATTCAATGTCTGAAAATGAAGTTCCCGAAACTAGACAAAAAAGTTCATAACAATCCATTTCAACCTTAATGTTATTCATGCCCTTATCTTTAAGCTAAGATAAAGCTTCCTTCAAGTCCAAGACTTCAGTAACAAGAGGATTCACTACCATAGTAATCAAATTAGAAAAAGCTTCAATAAAGTTACCATTTTCATCCCGTAAAATAGCAGCCAAATTTGTGCTTGAGGCTTCCGAGAAAAGTGCAGCGTCAACATTACATTTCAACCAAGACAGGGCTGGTTTCTTCCATTTTTGTTAAGGTGGGACAGTAGGAGTACGAGATGAAACTTCCCCCAAGGCCACATGAGCTTGGTTCTAAGAGGTAATATAGTTATCAGCCAAAGAAATCACATTAGTGCAAGAAACATATTTTTGTTGCCAAATAAAATCATTTCTATGGTACCATAAGCTCCATAAGATTGCCCCCATTTTTTGCATATTTAATTTATCTGTATCCTTAAATATGCCCCAAATGATATCCTCTACATGAGTATTAGCAAAATTCACGCCTTTAATATGTCAAGTGTTTGCAGCAAAAACATAATTAAATAACACATGGTTTTCATCTTCCCCAATTCCATATCTCGGGTACTGTGTATCAATAGGAGCACCCCTTGCAGCAAGCTATGTTTTATATGGCAAAAAATTTCTCAAAACTTGCCAAAAAAATATTTAATTTTAGGAGGGAGCAAACTATTCCAAGGACAATTCCAATCACCTTCAACAAAAAAATCACAAATATTTGAGAATTTTTCAATGGCAATTTTATACCTCGTTTTCACCTAGTAAACTCCATTTTTTGTGAAATGCCAAATAAGTTTATCAGAAGGCCTTCTCCTACTCACCGAGATACTCAAAATCTGAGCTGCATCCAACGGAGCAAAAACTCCATTAATTAAATTCATATCCCAAGTCTGTCCATTATCCGAAAGAAACTCACTAACCCTCATGTTCTCCATATCATGAAGAGGGGTTGAATCAAAGTTTTAAAACCTGGACCGGACATCGAACCGGAGGTTTTACTGGTCACCGGTTTGACAGGTTCGACCGGTTCACATCATAATTATGTAATAATTATATTTAATTATATATAATATTAATAAAATACAAAAATACAAAAATATACCAAATAATATAAAATATTAAAAAAAAATAAAAAATTCATCGAACCAGTGGTGGAACCGGACCGGTTTGACCGGTTCTCACTGGTTCAATTAGGGTCCGATTTTTAGAAGTGAACCGGACCGGATAGCAGACCGGTCACTGGTCGAACCGGCCACTCCAGTCCGATTTTCAAAACAATGAGTTGAATTGATAAAGAAATTGTCATTATCATTTAGCCATGGGTCTTCAAAAATTCTTATCGTTTCTCGATTTCCCATTCTCCATCGAATACCTTCAGTAAGAAACTTTTTTGCACGACAAATACTCTTCCATACAAAGCTTGGGTGAGACCCTTCAAAAGCTTTTAAAAAATCCTCATCAAGAAAATATTTAGATTTGAAAATACGACTTGGAAGAGATTTTGGGTAATTAATAAAACGCCAGCCTTGTTTGCAAAGAAGTGCTAAATTGAAGCAATGAAGATTTCGAAAGCCTAAACCTCCAAATTTCTTTGGAACACACAACCTATTCCAATTAGCCCAATGAATAGACCTGTTACTATCCTTTGATCCCAGCCAGAAAGAATTCATCATCCACTATAATTCATCACAAAGAGACTGCGGAATCATGAAAACACTCGTGCAGTATAAGGGAATAGCTTGAAAAACTGTTTTAATAATAACTTCTTTGCCCGCTCTTGAAAGAAATTTATTCTTCCGACTAAGTAACCGTCTGTGAATGTGGTCTTTAATAAATGAGAAAACATGCTTTTTATTTCTCCCAATTAAAGAGGGTAAGCCCAAATATTTTCCATGATCAATTGGAGTTTCCACTCCAAGCTTCCTCTTAATATTAGCCCGAACATCAGGCTTCGTATTTGAGCTAAAAAAATCCCCAAAATTTGAAAATTAATGGCTTGACTAGAAGCATTCTCATAGATAGTCAAAATATTTTTCACCACTCGACTCTCCCCTGAACATGCTCTAAAAAAGAAAAAACTGTCATCAACAAACAATAAGTGTGACACACTTGGGCACCCTTTTTTAATAATACATCCATGAAGAGATCCATTAGCTTTTGCTTGTCTGAAGGGAGCTAAAAGACCCTCAGCACATAAAATAAAAAGATAAACAGATAGGGGGTCTTCCTGTCTTAACCCTCTACGCCAAAGAATAGTCTCCAGCAAATGACCATTTAAGCAAACCAAATAACCAATAGTCTTAACTCAAAGCATAATCCAGTGCACCCATTTGCATGAAAGCCCAATTTAATCAAAATGAATTGTAAGTAATTCCATTCTACCCGATCTTAAGCTTTGCTTATATCAACTTTAAGGGTAGCATCACCAAATTTACCCCTACCCTTGCCCTTCATATAGTGGATAATCTCAAAAGTCACAAGGATATTATCCGAAATAGTCTACCAGGAACAAAACCATACTGCATCGGTGAAATTAATTTAGGTAAAATTAATTTCAAACAGTTAGCCAGAAATTTTGAGATTATTTTATACAACACATTACATAAAGCAATAGGGTGTAAATCTTTCATCGAATCGAGTCTCTTTTTTAGGGATTAAAGCAAGAATCAAATCATTAAGATTAGAAGGAAACTCACCCCGATTAAGCCAACTGGTGCATTGATTAAAAACTTCATCTCCAACAATATGCCAACATTTAAAAAAAACAAATTTAGGCCATCTGGTCTAGGAGCTTTTTCGGGGTGCATTTGAAAGACAACTTTCTCAAATTCTTCCAGTTGAAAGGGGTCGTTAAACTAGCATTGTCTTCTTCATTTACCAGTTGTTGAATCATGTCAAAATTCTCAAAACCAAAACCTCTAAAATTCGAGTAAAGATTTTGAAAATAATTCAGCACAATCGAACTCATTGCTTCATGGCTTGTTTGAGGAGTACTTGAATTATCCAAAGCATAGGAATATGATTTATGTGTTTCCTATCCATAGTTTGCTTATGAAAATAATGGGTATTAGCATCACCAAAATTGAGCCAAAATAATTTGGCCCTTGCTTCCAATAAACCGACTCCTAAACAAGGGTGTTGGTCAAATCATTTTTCAACATAGAAACCCGATCATCATCTGTATCCTCACTCCTTGCCTTCAACAAATCAGCTTTAATTTTTTTGATTTTTTCCTGAAAATTATTATCCAGTCCTATATTCCAATTTTCAAGCCTATTACAACAACCTTTCAATCTTTCCATTAGATTTAAACCCCCTCCAACATGCTAGGATAATTCAAACACCTCAAAAAAATTATTTTCCATGAACCAATTATTTTCAAAATTAAACCTGGCATCTATTTTACAAGGTCAATCATATAAAGCAATAAATTTAATAGGGGAGTGATTAGAATAAGCACTAACCAAATTGTAGAGCTTGTGATAGGGGAAAATATTAGTCCATGCCTCATTTACAAAAAGACGATCCAGACACTCCATGATGAAATCCTCGGTACCTCGACCCCTTTCCCATGTATAGCCAAAGCCTAAGAGAGGAATATCCTTCAGATTGCAGTCATCAATACAAGTTTTAAATCCTTCATAGAGATGAGAAGGATAGGTAGCCCCACCTACTTTATCTTCTACCGAAAACAAATTATTAAAATCTCCAAAAACTGCCTATAGTAAAGAATACCTTCTACTAAGAGCTCGTAGTAATTCCCATGTGTTTCGTTTATTATTCGAGCTAGGAAAACCATAAATACCCGTCAGCCTCCACTTTGGCTTATGAAGCTCCTTAATCTCCATGTCAATATGGTTATTAGAAAAACCAGTAACTGAAATATTACAAGTATTCCCTAACATAACTAACCTACCACTTTTACCAATCTTATCAACTGTAAAGCAAAATTCAAACCGCAATTGAATCCGAATTTCCTCAATCTTATTTGAATGGACAAGTGTCTCCATTAAGAAAAGAACATCTAGTTTATTGTTACAAACAAGCTCTTTAAGAGCTAACACTGCACGACAATTCCCTAATCCCGGCAATTCCAACTTAGGCCAATCATTGCTTTCGGCAGGCTTGCCTAGCAAGTCCCGCCATTAAGTTTTCAGTGGAAGATGCGAGTTCAAATGAAGAAGAAGTTTTACCACCATTCTGCTTCCCATCGTTGTTTACTGGAAATTCTTTGCGTGGGCATTTTTTATTCTCATCAATTTCCATAACTAAATTTTCTTTTTCTTTTGACAGGTTTTGGCCCAAGTTTTCAGTCGGGCCCAACACTTCGGTTTGGTCTATAGACTTCGTTGACCCTTTAGTAATTGACTTAAACTGGAAACTTTTATAATAGGAAGGATAATTATTATGGATTTTGCATGGCATCTTATCCTTACCTTTTGAAATTCTAGTATCCTTGATTGTAGACATTGACATCGCTCCTGTTGATTCGTTTAGATTCCTCCTCCATCTGTTGATTCCACCACCGTTTGTGCCCTTAAACTCCGCTCTTATTTCTTCCGGCCAGTCTCGTCTAATCTCACCGTTCGGAAAATCCAAAAGGCGCTCACAGTTTATCTTAGTATGCCCAATAATACCGCATACATAACAAACCAGTGGAATTCTTTCATATCGGAATCTAATCTCCACTTTATTCTCCCCTTGTTTGCTAATGGTTTTCCATCTCATAAGTGGCTGTCTGATGTTCAATCTGCATCAAATCCAAACATACCTTTGCCATGAAGCTCTACGAGGCATTGCATCATATACTTAAGAAATGAACCCATGAGATTTCCCAAAATTTTGGCCAGTTTTTCTGATGCAAATCCTGACGGAATATCGTGGAATTCAACCTAGAAATCTCCATAATGAAAATCGACCTGAGCTGGATCTTCCCCTCACTGTAAATGATGAATAAGTAGAAGGCAGTTATTAAACGACCAAGGGCCACCTCCTACCATCCTTTTCAAATCTACAATATGAAAAAATTGAATGAGATAAAGATTCTCATCAATCGGGTTGATATGCACACCTCGGATTAGCCTCCATAAATTCAACAACGTTCTCTCTATAGCCTCAAAGTTAATTGTCCTTTCTCCCAAAAACTTCCCCACTGGGCATAGCTCATGGTTGATCTCCTCCTTTGCTACGTCATCTTCTTGTAAAATAAATTCTTCATTTTCCTTTTCATGGATTGATAAATCCTGAATATCGATCTCCATAATCAAAATACAAAACAAAACAAAAAATTGACTATGCAATACAAACCGTGCACATGGAAGGCACAACCAAAACTTGCACTATTCTATAGAGAAAAGGCAAGACAAAGCTTTCACCTAGGACCTAGTTGGATGTTAATTAATGAAATGGAACGAAACGGAACGGTTTATAATAGAATATAATATAGTAAAAAGTTGTTTAAAAATGATGAAAGAGTTCATAATGTAACGTAGTTAAATGTTATTTGGAAGATGGATGAAATGTAATATAATGTATAATAAATGCCTATTATACCCTTAATATTAAAATGGCTGTTACAAGAAGTTTAACGCTATGATTTTAAAACAGAAATCATGTCCAATTATAAGGTCACGGTTTAAGTCACAACCATGACAAATGATTTTTTAAATATATTTTCTATTTTAAAATAATATATTTTTAATAATTTTTTTACTATTTTATTATTAATTATATACAATTTATTATTAATTATATATAAATTTTATTATTAATTATTTAATAAATTTTATTTTATTCTATTATATGTGATTTATATTTAAAAATAATTTAATTATATTTTTATTTATATAGAAATATACACAAACAATTAAAGAATAATTTGTAATATTTTTTTATTTTTCATTAATAACAATTTTATTAAATTTTTTATTTTATTATTAATTATATACAATTTATTATTAATAATATAAAATATTATTATTACGGTAAGGAGAAATAATATAAAAAATTATTAATTATATACAATTTTTGTGAACCGTAATAAATAAGTCTGGGAAAAAAGGGGTTAGGGTTAGAGGAAATGATTAGTATTAAGAAAAATTATTGGGGGTATATTAGGTAGTATGTATTTATTAGTTTACATTTCATCCTAAACTCTCCGAATCGGATATTTCTTATTTTCACTGCTTAGGATGAAATGAAACATAACTTGAAATTTTCCGCTTCCATCTCATTCCATTCCATTATGAAACTTTCAATTAAATGATAGAAGTGTATTACGTTCCATCACGTTTTATTACCAACCTTTCAACTAAACAGGGCTTTAAAGTTGATCATTGAATATGATATTTCCCTTAAAATATGATAAGGAAGTAGGAATAAGTATAATTAAATGACTTAAATATAGAGATGATTAACTATTTAACGTAAGAATATATTAAAAGTAGATATTTAAGAGCAAGTGAAAGTTACGTACAATTAATAACTCTTCATTGACTTCCGCAAAAAATGGAGAAACTTGTACATTATAACAGCTCTTTAAAAGTGGGTATTTAACATAATTTTTTAATCTTTATTTTTAATAATTCCAATACATCATACTAATGTCAATTTGGACATTATTTGTGGAAGCACAAATCTAAAGGTCTCATTCAAATGAGGAATGGAGACAAAAGTGTTTTAAAAAAATAATGATAACAATAACAAGTAATATCAAGAAACAGATTTCACCCCCAACGAATAAACGATCATTTTCACGAGGGAAAGAAAAGTGATTGAGAATCCAAGTGATCCTTTTATTTCCCTTATCTTTCTTGGATTGTTGACTATCCGAGGAATTGCCTCCTCCAGTTCATGCTGTAAGTGTTTAAACGCCTTCTCTAATGGTTATTGTGTTTTGTGCTGTGAAGTTGCTTTCGATCTTTGGTGGACCGGGATGCCGCCTTAGTCTGGCCGGTGAGGGTGGATAAGAAAGCCGCTTCTTTACAGGCCCCGTCGACACCTTTTCCCTTTCTGGTGTCCCATTCTTCTCTAACCCCAGTGGACTCTGCAACCTGGACTTTGCTCTTGCAGACTCAGTTGGTACCATGTAGCTTGGAACAGTTGAAGAACTCGCCAGACTATCGTTATCTTGCACTACTGACCCTGCAATGCTGTGCCTTCTAGATTGCATGCTGACCATGCTTCTGGAATCATCATCTTGACCCCCAGTGCTGCTCCGTGGGCTTGCTGACTTCAATTTTCTGGCAACAGTTGAAGCTGGCTTTAGAGGAGTTGAAGGGGAATGCAGGTTCACAGTTTGGCTAGGCTTTTCGCTTTCAGTTGGTGATAGATAATCAGAATTCAGCTGGTAGCGAGCATAGGACTTCATAATTTCCCCTCCCATGCTACGGCTTGCAGATGAGTGGTCATTAAATTCCTTCTCTGCCATGCTCCGGCTATCCCATGGATGAGCTGCCATCCATCTTTCGAACCAACTCCAGCCCCAGGTAGGATTGCCTGGATTCATGAACATTGTATTTGCAGATCTTGGAGGATTCTTCCCAGTTTTCTACGTAGGAAAATTTCATGCAGTGTCAGACTCAGGAAAAGAGAGAGCACACCAGCTAATATTCAAGGAACTCATGTTGAAGGCTGAGTATTTCTCTTCCAGGATATAAGAATAGTCCATGTCTCCACTCTGGATATGAAGATAATACTTGTATTGCAATATATGAAACTACTTAATCAGCACATGTAAATTTGACCAAGCAAATGACTCAATGAATGTAGTCAGATGTTTGAACTCGCTGGTTTATCCAAACATCCCACTTTTTGGAAATTAAAATAGTTTGTTGCAAATTAAAATTTTGAATTATTCAACATAGTATAGAATACAGTACTTTTAAAAGATTGGTTACCTGATGAGAGAATGCATAAGCCAGTGCTCTTTCCCTTCTCATTGCAGCCTCGTACTTGCTAAGAAGGTTTGCTTCAATCTGTTCCTTCGAATGTAAGCTATCATCCCATTCCTCTTTCATCTGTCACAACAACCAAATAGTCCTACTCAGCTAAAGGAACTGGTCCTAGAAGCCACTGGTAATAGAATGTCAATGAAGTTGATAGTCCTGTATTTTGTTCATCTAGATTAAAATTCATGTCTACATAACGTAATTGTAAGATCATTTAGAAGCACAGAGTTGACAACTACATTTCACAAATTATTTGACATTCTTCTGGTGCCATTTCAGGAAATTCTTCGTGACATTTATTCCGAATTAAAAGAATTGACCTGCCACCAAAGCTCTGAGACACAAGCATTGTATTTAATAATGACATAGTATTTATTCTACAATTCTGATAATGTGCATCAAGACATATACTATCATAAAGGGTTAATAAGGCGAATCCACCCGCAAATTCTCAAGCTCTTTTGCATGCTTCTGCAGGAGCTGTCTCTGGAGGGCCTGATTCTCTTCTGACATTCTGATTCTCCTAGTATGAATCTGAGACTGCACTCGGGCTAAAGCCTGCATGCACCGAAGGGTATTTACTGCTTGTCGTTTGACAGTTGGTCCTTCCATTAGTGACTTAAGCCTGAACAACCCTCGCAAAGCACGCAATGCCCTTCTTGCCTGAAGAGAAATCAGAATTGATGCAAAATAGTTTTATAACATTATCCATCATGGCAAATACAACGATAACAGCTTGAACTTTCAGAGTCCTAACAGAAGAAATAAATTATCAGACTTAGCAGTCAGCATATTAACCTTTAACAAGAAAACTCAAATAGACTCAGAATATCATCATAAACTATCTTGCATACAAAACAACATTGTCCATATCTTACAACTACAATACTGTTGTGTTTCTTACAAATTAGAACAAGTAATGACAACTAATTTTTCTATAAGATTTGATTTTCTCTATGTTCTATAAGTCAGAAGTACCAATAGAAACATACACGATATAAGTCCAACAGCTTACTGTAATATGACATTTGTATAGTGAAATAGTTCAAAACAAACCAAAGGGCATCCCAAAAATGAATCTTCATTGATTCTCATCGATAAATAATATAGCACAACATACCAAGTATCCTCTGAATGTTGTTTGAATCATTATTGCTGCCTCCTCTTCATTTAGTTTGCCCGAAAACTTATGAACCTTAGCAATTCGCAGCACCTCCATGGTTGGCTGGGCCAGATTAAAGACAGACTCAGATGTTGCAGGCATCGCTCCTGGAGCAGCATAAGGATATTTTTCTTCTTCACTTGTGCTTTCAATTAATTTAACCTCCTCTGATTGAGTAGGGGGAGAAGGCGCCACCACATTTCCCAAAGAAGTGGAAATGGAATCCAGTTGCTGTTGCTCAGGAGAGGAATTTTTCTTCAATTTATTTGATTTCTGTATAAATATTTTGGTTATTACAACGAAATTGAAAAGTATGAACTTTATATAATTGAAATAAATGGTTTTAAATACCTCATCTTTTTTCTCTTTGGTCTCTGAGCTAAAAGCCTTCTTGATGTTAGATAACCATTTTCCTTTCTTTCCCATTTCTACTGACTATTTCAACCTGTTCCTGGAACAAATCGAGGGATCAGTTTTGAACTTTGATTGCATAATTATAAATTACAAGAAAATTAATAGCAAAACAGTGAGCACCAAATCATGGATACAGAAAGGAAATTATGGTCGGGCAAAACTGTGGAATAAACAGAACTAAACAACCTTAAAGGCAGTATTACTTGAGAAAATCTATATAAAAAAGAACAAAACAAACAGAGAAAAGAAGAAGAATGATCGTGATAGCCACAAACGAACCTCAACAATGGAGACCGAAACATGGAGACAAAAGAAATTTGAGAAGGAAAAGGTCAAATCGTTGACTTAGCCTAGTTTGGGTTAAAGTACCAATCTGGTGGCCGGCGAGCATAATAGAGTTAGGAGAGCATTTCACCATTAAAAAGATTAAATCAAATGGTAAATGCAAGTGTTGAATTTCCATCTTTTGTGCATTTTCCAACACATTTTCAGCAAACAAACAAACTAAAGCCACCGACAGATAATTCAAAGCAATATGCACCAAAAAAGAACTCATTCTGAACGCAGATGCAACAGAACCCAAAGGAAACAGAGAGAGAAATGTACCACGACCAAATGAAGCGAATGAAAGTTGCAATCTTTCAAAGGGGTCTCATGCATTCAGTGGGAAGATCTCAAAAGGCTATTTTTACACGAATTCCGCAGATGGTCTCTTTCTTTCCTTCCTTCCGTATCAATCTACAGAAACAGAACAATGGGAATGAATAAGAAGAAGAAGGCGAGGTGAAAGGAGGGTTCTTTTGGGCGAGGGAGATACAAGTAGATCTTTTGCTTCACTGATGTGAGGCGAGAGAGAATATGAGCAAGAACCAGCTCGTTTAGCCAAGTGTGACCCCACGTCTTCCTGATTAAGGACAGTACTGGTCCCCACTTTTCGTTAATCTAAGCCTTGTTCTTTCGGTGCTTCAGGAACTCCATTGACATTTAATTGACTGAGACTTTCCAATTTCTCAGCATCAGGACACTGGAAGAATCTAAACTCACACTTCGGATCTCACATCCCAGGGTTGAAAAGAGACATCATATATAACAGTTGCTTGTCTTAGCAAGTCATTCTTTTAGCATTTATTCATGGAATAACTATTTTTAAATATATATGATTGGTTAAATAAGATATTTAGGGAGTGCTTGATTGATGGGTTTGGGAAGGGGTTAATGGGTATGGAATGAAAAGTGAGTGGTTGGTTGTTGATTATGATTATAGGGGTAATGGTTTGATATCCTAATTTGGGGGAATCCTCCGTACCCCCCATTTAGTAGAGGAATGAAACTCATTCCTTAGTAGAGACTAATTTTTTAAAAATATTTTTAATATTAATTAATTAAAATACAATTAATTACAATATAATTAATTAAAATAATAATATAATTAATTAATTAAGTACATTATAATTAATTAAAATATAATTCATTCATTAATTAAAAATAGTAATTAATTAATTAAAATATAATTAATTAAAATAATATAATTGATTAATTACTATAATTAGTTAAAATATAATTCATTCATTAATTAAAATACTGTAATTAATTAATTAATTAATTAAAATATTATTTATTAAAATATAACTAATTAAAATATAATTATTCATTAATTAAAATATTGCAATTAATTAAAAAATAATTAATTAAATTATTTATATTAATTAATTAATTACATTATTATCAATTAAAATATTATTATTAATTAAAATATAACTAATTCATTAATTAAAATATTTTTATTAATTAATTAATTAAAATATTGTTATTAACTAATTAATTAAAATATTATAATTAATTAATTACAATTTAATTA
>JAOTAX010000005.1:40185628-40196770 GCA_025629825.1 Erythroxylum guanchezii | reverse complement strand
ATTAATTAAATTATTAATATTAATTAATTACATTATTATCAATTAAAATATTATTATTAATTAAAATATAACTAATTCATTAATTAAAATATTGTTATTAATTAATTAATTAAAATATTAAAATTAATTAATTACAATTTAATTAATAAAAATATTATAATTAATTAAAAAACAATTAATTAGTTACAATATAATTAATTGAAATATAATTTATTCATTAATTAAAATACTCTAATTAATTAATTACAATATTTTATTGTAATTAATTACATTATTTTTTACAAACCAACCATTATTAATGTTAATGGTAATCTTTCATTCTTTTTAACCAACCATCATAATTATAATGGTAATATCCATTCCCATTCTTTACTATATTCATTCTCATTTCAATTACTATTCTATCGTACAAATTAACCGCCTCCTTAATTTACGAACTTAAAAGGTTCAAACTTTGCTTGTCATTTAGTGTCTCTGTTAACAAAAACAGAGAAGGCGAACTTAAAGGTTCAAACTTTGCTTGTCAATTAGTGTCCCTGTTAACACAAACAGAGAAGGAAAGAATATGTCTTTTTACTTTCTATTTGTCTTTATTCATTTAGTTAATAAGAAAATTAGCAGGGTAAAAGAGGAAGAAAGACCTAGTTTGGAACTACCCGCTTCCATTTATGACGTCTGTCAGCTTCACATTGGCATTTTGTAACCTGAACTTTACAAATGTTCCAAAGTCTTTGCTGTGCCAACAAACACTGTCCCACCTCCATAAAAGACAAATCAATGCAAAGTTTGTCTTCAATTCCTGCAATGCCAAATACTACTAAAGACTTAATCATTCGACATGTACTATAACACTACCTAACTCTATCCTTATTCTATTCAAGTAAGCATAATTTCTAAGGCATAATCAAACTCAAATGAATGAGTAGCCTTCCTGTCTTGGTTCAACAACTTATCTCATCATTGCATTGTAGTAGTTGGTTGCAGGAGTTGAACTGGGGCCACCTGTGTTGATGCCTTTGTAGGGCCGGAATTGTTAGCAATCACGTTATGAAAATAACTCAAAGGGTTATATACAGCCAAGTGAAAAGAAATATGATCTCTTCTAATGTTTCCAACATATCAGTTTCTATCAACTTTCAGGAAGAAAAACTTGCTCTTCCCGTGATTGGAACTCCAATAGGGTACCAAACAAACAATACTTTTTGTCCTTTTCAGAGCTTTCTTGTGTCTGTATCTCAATAATTGTGGTGTAATGGATAAACATTTATCCTAATATTACTAGGACAATAACAATCCGACCCATATGTAATCTTACTCTTACGTAATAAAGGAACATCCATATCTATGCACTATACATGTGGAAAGATTGGAACAGAAGCAAATGCTTGACAGAGTGAATAATTCTGAAGGGACATTTTCCTCTAGAAAGGGAAATCCGCTTTATAAGCAACATAGCAGCGATGCGAAAGAAGTCAACACCAGAAATATTAGTTTACATGTAACCATTTTGTACTCCGAAAGCTTAGGAGCCTTGCTTCTAAGCCTAAACATAGCATTGCTTACAAATTCAACGTTGACTAAGTGATAGGGACGCAATCTGCACCAAAACTTGCACCTGAGTTCCTTCCTTATGCTTCATCTGACATGGCTTCTATTAGCATGTTATCTTGGAGGTTTCATTTATTTTTATGTATAGTTCTATTCGTAGGCTTTATTTATGATTCCTCACAGCTTCTTTTCGTAGGAAATGGTTTCTCTTAATATGTTATGGGTCGTTTTAACTTGGAGTTTCATTTAATATGTTTTGTCGTTACCCATCGGGCCTCGCGTAGGGCCGGACCTAGGCCGAATCAACATGGGCTTGGCCCATCAACTTGGACTCGGACCTTTTTGTCATCCCTAGATCGAATAACTACACATAAAAGAATAAGATTAAATACAAAACATTAGACTCAAAATAAAATTTAAAAAACTCTTTATTTGAAATCCTCTACCAATATTTTAGTATGTCAAAGTTTTCTATTAAAGACTACGCCCTCATTAAATTCCAGTAGAGTCGTATCATTATTGATAACCTCTTCCAATTTTTCTTAGACTTTTCCTTTTTCTTCTTATAGTTCCTAAATATAATTATTTTATATTTTCTTACTAGAGCGTCAGAATATCTCTTTTTAACATGTCTAAATCACTTAAGTCTTGTGTTGCTTAATTTTTTATTAATATTAGCTACTTTTAATTTGTCTCTTATTACTATTAAACCTAAATCTATCCCGAAACTAAATTAAATTAAATTTTGTTTATTGATTTTACTGTTTTTTTTGTTTAAATTAAGTGGATATGAACTTATTTTCCTAGCTAAAAACAAGAACAAAATCCAAGCTAGCTTCAATCGGTTAATTACTTAGTTAATCATAATTGGGCATAACCTAAAAGATTTCCCAAGAAAGACATCTTGATCATATGTTCCATTTTTGGTTTACTCCAAAACTTGATTAAAGGAATGAAGATTGATTTTTTATAGTATTTTTAATTTTTTTTTTGTAAGCATCAATATTATTATTAAAAAATTAGCACAAAACATAGAAAGAGAAAGAGGATGAATTTAACCCTCAGCCAGCGTACACCCAAACCAACATCCTTCGTTCTCAAAGCTAGTAGAAATACAAGAATCAATAGATAAAACTTCATCTAGCCAACTAGGAGGACTAGACCAAGAAACATAGTGAGCTTGTATAAATGTTAATATCAAAATTTAAAGTTCTAGATTGAATGCTATTTTTCAGTTTGATTTTTAATATTCTAGTTTGATTTAGTTTAATAATCTTTGATGTTAAAAATCGATCGATGGTCAATTTTTGTAAATTAATTAGTTTTTATGTACTAAAATGAACTAATTAATTTTTATTTAACAATCCTTTTTTTCAATTATTCTTTAAGTTTTTCGATAAATAAGGACAATTATTTTTATTCAATCTTTAACCAATTTTATGACAGTTTAATACCTGTTAAACCTTTTAAACCTTAAACTTTATGTTCCATGCGTTTACCTTTCACTTTGGTAGTTTTTTAAAAGTTATTAAAAAGTGATTTTTTGTTCAATTGATTGTGTGAATAGCTATTCAATAACCCAATTAAGGTAGTAGAGTAACCCAAAGTTAGTGTTGGGCCAACCAATCATTCTAACAATTATTTTGTTATCTCTAACAACTATTTCAATTCTAAATATTTGACATTTTAGTTGTTAATAATTTTTATGAAAATTTATTATTTCATAAATATATTTAAAAGAAATTTTTAATATATTTATGAAATAATATAGATATTTTAAAAATATCCCTTATCTCTTATTCCTACGTTTAATTAATTTAAAGAATAAAAGCTTAAAAAATAAGACCTTAATGTTTAATTTTCTACACAAAATAAAAAGAACCATTGGTTGCTTGATTACGATCGTCAAATGCAAAATAAGAATGATCTGGTTGGGTTGATTTATGCTCTTCCTTGTGAGTGATACACAATTACACATTATCTACTTCTGTGTACAAGCATAATTCCCAAAGTTATAAAACTCAAAACTCAAGAAAAAAAAAATATATGAAGACAAAAAGAATTGGTATGATGCTCATAATTTCTCTAACGTGTGGTTTCCTTATTCATCTCAGAGTATCTGCAGTTGAGGTGAGCTGAAGATCATGTGTTGAGGGTTTCTCAATAGGAAATTCAAGACGCCAAAGCAAGATTTTAGAGCAGTCCTCTGGTGGGATTCCTTTTAGCTTAGTCTCATCTTCAAGAGCTACTTCTTTGACAAATTTGATGGAATTCTGTGTAAGAAAGAAACAACTCTTGCATGATTAGGATTGTACAAGAAACCAAAAGAAAATCTGTGTCCTTCCAAGAACTTAACAAACACCGTTCTCTTTTTTCATTAGTTGACAGCTAAATCTTATGTTGCAGATTGAAGAAACGTATCATGTCAAGGCATTAACTAATGTGTAATATGCACAAAAGTTGACTTAACAACCTACTAAAACCCAATGATTAACCCAAACCATTTCTACGAGTTGGTATGACTGGACCCCAGTTGCACCAATGATGGTCTAATTAGCTTCGGAGGTACTTCTGTGTAAAGGCTGCGTAGGAATATCTATTTAAACTAACATGAAAAATATAATACACAGCAAAAGCTTGCTTTATGTAAGAAGATGGGTGTACCTGTGAGGTTTGTTGAACTGAAGAAGGACGACCCCATCTTTCAGGGTCCCAAAGTATTGAACTGTTGAACCCAAAACTTGAAACATGGATTGGAGGAGGACTTGTATCGGTTTCATTGTTCATTTTCATTAGATGCCATCCAAGAACCTGCGAGGAATCACACACAGGTCCTTCAATTTTCACCTTATTTTTGTTTGCTGAAAGTATTGCCATTGGCCACGTCCCAAATACCCTGCAAACCGTAGAGAAAGTCACAAAACAACCTTCCATAGGTAATCAAACCACTTCACAAGGAATTCATTAGCGAACTGTTCTATCCCAATTAGCAGATCATAATTCAAGGGATAGATGTCATATTGATATTTGTGGATGCAGAATTCTTATTTCAGGATGAGAAACTTGGCAGTAGAATATAATCACAGTTGTCTTTCCCAGCTAATGGGACTACTGCTACTGGATAATGTCACTCTGTAGTTAAGATAGTTGATATACCTGAATTTAATTAATCAAACCTACCCAACAATATACAAATGTAGAATAGGCCAGCTTGCCTATGCAGAGGACTCAAACAACCTAACAACTCCAGACTATAATTTTCCCTTATGCAAGTAAGATATGAGTAAAACTCACAATTGGTTGATTTTCCTGAGTGAAAATCAGTTTTCTCCAGTTTAGTACTCATATTTGGTACACCAAAGGAATCTTTTTTGTAATCAACTTGAATTGAAAATTTCTCCAATTGGTACCTAGACTTGAGACTTCTGAACCACCATATTATCTGCTTATTTTCAATTGTCTTTATTAGATCACGGTATGCCGGCATGCGTCAAACTAAATATTGGTTAAGTATGGACTATTGAAACAGAAAACTTATTGAAAGAGACATGAAATAGAGAAAACTGGTAGAGGTTTGAGTGCATACTCTATTTCTCTGAGCTCATCAAAGAAGCCAAGGTCATACACGTTGGAGAGGCCAGCAAAATGTACAATCCCACTTAGTCTGTGATGTTCAATGTGCCTAAGTGCGACATTCCTCTGATGATCCAATTCAGCTTCTGTATCAGTAAAATTTTCCTTGAACACTAGATGCCTGTACATGATTCCTGTTTTTCTAAGTATCTCTGACACTTCGTTGGAATCCGATTGTTGTTCCACAACAATCCATAACAACGGTGGTGAAACCAACTTTATAGTATTAGCTAGCCTCCTCAAGAACACCCCTCGATACCGATCTTTAGCAATTGTTGGTGTGACAATAATAATGAGTCTTCTTGGTGTCAAACTGGGCTGCTCAAGTTCATCTGTTTCCAAGAGCACTTGTCGGTCATTTTCTGCAGACTTGATTGGAGTTGGTAGGGGAGCTTCTGCTATCAAACTGCGGTTAACATTACTGCTGGCAAGCGGCGTCACTGCTCGGTGCGACATCTCCAGAGGCTCCGGCGAGATTTGTGATTTAGTAGGCGTAACAGCTCGACTGGAGAAAATTGAAGCCTTAGTAGTTGGCGCAAAGCCAGTGAAGAATCCCATGACAAAGCACAAAGCAAAATGAACTGCAGCTTTTTTCCATAGCTGGACTTTCTTCTTTGATCTTTCCAAGGACCCCATTTCAACCAAACCACGAACTTCACCAAAAATCTCGGTCGTTCCTGGATTTTCTGGGATCACTGAAGACTGAAATCTGGTGAAAAAGATCGTCCGTGATGGACGTAGAAGGCTATGATATATAAGTTGGCATGTGGATTTGAAGGTTTCACCAAGTGCAATATTTTATGAAGGTAGCTTAACTTGTCTATGACAGGAAGTTGGAACGGGTATAGTTTTATTGGGAATTGTATCATTGGGAAAACATTGCTTCGATTAGTTATCACTTAAAGTATAAGAAACATGGAAAGTTACACGTGGAAGACTTCAGTTGCTGTCTGCACCAAATAGTTGTTGGGATGGAACTCGTCAACTACATATATTTAGTAAAACTAAAGGCCTACTTCTGCTATCAATTATCCTTTTGTTAGATATAACTGTATCTTAATTAATATAAGAAACGCCCAACAAATAATACAACTAAAAGCCGCAAGTCTGTTGTTGAGTTAATCTCATACTCTTCCTATTGCAGAACTACACCATGCGTTCTCATGAATGTGACTCTGGTGGTTATCTAAGTCACAAGAATGAATGCCTATATCCCATAGTACAGAGTAATCAAGAGTAACTACGTATTGGAAGCACGCTTAAAAGTGACGTAGATTGAACATTACAACATCAAATTTAGAAGTAACGGGTATGGTCAATTAAGCCAATTTTATTAGATTGTATAGTTAACATACTCGAAACCAAATAAGATAAAAACGTTAAAACTTCAAGACTAAGAATTGAATGTATAGTAGAATCCTTATCATTGACGATATTCCTAGCACTGCACGATCTCCACCTTTTGGAATGAATGAATGCTGGAACAATCTTAACTATAATGATGGTTACGTGGTTTTGGTGCAATCATCATTGAATCCTACATTAAACCCACCTTTAGGACGTAGCAGCTCACCAACCCACCAGGTGTCCTCTCATTTAAAGATGGGATTTCCAACCAGCAAGGAGGCTCAGGTGAGGTTCTTCCAAATGACGAGTTGTAGTCTTAGTGAACTTTTATTATTTAAGATAGGAAAGTAGTATTTATGGAGATTGGACTTCTAGACCTCCAACTCCATGCAGTGTTAATTTTCTCCACACAGCCTTCAAGTTCGCGACTAACATGCTACACTTCAATGATTACAATCGAAAATGATAACCAGCAGAGCAAAACATTGCAGCACTTCAATGATTACAATCGAAAATGATAAAAATGGCACACCTGAAACATTGGAGATAAGAAGACATTTATCTAAAAACTCAATATCCGAGGTTACAGAAACCAGTTCAAAATCTAACGAATTTCAAATGGGTGATAGAGTAGAGCTTCAAAGAAAAAGTATGACTGATCCACAAAACTGCCATAGTAAAAGTTGGAAATGATCGAAGAGAACATACAGAAACAAGCTACATAACGCAATTCTACTAATCGAGACTTTTACTTTCCCTTCTTGGCTGCAGACTTGGTGACCTTGGCACCAGTTGGATCCTTCTTCTCCACACTCTTGATGACACCAACGGCCACTGTCTGACGCATGTCCCTCACAGCAAAACGACCAAGAGGTGGGTACTCAGAGAAGGTCTCCACAACCATGGGCTTGGTGGGAATCATCTTCACAAAACCTGCATCACCATTCTTCAAGAACTTGGGCTCCTTTTCAAGCTCTTTACCTGATCTTCTATCAATCTTGGTCAAGATTTCAGCAAACTTAACAGCAATGTGTGAGGTGTGGCAATCAAGAACTGGAGCATATCCATTTCCAATCTGGCCAGGGTGGTTCATTATAATGACCTGAGAAGTGAAGTTGGCAGCCTCCTTGGCAGGATCATCCTTCGAGTTGGATGCAACAAATCCACGCTTCAGATCCTTCACAGCAACATTCTTCACGTTGAACCCAACATTATCACCTGGAAGAGCCTCTTGAAGGGCTTCGTGGTGCATCTCAACAGACTTAACTTCAGTGGTCAGTCCAGAGGGGCCAAAAGTAACAACCATACCAGGCTTCAGAATACCAGTTTCAACACGACCAACAGGAACAGTTCCAATGCCACCAATCTTGTAAACATCCTGAAGTGGGAGACGAAGAGGCTTGTCTGAAGGTCTCTTAGGCTCATTGATCAAGTCAAGAGCCTCAAGGAGAGTAGGGCCCTTGTACCAGTCAAGGTTGGTAGACCTCTCAATCATGTTATCACCCTCAAAACCTGAGATGGGGACAAATGGGATCTTGTCGGGGTTGTAGCCGACTTTCTTCAAGTATGATGAAACTTCCTTAACAATTTCATCATACCTAGCCTTCGAGTACTTGGGGGTGGTAGCATCCATCTGAACACATTATGCAAAACACTAAGCAAACAACATAGGAGATAAAAATATATCAAACAAATAGAACAAACGTTCACCTTGTTACAGCAACAGATCATCTGTTTAACACCAAGGGTGAAAGCAAGAAGAGCATGCTCACGAGTCTGACCATCCTTAGAGATACCAGCTTCAAAACCACCAGTGGTAGAGTCAATAATCAGAACAGCACAATCAGCTTGTGAGGTACCAGTAATCATGTTTTTAATAAAGTCACGATGTCCGGGTGCATCAATGACAGTGCAGTAGTACTTGGTGGTCTCAAATTTCCAGAGAGCAATGTCAATGGTGATACCACGCTCACGCTCAGCCTTAAGCTTATCCAAGACCCAGGCATACTTGAATGACCTCTTGTTCATCTCAGCAGCCTCCTTCTCAAACCTCTCAATCACACGCTTGTCAATACCTCCAAGCTTGTAGATCAAATGACCAGTGGTGGTAGACTTGCCAGAGTCGACATGGCCAATGACCACAATGTTGATGTGAACCTTCTCCTTACCCATGTTAAAATTTGGAAGAGAACCTGAAATGATAAAGGAAAGAAATTAAGTATGTCTCAGTAAGATTACACTCATATAACAGTCAAAATTCCCCTACAGCATCTTGAAACTAGCAATACAAAAATTCATTCTTTTGTTTTGACAGTTCACAAGCAAAAGAAAAACAATGATAAAAACATCTTCCACAAACAACCTTAAATTACAACTCATACGGTAAATTCCCACCAGTAAAGATGTTAAGGACTATGCATGTGACTGCTGGGTTTCGAGCCCAGTTCTCCACAACTAGAGTGTGGGATTTACCATTAAACTACAGCCACTGAGATGTAGAATAAGAAAGGAAACACCAGAATTTTACTGATACAATAAGAAAACAAAAACAAACCATCACTCAAAGATAAATTTCGTTCTCTTCAATTTTCAAACAATTATAAATTTAAAAAAATTGTAGCTGATTTGAAGAGAATGATATAAAAAAAGAAAAGCGATGCTTATTAATCAGAAACAAAACAATCCTAGCAAGAAATGAATGACAGTATATCTGCTAAAAAATATTTGGCTAGGAAGTCAGATCGGAAATCATATTCTAAAATGGTAGCTTGAGCAACAATATCCCTACTCCAAGACGCCAAATTGTATCCAAATAAGCAGATATGTCATTTCCCCTAAGAAAGAAACCACTTCTTGAACTTTGAGTATCAAAACCAAATCCATGCAGAGAGATAAAGCCAAGCAATTACTTCAGGTCAAAAGCTTAGAAAGCCTCAAAAAACACACAGCCGATATAAAGCTAACGTGATATTAATAGAAAGCAAACCACAACGCAAAAGCAAGCAACGTTTAACCCTTGAAGCAAACACGTAAAAAAGATTGAGTAAAGGGAAAAAGATCGAACCTTTGAATTAACAATTTAACTAGGAGCTCCCTCGCACTGAATAGACAGACCAGAGAGAGCAAGCAAACGAGGGCGACGTCTGAAACTTACGCTGCTTTAAGTAGTGTCACCAACCCTAGGGTGCAAGTAGGGTTTTCTGTCCGCTGTCGGATCATCAAACGAACGGTTCTGATAAAGAGCTCCTATCAGCCGTTAGATTATCCACATTATGATGCTGCGCCTTAAACTAAGCCACGTGCCAGTCACTTTGGATCGTTTAAGGTAAGTCGGAGCAAAATGACGTCGGGTCCGAATTTTTTTTAAATTAAAAGTATAAAATGATATTATTTTAAATAAAATAACGTCATTTTATTTAAAAAGGTAAGTCCGAGTTTAAATCCGAACCCGAGGCCAAATTAGGCCCTCACTTAAGGTTGGTTTGAAAAATAATGTAACAAAGAAAAATAAAAAGGGTTACTAAATATTATTTGAAATTGATTCTTTTAGATTTTAAATAAGAACTTGTAATTTATAAATATGCTAATCGAAATTAAAATTGAGTTAGACATTACGATTCACAATCATTTATTAAATTATATTTAATTATAATTAAATTAAATTATAATTTAATTTAAGATAATGTACCTATCATAGCTCCAAGTCTTTGGAGAAATGAAACTAAGACAATCTCATTAGTACAACTATGGCAATATTTAATGTATTCAAGAAAGTTACATTAAAGAACGGGGTGTGATTGACTTTAAATGCAATGGGTAATTACAAGGCCCCAGGTCCCGACAGATTTCAACCAATTTTCTTCAAAAAGAATTGGCATGTAGTGGGGTACTCGGTGACAAAAATGGTTCAAGACGTGTTTCGTGTTGGTGATGTTGATGTCAAAGTGGCAGAGGCTATAGTGGTTCTTATCCCAAAGGACCAAACTCCGAACCGCCTCACTAATTCTCACTCGATTAGTTTGTGCAATGTTATTTATAAGTTAATCGCTAAGGTGATGGTCAATCGGCTCCGCCCTCTCCTGGATGGCATCGTTCACCCCAATCAAACTAGCTTCATTCCGGGCCGAAACACTGTGGACAACGTTATTGTGGTCCGGGAGTTGATGCACTATATGAGAAAGTCAAAAAGTAAACAAGTGATGATGTTACTAAAAATCGACCTTGAAAAAGCTTATGATATGATCAATTGGGCTTTCCTGTATGGTATTCTCCTTGACTTTGGCTTTTCTTCTAATTGTGTTAATTTGATCATGAATTGTATTAGTCACATGAGTATGTCTGTCGTCTGGAATGGTGAGAGGCTTCCGCCATTCAAACCAAAGCGGGGAATCCGGCAGGGAGATCCTTTGTCACCGTATTTATTTGTCATGTGTATGGAGAAGCTTGCTGCGTTGATAAACAAGGTAGTGTCGGAGAGGAGATGGAAGCCGGTTTCATGTTCTAGAGGTGGGCCGCACATTTCTCACTTATTTTTTGCGGACGACATAATCTTATGCTCGAAAGCAATGACAGGTCAAGCTCGTCAAATTTGTGATGGATTGCTTTTGTACTACC
>JAOTAX010000005.1:40170857-40182593 GCA_025629825.1 Erythroxylum guanchezii | reverse complement strand
ACAAGAATAAGGGGCAACATTTAATCTAATATTAAACCAGTGTTCTAAGAAATGAAAAATAACTGGGTCATAAAGCTGATTTCACTTGTGATTGAATCACTACTTCCATACATAAGACGACAGAAAATTCATGAACACAAAACTCTTTGATAAACAGAATGTAAACGTAAGCTTCTAAACTCCATAAAAGTCCCACAAAATTAAACTCAGACAAGTATTCCGCAAAACTAGAAAAACAGCAGTATAAGGAAATGTATAACTACGAGTCACACATTTTACTTTCCCTTCTTTGCTGCTGATTTGGTGACCTTGGCACCAGTTGGATCCTTCTTCTCAACGCTCTTGATGACACCGACAGCAACTGTCTGTCGCATGTCCCTCACAGCAAAACGACCAAGAGGTGGGTACTCAGAGAAGGTTTCAACAACCATAGGCTTGGTAGGAATCATCTTCACGAATCCAGCATCACCATTCTTCAAGAACTTGGGCTCCTTCTCAAGCTCCTTGCCTGATCGTCTATCAATTTTGGTCAAGATTTCAGCGAACTTAACAGCAATGTGTGAGGTGTGGCAATCCAGAACTGGGGCATATCCATTTCCAATCTGACCAGGGTGGTTCATGATGATAACCTGAGAAGTGAAGTTGGCAGCCTCCTTAGCAGGGTCATCCTTGGAGTTGGATGCAACAAAACCTCGCTTGAGATCCTTGACAGCAACATTCTTCACGTTGAATCCAACATTATCACCTGGAAGAGCCTCTTGGAGGGCCTCATGATGCATCTCAACAGACTTAACTTCAGTAGTCAGTCCAGAGGGGCCAAATGTAACAACCATACCAGGCTTCAATATACCCGTCTCCACACGACCTACAGGGACAGTTCCAATCCCGCCAATTTTGTACACATCCTGAAGAGGAAGCCTGAGTGGCTTGTCAGAAGGCCTCTTGGGCTCATTGATCAAGTCAAGAGCCTCAAGGAGTGTTGGTCCCTTGTACCAATCAAGGTTGGTGGACCTTTCAATCATATTATCACCCTCAAATCCCGAGATGGGGACAAATGGGATCTTGTCGGGGTTGTAGCCAACCTTCTTCAAGTAGGAAGAAACTTCCTTAACAATTTCATCGTACCTAGCTTTGGAGTACTTAGGAGTGGTGGCATCCATCTATATGAAAAAACCAAAAAACATTAGCACAATCCACAAGACAATAAATCCAAACTGCCCATGCCTTAGTTGCAGAAAATTAATGCAAGCTCACATTAAGCCAGTCGCATCAATTAGAAGTATATAAGCTCACCTTGTTACAGCAACAGATCATCTGCTTAACACCAAGGGTGAAAGCAAGAAGGGCATGCTCACGCGTCTGACCATCCTTGGAGATACCAGCTTCAAAACCACCAGTTGTAGAGTCAATAATCAGAACAGCACAGTCAGCTTGTGAGGTACCAGTAATCATGTTTTTAATAAAGTCCCGATGTCCAGGAGCATCAATGACAGTGCAGTAGTATTTGGTGGTCTCAAACTTCCAGAGAGCAATGTCAATGGTGATACCACGCTCACGCTCAGCCTTAAGCTTATCCAAGACCCAGGCATACTTGAATGACCTCTTGTTCATCTCAGCCGCCTCCTTCTCAAACCTCTCAATCACACGCTTGTCAATACCTCCAAGCTTGTAGATCAAGTGACCGGTGGTAGTCGACTTGCCAGAGTCAACATGGCCGATGACCACAATGTTGATGTGAACCTTCTCTTTACCCATATTAACGTTTGAAAAGGAAGCTGAGATTCATGAAAAATGGATGAAAGTCAACAAGCAAGATTCACAAACCAAAAACCAACTTGCCCACTAAAAAAATAGGTCAATCTTATAAGCAAAAACAGCTAATAGCATAGTATAGCATTTGACAGTCCAAATTAGCAATAAACAAAAACAAACGTTAATTTGATCAAAAACAAGGAATCATGGAAATTATCCAATAGGTAAAGATATCTGGAAACACTATAACACAGCCTCGAAACTTGATATCAAATCAGATCAATCTTAAAACAAGCTCTAGTTATTGGCTTAGTATAACGTCAACAACCCAAACTTACAAAACAAAAAGGCCAACACAAAATTTAGTCAAAAAGAAGGCAAAAGCATGGAACCAAACGAAACAATCAAGTATAAGCGTACATCAAGAAACAACTCTAGACTTTATATCAAATCAGCAACAGCGACTACTTACCATACAATGCATATCATAACTCACGTTTCCAAACTTATCATTAACAATAAGTGGCTGCTGGGTTTCGAGCCCAGGTCTCCACAAGAGAAGTGTGGGATTTACAACTAATCTACAGCCACAATCGAATACAAGTAGTGAACTTTCCGGATGAAGGAGAAGAACCCGAAAAAAGGGTTCACTCCTTCCTTTGTTCAGATTGTTCGTAGACTTAAAAGACTCGAATCCAAAGATTTTAGCAGCAAATAGCGCCATCAAAACATCATAAAACTTGTGTAACAAACCATCTTCAACATTCAATTTACAACCACAAGACGGTTTCGAGCAATCTATATTCGTTCACAAATAGATGAGAAGAGTAAGCAAACATTAAACAGAGAAATATTATAGAAAATGACCAGACCTTGATCAAGCGACTAAGAGCTCCACACAGCGTAGAGAACAATATAAGAAGAGGCAGTGGCAGTGGCAGTGGCAGCGGCAGCAGGCGAATGCTCCTCTTAAATACAAAATACTACAACAGGGCCTAGGGTGTAAGTAGGGTTTCACAACTCACCGTTGGATCTCAATCTGACGGTATGATTTTAAAAACATTTTCAACCGTTGGATTTTTCAGCTAGAAGCTCCAGATCACGCCACGCCATTTTAATTGTACTTTGAATGACCAAAGCCAACAAATGCAAGCGTTCAGAAGCTCGCTGAATCGTACGGAAGTCACCATTTTTCTCTTCAGACATAACAAATAAGAAATTATGGATCTTATCACTTTAAATTCCTAATTTATCTTAAGCATCAATTATTAGACGCCATACTCTTTAATTCACTCGTTAATTACAATTTACCAATTAATTAATAAGACCATCCAATTAAGCCTTTTTAATTATTGAATATGATTGTGATACATTATACCAACTTCCCCCGTTTAAATGGTGCAATGTTTAATAGGAGAAAGGGAGGATTTACAGCGATTTGACAGAGATTACCTACGAACTCATCCAGTTTATGAGAACAGGCAGTTTAAGCGGTGAAACATTCGTTTTTGAGAAAAATACTCCGATGTCATAGGTAAGCACATGAAAAAAAACATAAATAACACACACACTTGATATGCCCAAGATCGCAACAAAATTGACTCATTTTTAAAGTTGAACTCTTGACAAAATTCCAAAATTACAGAACCAGAATACCATCCGCAAAACTAGGGACAGCAGCACTAGGGTATCACTGAAAGCACTTCACTTTCCCTTCTTTGCTGCAGATTTGGTGACCTTGGCACCAGTCGGATCCTTCTTCTCAACACTCTTGATGACGCCAACAGCCACTGTCTGGCGCATGTCCCTCACAGCAAAACGACCAAGAGGTGGGTACTCGGAGAAGGTTTCAACAACCATGGGCTTGGTGGGAATCATTTTAACGAAACCAGCATCACCGTTCTTCAAGAACTTGGGCTCCTTTTCAAGCTCCTTACCTGATCGTCTATCAATCTTGGTCAAGATTTCAGCGAACTTAACAGCAATGTGTGAGGTGTGGCAGTCAAGAACTGGAGCATATCCATTTCCAATCTGGCCGGGGTGGTTCATGATAATGACCTGAGAAGTGAAGTTGGCAGCCTCCTTGGCAGGATCATCCTTCGAGTTGGATGCAACAAATCCACGCTTCAGATCCTTCACAGCAACATTCTTCACGTTGAACCCAACATTGTCACCTGGAAGAGCCTCTTGAAGGGCTTCGTGGTGCATCTCAACAGATTTAACTTCAGTTGTCAGTCCAGAGGGTCCAAATGTAACAACCATACCAGGCTTTAGAATACCAGTTTCAACACGACCAACAGGAACAGTTCCAATGCCACCAATCTTGTACACATCTTGGAGTGGGAGCCGGAGAGGCTTGTCTGAAGGTCTCTTGGGCTCATTGATCAAGTCAAGAGCCTCAAGAAGTGTAGGGCCCTTGTACCAGTCAAGGTTGGTTGACCGCTCAATCATGTTATCACCCTCAAAACCTGAGATGGGGACAAATGGGATCTTGTCGGGGTTGTAGCCAACTTTCTTCAAGTAGGAAGAAACTTCCTTAACAATTTCATCATACCTAGCCTTCGAGTACTTGGGGGTGGTAGCATCCATCTGTATACATCAGCTCAAAAGCAACATATTTCAGATACATGTGCAAAACATTAAACAAATATCATAAGAGAAACAGATATCACAAAAATGAGCAGTCACCTTGTTACAGCAGCAAATCATCTGCTTAACACCAAGAGTGAAAGCAAGAAGGGCATGCTCACGGGTCTGACCATCCTTGGAGATACCAGCCTCAAAACCACCAGTCGTAGAGTCAATAATCAGAACAGCACAGTCAGCCTGTGAGGTTCCAGTGATCATGTTCTTGATAAAATCACGATGTCCGGGAGCATCAATCACAGTGCAATAGTACTTGGTGGTCTCAAACTTCCAGAGAGCAATGTCAATGGTGATACCACGCTCACGCTCAGCCTTAAGCTTATCCAAGACCCAGGCATACTTGAAAGACCTCTTGTTCATCTCAGCAGCTTCCTTCTCAAATCTTTCAATCACACGCTTGTCAATACCTCCAAGCTTGTAGATCAAGTGACCCGTGGTGGTTGACTTGCCAGAGTCGACATGGCCAATGACCACAATGTTAATGTGGACCTTCTCCTTACCCATCCTGAAAATTCAACAATCTAATACATGATATTTAATATGTTATCATTCAAAAAACTTCATCTTTATTTGTCTTGTTACTAACCAAGTACAAGCCATTAATTGAGATATAAAAATCAAACCAACCCATATACCATAGATCATTCAGAAAAACTTAACACAACCCAACTAATTTGAAAAGACCAGAGAAGAAAATAAGGACAAGTGAATGTCATATCTCATTTTTGTCAAGAAATATTTATTCATCAAGTCAAAAACATTGTAGATCATTCAAAGAAACTTGATCTTTATTTGTCTGATTACTAAGCAAGTACAACTTATTAATTGAGATGCAAAATACATACCAACCCATACACTATGGACTATTCCGAAAAAAACTTAACAAAATCAAACTAATTTGAAAAAGATCAAATTCCAAAGATCTATTAGTTGAAACGGGTATCATGAAAAGTCCTCATCTTCCCTCATATAAATCAACATTAAGCCCACGTACAAAACATTAAGGCTGTCAAGAGTGACATCCCCAATTCTGTAAGCACTAGAAATACAGAATACACATGCGCCGAGAGGAATCTAGCAAGTCTTCACAGTGAAAGCGTTGAATTCACCAAAAAACTAAAGCCACTAAGAACTATCAAAACCTTTTCTTTTCACCATAAACCCAGAAAATAAACCAAACACAAATAAATAACACAATCGAAGAGCATTTTGTCGTGAGATTACTCATAGGACGCACCAACAAACAGACACATACGATTCACTCCAGATTTAATAACAAACACAGAGGAGAAATAAACACCTATTATCCCAGAAGCTAACTTCAACCAAATCAAAAAGGATATGTACAATAACTAAAGGAACAATCAAACAACAGAAGCAATAGAAAGAAAAGGAACGAACCTTTAGTGAAACTTTAGAGATGGTTTTGATAAGAGCTCGCCGCAGCTCTGCAGAGAGATTCTAGAGTCGGGAAATGAGGACGCTGGTTTAAGTATCACCACTTGGGCGACCCTAACTAGGGTTTTCTCTCTACCGTTGGATCAAACAATCCAACGGTTATAGTGAAGAATTCGCATCAGCCGTTGATGGGCCTAGATTCTTATCCTGCGGAGTATAAACTTGCCACATAAAATGAAGACTCATTTGATCCTCAATTACCAAATCTTTGATATGTAAGCTTAAAGCTTCCAGTGGCCGACCAATTTAGCCCAACAAATAAATAAAAGCCTTCTTTAGTAAAAAGCTGATAAGTTCTTATTTTAGTTGTTGATTTTATAAAAAAATTATTAAGGTTATTTGGTTATTAGTTAGTTGAGTTGACTTATTCAACTTAACTAGCTTATTTTGGATAAACTCCTCTACAGGAGCATTTCAAGTAGTCAGTTGATTTTTTTTATTTAATGTCGATTTTGCCCTCTTTAAAAAGATGGCAATGCACAATCAACTAGGTTCAAGTGGTGACTTTAACTATGCTATACAAACGATGCATTTCATAAATTTTACTTAAAAGATTTAGGTAATTTAATGCTGATCTTTCAATTTTTGATATTTAATAATTTAGTTCTATATAAAAATCAAAAAATAATGCAATATTCTGTAATATATATTACTTTTTATTTCTGAAGCAAAAGGCTAGTAACTTAAATTGGAATGTATTATATTTCAAATATATATTTAATGATAATTTATTTTGATTTTAGAAAATTTGATATGATAATTTATCTATAATATAAATAATATTAAAACAAATTATATTAAATATAAAAAAAACTTAATAGTTTAATTAATTGAATCAATTATAACATAATAATAATAATAATAATATTATTATTATTATTATTATTATTATTATTATTAAATGTTCTATGTTTTTTTATTAAAGTTATAAACTTAATTTTTGTAGAATTAAATATCTAAAATTTAAATTGCTATAAGAATATTTAACGAAATATTAAGATATATAGTATTCATACCTTTATAATTTTTTTAAAGTCATGTCATTATAAGTCATTTTACACATAAACAACTAATTTTATCAAACAGATAATACAATCCGCTTGTCAAATCAGCTGATAGAATCAGTTATCAACTAATAGCTAATGCAATCAGTTATTTGCCAAACAGGACCAAAATCTCACAGCTTGCTTTTGATTTTAAATTTATTTTTAAATATTATTTAATTTAATAATTTTTTATTAAAAGTTGATTATTTTATTAATTAATTTGTTATTTTTGATAAATTAATTAATTTTTTAAAACTAAAATAAATAGATTAATTTTAATTTAATAATCTTATTTTTTAATTCTTTAATTTTATTTAAGCTTTAATTAATTCTATGATGCTCTAATACCGGTTGAATCTTTTAAATATTAAATCTCTTATTTTAGAGGTTTAATTTCTGATTCGATTTTGAAAACTTTGATTTTTTTTTCAATTCTTGGCAATATCCAAATATGGTAAAAGATATATATCTTTCCCTAAAGTTTCATAAAATATTTAAATTACCTCTTATTAATATCTTTATTGTTACTTTATATATTATTATTTGTATTCTAATATATAGTTTCATTAAATTTATGTTAAATTTTTATTATTAGACAATTAAACATTCCATATATAAATATATCATCGAATGTAAATTCAATATCTTGTAGATTTGTTAATTTAAAATTTTATATTTTTAAATAAAACACTAATAAATAACATCATGAATTTCTTATATTAATATAATTCATATTTTAAAATATATAAAAAAAATTTATTAACTAATAATTTTTTATTATCAATCTTATTTTAGCAATGCTTATAACATTTTCTATCATATTAATATGTTAAATCTAATGTATGTTTGATTAAATTTCATATTTTATCAATTTATTTTACTTAAAAATGCTATTTTAGAATATTTTTCTTGTTATACCAACTTATTTTATATATATATAGTATAAGTTCTATTAGTTATTTTTATAGTGTTAGTTCATTAAACATAATTATTATTAATAACAATTTTTAAAAATAATTTTTTATTTATGAATGAAATGGATATAATTAAATTATTTACAAATGGATAAATATTGTCATTACATAATTATCAGTATTGTTATAGTAAATAAAGAATAAGGATGCATATTTTATTTTTAACATTTTGATTGTGTGCCCTCAATCTAAGTCTAAAAGATATTTTATATTATATTATTCCAAATACACTTTTAGCAAAAAAAAAAAAAAAAACTTTTAGTATCGTACAAATTCAATGGGCCGATACTAACATTTTCGGTCCATATTAGCAACAATCGCCGCCTTCATCTCGCTGCTGTCGCCACTATACGCATTCACATGAAATCCCACCGTCACCAATCACTAGTAGCTACCTTTGCTGCTAGCCAGTCAGCCTCGCTTGGTCGTTTAGTTTGTCACGATGTCACCAACTTGCGCTTGCCAGCTTCCAGCTCCGTTGCAGGTTGCAGCATCAACACATTGGACCCAACACTATCATCGGTGCTTACCTGTACCAGTTGTCTTTATCCATAACAGGAAGAGAAAGAGTTCAGTTTTGCTACATCATCTCCCCATAAATCTTTGTTTTCTTTTATTTTGTTTATCATCTAACACTTCCCAGTTCCCACAATGACATGAATCCTTGAACCAAAATAGGAACGAAAATAATTAACAACCGCGTGAAATCATGTCAGATTTGAAGATACGTAGTGATATAGTTTATCGTGCATTAATCCACTATCTTAAGGGAAGATTCTTGAATGAGTCAACAATCCACTTATCTGAAGTCAATTGGTAATGATGTAACTTTGATCTCATAAGTTCAACCATAAAATTAATTTATTGAACATTTCAATATTTCCATTTGATTTTTGACTTTGAGATTTCAAAATGATTAAAAATTTTAATATTTTAATTTTTTAGTTCGATTTTCAACTTTTTTATTAAATAACTCGTGCAGTTAAAATTTGAGTATTTTATTAATTAATTAGTTAATTTTTAAAAAATAATAAGTTTTTATAAATAAATTTTTATTTAACAATCTCTCAGTTCAATTAAATTTTAAATTCTTTAATTGATAAATAACAATATTTTCAATCATATTTTAAATTATTTAAATTTATTTAATTTTTAATTAATATCCAATACCGATTGAACCTTTTAAATCTTAGACATTTTACCTTACTAGTTTAACTTTCGATCCAATTTTTAAATATTGTTATGTATTTTAATAATTCTTGCTGTTAAAAACTGACAAGTGGTCAATTTTTATAAACTAATAAATTTTTATAAGGAAAATTTCTTTTAATCATATTTTAAATTATTTGATTTTTTTTTCAATATTTAACATGTAAAATTCTTTATTTTGTATTTACTAAAAATTATTGTGGGAATATACGGTCTAAGTTAATTTAGTGAAATAAAAATAAATTAAATATTATAAAATATTATTATTCTAAGATTATATATATGTATATATCTATTGCTCGGTGTTAAGCACCCGTCATTTTTCTCACGTATCTCCAAAAGCTCAAGACAGAGAGATGGCCGTGCCGTTTCTTCAGTTATTTGTATTCGTTCTGATGTGCTCTGCACCAAAGATGACTTCTCTTGCAGGTATGGTTATATCATGTACGAAGTTGACTTTCTCCAATGAAACATAACTCCTAACTGAGTTGAGATTCACTATTCATCAACGTCGTAGGAAACGAGAAGACGACAGAAGTAGCCGTCAACGACTATCCACCGACGGGACCAAATCCCGGACACGATCCCAGTCATCCTCCTCCGGCTAAATCCAACAGATACTTACACCGTAGGCTCTTGTCGGCATTTCTCCGGGCTAATCTTCCTCGTACTGACGGCGGCGCAGACATGACCCATTATGTCGGTTGAAGAGCGCATCCTACTCGTTCTCGGTGTCCATCACTCTGTAGATGATAGCATCAAAATGGGCAAATTGATCGGTTTGTACTTGTGACCCAGAGTTTCTTCTTTTGGACTGTAATAATGGAGCTGGTTATAAGGGGTACGATTGTAATTTTATTTTTATAAAAGAATAGTATTTTGTTTTCTATAAATATTTTGTTGTTTATCTTTTTTTTATAAAACAAATAGTATTTTGTTTTTTATAAATATTTTGTTATTAAATAAACATATATAATATAATTTTTAAGCAGAAGGTCAAGTTTTCAAATTGATTCAATATCAATGTAATAAAGATAAAAAGGACAAAAATTATCTTAAAATTTTGTTTTTCATAATAAATTAAAATTTAAGATTTTAGAGAGATTTAAGAATATATTTAATTATTGAAAATTTTGAAATTTAATTAATTGATTTATTTCTATTTATAAAAATTAATTAATTTATGAAAATTTAATTATTAATGTGAATTAAAATTTAAAAATAAAATTAAACATTTAAAATTTTTGTAATTAAATTAAACCCACTAAAATAGTTTAATTTTTTAATCATTAAAATTTATAATATTTAAATATTATTGTGATTTTAATTATCACATAATATAATGAAATTTACTTATTTAAAATTAATTACTAAAATTATTAAATACGCGTGAGTCTCTCAAATAGGTATGAGTCGTCAAAATGGGCATGAGTCGTAGAGATGTCTTCGTGGTGACTCCGGCAACTTATTTTCACCACCAACACCATGAAAGTATCAATCTCGCTAATATTGGTCAAATCAACGGCCTAAATGCCGCTGCCGCCGCACTTGGTGTTGGTGTAGGTGTCATCCTACTACTCGCGATGGCTCCTTGTCTCACGCTGCAGAACATGAATGATCAAGGCTTATTAAAACACTAGACACAACAAAATTGGTGGAATCCAGTTTTGGGAGATTCAAGCTTCTCACCACCATTGTCATTATAATATCAAGAATAACACCTGTGCTTCTATTTTTGATCATCATAATAATTTGTCCGCGAATTTGGTACAAGGTCTTGGTATTAGCGTTGCCGGTTGCAAGCAATTCAGGTTCTTCGGGAATCGGCCCAACAATGTGTCTAGATTGTGGAAAGTGGAAACCAAGATACGATAAGAAAGATTGTGGTCATATACTGTGTAAAAGTTGCTGTAAAAGTTGGGCTTCTGTTTGCAGAAAAAGTTCTCAGACGACGGTCAGCTCGAAACGCTCTGAAGTCACGAGAGGAGATTCAACATATTCAGCAAACGATAGACACATAGCTAAAAAGGTGAGAATTCGAGATAGGGAAGAGAACTCTCCCCCCGCACGCCAGCAACCAAGTTACAATGCCACACTAACAAGACAATATTCAGCGCCAGATGAGGATGAGTTAGCCTGGCCAGACGAGACCCCGACGGAGGTTGAAGAAGGCGATATTACCATGGTGAAGAGAGCCTATGTATTAGCGATATCAGATCAGCAATCATAGGACCTTAATCATAGCCTATAGTTATTTACTTTCTACACGTTATGATCGGATTGTACAGCTGTTATTAGTAGGCAGATCTCTAGCATTAGTTTGTTACCATAAGTAGCTTGAGTATAGAATCGTGTTTAACAAGATTAACGCCACTGTATATTGTATTTATATTAGCGTTCTTGTCAATAGAAATAGAGCTTGAACTTTCAACTTATTCTTTTTCTTATTATGGTATCAGAGCCTGAATCGGTCATGTCTGCCAAAACTCAAACCTCAAATATACCATCCTCTTCTCTTTCTCCTTCCTCACTCATTTCAACAAATCCTTCGACCTTACCTCACGCACAATTTATGTTTGCCATAAAACTAAAGCCTACCAACTTCTTGATTTGGAGAACTCAATTCAATCCAATTTTGAAAGGATACAATC
>JAOTAX010000005.1:40132697-40145392 GCA_025629825.1 Erythroxylum guanchezii | reverse complement strand
TAGATTTCTTACAAATGATTCACTCTTATGAATCTCATCATAAAAGTGTTCTGTTTTGCTCCCTGTATTAACAATGCAGGACTTTGTAGCTTCAAAGTTCAGTTCTGGTATCGTGCTTCTTCTGGTAATGGCAGAGCTCAGCAAGTAGAATTATTTTGATATCATTTTGTCGCAATAGATTCAGCTCAAGTGACTATTAGTAAGTATTGCTAGTCAGTATGAATTAATTAGATCATATTTATCACACTTGCAACAACACTACAATACTGAAAGTAGTGTTGCAGAATACAGATGCGTAAGCATTGATGATTTGTACAAACTTGATGTTTCGACTTATGGCAGATTCACACATTTATTTATAGTCTTGCATTACCATTTACCAAGACCTTGGTTTACATTAATGTCTTTGCCCCATTGTATCAGCAGAGGGATTTCTAAGAGGATCGATCAGATTATCCAATAGAGAATTTTATAGAACACGTTGAAACTGAAGGCTACTTTCAGTATTAAAAATAACAATATTAAAATAAATAAAAATATTAAAATAAAATAAATACATACTTAATAAATAAAATATGAAATAAGTCGACAACAACAACAACATTCAGTAGAAATTTTGTTGAGATGCAGAGTATGAGAAAATCCAATAGTATACAGTCTTACTCTAACTAGTATAGAGGCTATTTTAATGAATGAAATAAGTAATAAATAAAATGTGAAGTAAGAATTAAATTTTATTGACATGATAAGTAAATATAACTTTCAAAATTAATTGAGTTAATTAATTCATTTCAAATATTAAATTAAGAGTTGAATTAAAATTTTATGTTAGTAATATTCTATTTAGCTATTTATGTTACGTATATTTTATAGTTATTTTTAAAGAAAGTTTTATGGATTCTTGATAATTTTTAAAAATTAAAGAAAAATTTAAAATTAGTTAAAATTGACTTTTAGTACTAAAAATTGAAAAATGAAAAATTTTAAAAAGACTTTTTATATAAATAAAATATATGAAATATTATTGATATAATAAAATATAATTTTTATAATTAATTGAATTAATTAATTTGATTAAACCTCAAATTAATTTTGTCATTTATGTTTTATAATTATTTTAAAAAAGTTTAAGTCTTAATAATTTTTAAAAATTAAAGAATTTTAAAAAATTAGTTAAATTTGACTTTTAGTGCTAAAAATTGAAAAAGTGAAAATAGTAAAATATGGTGTGCCGTTGGATTGGTAATTCCAGATCCATGATGGAGACTAAGAAACCTTAATAGGGCCCACAAGCCGATTCCAAATTGACAAGTATCAAAATTTCGAAACAAGCGGGAATCACATGAGCGTGAGAGAGAGCTTTGCCGTTTGAGTCTGTCTCAGCAACTAAAGTTGGCAGCTCACCTCTCCGCCACCTAACGCTTTAATGCGATCTCGGCTCCACCTACTTTCCACCATCTCCCATCATGTGGCAACTTCTCGTCGCTGCGGCCGTGGCCGGATCCACTACTCTCGTAGCCAAGCACCTGCTTCTCTCCGATAAGTTCGAGGAGGAGCAACGGACTGAGAACCCTGAACTTGTCTCCTCTGAATTTCAGTCGCCTGTGGTGACCAATGAGTGTGGGTACGAGAGTAATGAGGAGATCTTTAGGTTTTCGAGCTCAGGATCAAGCGGGAAGAGAACTAAGGGTTCGAGGAAGAAATCGGGTATCTCCGGCCGTCGATTGAAGTACGGAGTTGCTGATCAGAGATCTGAAGGCGACGGTACGGAGAGGAGTGGGAGAAGGTTTGGGGTTTGCTTGAAGAAAAGAAAAACTGCTAAGCGTGTGCTTGGATCCTCTTCTTCTAAAGGTTAACTTCTTTTATATAATACAATCTCGAGTTTCTAAAATGCACGAAAATTGAAGGGAAAAAAGAAACCTATAGTGTTGATCGAGTGCAGTTAATGCGAGTTATGGAAGTATGCTTTTGCTTGGATACAAAAATTAATAAATAATTAGTTTGTTCCTTTAATGATTACTTTGTAACTTACATTGTTGCTGATTTCTTGAGCTCTGAATATTTGTGAGATGAAATTCTTTGATTCCTTGGAGATTCGGTAAGTTAATTTGCAGTATTGTCCCGTTTCAATGAATTTGAACGAACTTTTAATTATTCAGGACTTTCCTAACGGGCTAAAACCTTATTATCTTAAGCATGTAACAATGTTGATCATTGAAGTGGTGCTGTGGTTTTAAGTACTTTGATTACTTGTGAAGTCTCTGTCAAGTGATGCTGTTGATACCTCAGTGTAATGTTCCACAGATGGCTCTTTGTTTGATTGGGGATTGGGTGTGGGAATCATGCACATGATTTCAGCTGAGAAAGCTGAGATCAATAAGCTGAGCATGGCCATGGATGAGACTTCAAAGGTTGTTCAGGAATTAAGAGCTGAGCTTTTCAGAAGGAAATCAAAAAAGTTTCTTGCAAACTCAGATAATGAGCATCTTCATCTAGAGCTTAATGGACCAAGGATTGGGGCGAATGATGCAAACAAAATCAAATTGTCTGAGCTTTCCATGACTGATGATGCTGAATGCCCAAGTAGTGTTCTTACGGAAGAGTTGGTTCCTGACGTGAAGGAAATGGATGAACTAGAGGCAGAGCTTGAATCTGAACTGCAAAAACTTCCTTGGTCTCCCTCTGAAGCTCTTGACGATAATGTGATGAAACAAAATTTAGACAAGGTGAACTCTTTCAAGTATCACTCTGATCTTACTGTAGATTTACTATTTAAAATTCTGCTTGTTTTGTTGGTGCTTTTTTTGTCTCTTTAACTACTGTTATAGATAGATTGGTTGCACAAATGCAGTTTAACTTTCAAAATGCCATTGTTTAACACATAGTAGTTACAAGATGAACATTCAGATCTAGCGTTCAACGTGTGCTTACTAAACTAGCAATGCATTTTATGATAATGAAATTTCAGGACTCATTGTATCATTAACTGGGGATCCACATGTGATTCATTGAGGAACTATAGCATATTTTGTGCAAGGTCCATTCGTTATTTGACCAGGTTTTATGTTATTAATTTGGTTCAAGTTGTACAGTGGTGTGTATACACCATAAAGAGTTCGAACTCTAATGGCTATTTTCATATTTCTTGGGGCAAAAAGATCTCCACCTGACTCTTATCTAATCATAAGGCAGCAACATTAGTGTTTCAAAAGGTTTTATGTCTAATTTGGAGATTCACATACTTATGATAGTATTATGGTTAAAAAAATGCTCCCTGCTGTAATGAATCTATCAGCTATGAACTACAGATTTCTTTTACCTCAAAAATTTTCTGCAGGCTGAGATATCATCTGGTGAAGCAGACCAAGAAACTGCTATTTCTTACCAATGTCATGGGGTATCACCATCAGAGCTCGATCAGAAATTATGTCATGTGCTCATTGAACAGCAAGGAAACCAGATTGCGGGGCTGGAATCTGAATTACATTTGGCGCAGTCCAAACTCTGCGAGAAGGAGGCTGAACTCCAAGCACTGAAGGACTGCGTAAGACGCCTGACAGAGTTTTCCTTATCTTCTATATCCGGTAATTTTATTGATTTAGCGCCTTTTCTTTTCGTTTTTTATATCAATTCGTCCGAAGCATACTTGACAAAGTTAACAAAAAGGACAACGTATTGTAGGCTAACAATGATTCATCCTCTGAGTACCAGTTAATCTGAAATTTAATATTGATTCTCAGATGATGAAACAGAGGTACAAGTACGGCAACAATGGACCAGTGAAGGACATAACAGCAGCAACATCGGATCCGAGTTTAAAAATTCAGTGGTCGGAATGAAAAGACCTATAACCTCGGCATAAACCTCTTAGAATATAACAGGATAGTGTATATATAGGGTAAGGAAGTAATTTAAGAGGCAATCATAGGATGTCGCGGACTTTCTGGCCTCTTGTGTGTCACACCGTATAAGCAAGGCCCTCGTGTATATCAACTTGAATTCGCCCAATTCTCTAGTATCTGTATAACAAGTAGCACTTTAATCCGAAATCTTCGCATTTACTTCACGTTTTGTGGTATTCATAGTTTCTATGCCTAATGTGTACGGATCAACAACACACCTTTTGACCATTAATCGTTTATTGACTCTTTTTGCTGAGTGTCGGAAAGTAACGTGAACATCAGTTGACCTTTTTGTTCCTGTTCTTGGAAATGACATTGCCTGTTGATGTGCTTCATCGTGGAATTACAAACTTACACCGAGCTTCCCAAGTCTTGTGCTATCGAGGAAAGGATAATGTTGGAAACTTGACGAACTGGAGATTTTTATAGTGCGTTGGTGGTTGCTTGGGCATAGACAAATTGTGACTGGTGGAGCCACTAATGGGGTGTGGAGATACCCCACTACACTTATTGTCCGTTACTTGCTTTTCACTATGTAGGTATCCTCTTTATTGCAGGGTTGGGTAGAACTTGTTGGAAGTCCGTAGGTAAAGTGGAGTGCCAACGCCATAAATTCCAAGTACCAAAATTTCAAGGCAGGCATGTAGTTTGATGAATGATTAGTATCAATACCATTCTTTGACAAGAAACCGACACACCTTTTTACCCTCTTTTACCCCATTACTTAGCCTATCAGAACTGCCCAAATTTTCACCTATAAGCAGCCACAAGTTGGTGGCTCTTAAAACACCTTCAAGACACCTTTGTGTGCAGGGTATAGGCCAATTCGAAGGCCGGGCAAGTTAGAAATGAATGTTTGTTATGATTAAGCAACGTAAACAACCAAACCAATTGTTGGGCTAATACGTATGATGTGATACCCAAATGATGTTTGGTGATTGATACTTCTCAGTGACAACTCCGCTTTTGGTCAGTACCATCTCCAACCCTACAATCCTCCTACCAAATATATGTCAATACAGTATTTTGATTAAATTAATTTTAAAAGAGGTTCAGTTCAACAAAATTACAAAATTTCTAAAAGTCCACTCCACGTAGTTTGTAAATAAGATGGTCTACTCCGAGAAAGACATAAAAACAAAGTGATCAGGAATGTACAAGATGGAGAGGAGTGGAACAGAAATCGTCCAGAAAGAATCCTAAAGCCTCAGTCAAGTCGGAATCCAAAAAAATCTTTTGCTTTCGTTACCGTCAGATTTCACCCAACCGTGTACGCACCCAAAATCACCAACGACTGACCTAAACGTATAACGACAACATAAAGCCTTCGCATAAAAACTCCAACGACCAGTGAAACCCCTAACTCCGACATATAAAACCACACCCAACACCCTGATTAAGGTTTCTATTTCTGCATAGGTGTGAAGACATGAAGCTCCCGGCAAAACGCATTTCGAGTCCGGGTCGGGCGGAGAAGTACCCCCCACCGTTGATGACGTTTTTGAGAACCAGTGTTGGGAACAGAAGCAGAAGTCGATCACGTTCAAGCCCAATGTTTGTTAGGAAGAAGAATACAGTTATGGAAACGACTCAGGAGCCTTCCTCTCCAAAAGTGACTTGCATGGGTCAGGTCCGGGTGAGACGGTCAAAGCAAGATAAGACCCGACGCACTAAACAGAAAAGCCGGTGCAGATGGATCCCAAGCATCTTCTTTTGCCACCATGAAAAGGCGAAGCTCAAGCTTAAGTGTTTTAGACCCGCTTGGTTTAAGTGGGTACTATTTTTTCGTCCTGGTTTAAGGAGAAATCCTGAAATTAGTGAAGACACTTCAAGGATTGAACCAGAGTTTGGTCACAGAAGCAGTGGAGTTGTTTTCCAAAAAAGTAGTGAAGAAGATGAGGAAGATGACGGAGAAGAAGAAGAAGAAGAATTGCCCGGTGTTTATATTTCTAGTGCTGTTACACCACCAAAGAATGCTTTCTTATTGACTAGATGCAGATCTGCACCATACCGATCTTCATCTTTAGCTTGTAGATTTTGGGGTTCACCTTTAAGCAGTGAAGAAACAGAGTCAAAGCAAAGAACGGATCTTTATGAGAGCCCAACATCGAAAAGAGAGTTTGTTTACGCAGAGTCTGATCAAGAATCGCAATTGGATCAAGAAAGCCCGGAAAAAATCAAGTTTTTTAGAGAACTTGAGGGTTCAGTTACTTCAATTAGAGAAAGAATGATGAGAAGTGCAAAAATTGAAGATTTGAGACCAGAGGGTACTGGGAATTTGCACCCTTTGATGCTCACAAGGTGTAAATCAGAACCAGCTAGAATTGCGAAGAAGCTTGATCCAGAGATGACTTTCTGGAAGAAGGGAAGATTGGGTTTCATATGATTAATTTAATTGCATAGTTTTAGCTTTTTTCTTTTGATTTTTAGTATCTTACTACTTCGTTCTTCATATAATACATATATTTTTTGGTAAACTCAATTAAATATATTTTCTCAAACGTGGAAATCATAATCAAATTAGTAGAAAGTCTTCCCTTTTGTTTTTGTTATATAATATGCAGAGGAGAATCTCAATGGGTCGCCTCTCTGATAATAAAAAAAAAAATGGCTGAATTATGGTACAACAAGAAACATGGTATACATTGTTGTTGTTGTGTTTTGATGTTCATCTTTTTCACTGCCACTGGTCATGGGAAGTTGTATTTTATAACGTCTTTGGCAATTTCATGCAACTCTTTATCAGTCTTTCTTTTACTTTTCTGCTTTGCTTTATGGATTTGCTTCTTCTGGGTGGTGCAGTCTTTTAGTGTTTGTTTTAAGCAGCCTCGGATTCTCTGACCAGCTTTCATTTTTGGTAGAAAGTTTATAATATCTGCATTGACCCACCTTTTATCTTCCTCTTTGAAGGAGTTCAGGTTAACTATTCTACTCTGTGTATTAGTCTTACAGCTAGATTGAGTTCGGTTCTTTCTCATCTGAGAAGACTTGAGGTCAAAAACACATGAAGTTTATGGCTGAGCTTTTCAATGATAAGAAGAATAGTCAAAACAGATCGGCTGTGTGTGGTTGGTTGGGCGTCTGGACCATGAAGATTAAAGAACTTAGCCCCATCATTGATTTGTCGTGTTTGAGAGGAAAAGACTTGGGTTGGCTGACCTCTGTATCAGGACAGCGTTTCTAATGTGAACTTTCACAGGCCAGAGGCTTTAACACTTGGAATCTGGGTATAAAGCTGTAAAGATGTTGGAGAAATATAGATGGAAAACAACACCACCACTTTCTGGGCAATTGTCTTTGATCAGATCCATATGTGGGCAGACAGACAAGCACCAGATTTTGAAGACTTCAGAGCCCAAACCTGGAACTGAGTTTGTGCCTTTTAGGGCAGGGTATGCAAACATCGATTCTGAAACGAGTTGGTGTGATTGTTTTATACAAATAATATTTTTTTATTACTTATACTACCAAACTCTGTTCTATTAAAAAAGAGGCAACAGCTTTTCATTCACGAAAGCCTTTTTTCTCTGGGCTTTTTGTAGCTGTCCAAGGCTCTACTTCCACACGAAAATGACATATCAACTGGTAGGTTGCTTGTTTATCACTAGTAGGACTCAAGAGGCAATTATAGCTGTGAATTTCCTAGAGTCACAGTTGGTGAGCTTAGAAGCATACGAGTACCAAAAGGATAGGGATGGTAATTATGTCGGAGTTTAAAATAATCATGTCCAATTTCCAAAACGCTCATCCGTTCACAATACATTCCCATTCCTATCCAGCCATAGCCAGCTGCATATCCAGCAGTAGAGTAGCTGTTGACGTTGATCAACCCTTTTAGACTTTTGAGACATCCATGGAAGCTCACCCTTATGGGCATGCAAGCTCCATACCGTACAAAAGGGCACAATTCAAAGACAAAAATATTTGATAATCACAACTTTGTTGGCTCCACCCAGTAATATTTTGCTACTTTCACTATATATCCCACTTACAATGAATCACTTGTTAGCTGTTTCTACTTATTTGGACAAGTCTCTTTACTTTCTTCTCCATTTCCCTCTTCATTTCTCCTTTATATTCATATCTTTAAAAAAATGGAAGACAAAACAGATCGTGTGTGTAGTTTCTGGTTGCTGTCAACTCATAGTTGTTCCTTTATATTCATGCTAAAATTGTCTGTGATTCAAGCATATCCATCCAGCCAGAACCAGTGCCAATATTGCACATTAGGCCCACTACTAACAATTCCCAAGAGATTAGTTTTTGCGTTCCTCAACTGAAACCAGATTGATTTCACCCTTCATCCACTTCTGACGAGATAGATGTCACCATTTTCCTGTTAAAGTATAGCTATGACCGTATCAGATACTAATCTACGTATACATATATAATGGAGGGTTATATTCATTAGAAATTGAAAATTTTAAATTTAAGATGTTAGGTGTGAGTAATGTGAAGTCCAGCAAAAGAGCTAAACAGGATGTCCCTCAATAAGACCTTACAATAATACACACATGGAGCTGTCTACACCATGTATATGCATAAATGAGAAAGAAATAATGAAAGAATTAAAACCAATAAGAACATCTTTAGATATATGGGCATTGTTAGAGCAAAATAAATGTTCCAACCGAACACATCAACATCGTTACCTTGCAACTTATTGCTGTGTCGATTATGACGGTCTAAATTTGCTAAAAGGTCAACATGATATTCCCTCAAACTGTGTGCACCCTACTCTCTCCTATGACCCTTTTCAATCTATAAAATGATCATATCCATGTTGTATAGCTTTGTTTACTATGAGAATAACTCAATCTTTTCCTTCCATGGAGATCAAGTCCACTGTAGCAACCATCTTTGTTGTCTTTCTGCTCCTTTCTTCGCCTTGTGCTTCGAGAGGTTTGTAGTTCTTCGACTTAGTGTGTGCATATGGCATGATGAATGGTTTTGTTGGCTAACATGGAAAAACATGTCTCTTTGATCCAGGGGTGGCTGATCCAGAGGTGTATGAAATTGATTATAGAGGACCAGAGACTCACTCCTCGATGCTCCCTCCTCCTGGTCATTCTCGTAGACGGCCTTGGATTCGTCAAGAAGGCCCTTTTGCATCTCCCTCCCGAGGTTTTAGAGATGGTAACACTAGAGGAAGTGTAAGAACACAAAACCAAGATGATGATCTAGATTAAATTATATTATTTGATCGTTTAAGGTGTCATTTCTTTATAAGCAATGCTGACTTGTGACACAATAAATCTGTTTCATTTATCATTGGGATCCCATGGATTAAGAAACTTTTGCGATTCTATAGCTTGACTTTTACAGACTTCTGATAAGTGGATGCAGTAGCAGTTGGTTATATGATCAGATGACTTTACTGTGCTTTGCAGGAGAAGAAAATTCATGGATGATCCACTTACGGTGTTGGATTTTGCTAGTTTTTTTTTGGTCTAAAGTCATTGCAGTTTCTTCTCATTCTCAGCATTACATATAAGAATGAGGAGAGACATTCTTATTTTAACTTTTGTCTATCTATCTACACATTAGTGTCGTTTGTTGACGTTATCAAATCATCAGAAGTGGATGTTACATCACATTATGAGGAATGGCTTCTTAAGAAGATTGAAAAATCGCTTGTGGCTATGCTTTTGGATTTGTAAGCTAAATATCAAGCAGAAATGGCTGCCTGCCTAGCTAACCAATCAATCCCATCTAATTGCCATAATCATGATAGCTGTTGATTGAGTTGTGAAATCTGTTTCTTCCTATAGTCGTTGGGATAATTAGGAGGGACCTGTCAATTCAAAAACCTAATTAAGTGGGTCTCATGTACGATACTCATCACTTCAATTACTAGAATGATATGGCCATTTGTTCGTGTGTAAACTATTAAGCCTGTGAGCACATAAAGGTGTCAATTTTGCACCTTACTATGGCATTGATTGGGAGACACTGAACTTGAGTGCCAGATCCATTCGCAATTTCTAAGTACATGCAGATGGTTCGAGGGTTACATGCAAAGTTATGACAGGGGAGAAGAATGTTTTTATTTTACATTCTGAAGTTAGGGATCTATTCGAACTAGAGATGAAAAGATCATTCTTGGTTGATGAGTTCTGATTTCAAGAAATGAAAATCAACGAAGATGAAGCATTACTTTGCTCTTGTCTTTGATGGTAACATAAAACTAAAAGATGTAAAAATTTGAAGCCATTAGGGGACCAAAAGGAGTTGATGCCAACAAGAAGACAGCTACAGCTTTTCCAAATTATTGCTTATGCAGTAGAGTTGATTTCAATATTTCACTTCCTTGATATGCGGATTTTGTAAAAATCAAACACAAAGTTAAATCGAAAATAAAAGAGGTTTAATATTTGAAAACTTCAATTATACTAGATCGTCAAAAAATTAGTTAAAAATTAAATAAATTTAAAACATGATTGTATAAGATTGACTTCGTTTGGTTAGAAATTGTTCAATCAGGCTAATTGATTACATTTAGCTGTTTGACAAGTCAAAACGTTATCAAAATTGTTTGGTAATTAACTGATCAGTTGAAAATGAAAAAACTACCATCCACCAGCATTTTGTTCTATCAGCCACAATTTAATATTTGAAAATACAATTGTGCCCCTTTTGTTGATATTTTGTTAAAGGATATTGATAGTGTCGTCGCCCGCCTTTCCCGTCTCCATGCGTCTGTTTTATTCACACCAATAGCAGTACGCAATTAAAGTTGACCTTACTTACGGTTTATGGAATTCCCTGTTCTGTATGTTTCTTTATGAAAATTTGCAATTTTTTTTCCAACTTTAGGAAGCTAATTTTGCCCTATTAAATTTGTTTCACACTGTGAAGTCTTGAAATACCACTCCAATTTTTTCTAACTTCAACTTTCAAATATTCTATTTCTCTTTAATTTAAGTACATTGCAAAGTTATTTTGAAAAGTGATTTGAATATTAAATTATTTTATTCCTCTTCACAAGCTTTTTTTCTATTAGAAAAAGCAAGACAATAATAGAGTTTATTTTAAAACAAAAATATTATTAGTAAAAAATAAAACTCATATATTTAAAATAACTTAATATTTATTTATTTATTTACGTAAGAATAAGCAGATATTAATATGAAAATAAAGATGAGATATCCACAGTTTCACTAAATTTGGACACTAACATTAAAAAAATAAACTATAAATTTATAACGAATTTGAATCAACTTTAAACGTATAATTTTTAATAAATATAAACTAAATTTAAAATAAGTTAAACGTAAGTGTATTTGAACAAGATTGATTTTTTAAATAACAAACTAATTTTACAACATATATTAACCAGCAAGAAAAGTATTTTCTTCACTATAATATTTTGTACATGTACATTTTAAATAATAGTATATTAAAAATTAAATATATCTTGGTATTCTCACTTCTTGAATATATACATATGCATATATATTAACTTATTTTATATCCCTTTTCCCTATCAGTCATAATGAAATAAGATTTTTTTAATTCATGTTCTCATAAGTTATTTTATACATAAACAACTAATTTTATCAAACATTTTTAACAAATAGATGATATTATCAGCTAGTCAAATCGGTTGATATAATCTACTGTCAGCTAATCGCTGATAAAATCATTTAACTGTTAATGCAATCCGCTAATTGCTAAACCAAGCCATTGTCTTTACCTATTGAATAATTTGAAATTTAGTTGAAAAAAGATAGTTAAATAGAAATTAATTGATTTATTTTAATTAATAAAAATTTATTAATTTGCAAAAAATTAATAATTAATTAATAAATTGATCGATTTTTAACAATAAGAGTTATTAAAGTAAATCAAACCAGAAAATTAAAAACTAAACTAAAAAATTAGATTATTCAAGATTTTTGCATTTGAATCGATGTACCAGTTGAATTTTTTAATCATACCTAAATAAAATAGGGAAAAAAAAGAAAAAAATTATTGTTGTGACAATCCGGAGTACTACACAAATTGTATAGTAAAAGGAAATTTGATTGAAAGAGTTATATATATATATATTTCTAGATGATATATAAAATCGAGATAGTTACTTTTCAAAAAGGACTAACGATAATAGACTACTTACGTTTGTTTTATTCTTCTAAAAGTGGAAGAAAAGGTTTACAAGTCGTTTTCAGGTGTAATTGAAGGCAAAAAAAGTCATAAATGAGCCAAATAAAATCAAAGTTTTGCATTTAGTTTTGAATTAGACATGTTAAAGATGATGACTCAATATCGATTATAACCCCTAGCCTTAAGTAATGTCACCAAATTTTGATAAATGTGATTGAGACAATTTTTAGAAGCAAAGATATTGAAAATTAAAAATAAAAGGTTATATTTCTTACCTGTTTAAAATATTAATCTTTAAGTTTATGCTAGTCTCGTTTAATAATTAATAACATAAGTTTACTAGAAATAAAGTTAAAAATATTAAAAAGGTAACAACATATTATACAACAATAAATAATATTTTTATGACTTTTTAATTAAATTTAAATGTTACATAAACTTAATAATAAGGAAAAAAAATAAATATCTATAACTTTTTAAAGGAAAATAATAGTTATAGTTATAATTATGATATTTATAAAAATAAAACATGACAAGGCATTTAAATAATTTTCTTAATTATTTTATTTTATGAATAAAAGCCAATTTCCTCTTTTCTTTTAGCACTTTCCTTTTTATCAAATGATCATCTGTTTGATATAAGCAATATAATAATTATATGAACTTTTCTCTTTTAATAAATATTAA
>JAOTAX010000005.1:40037925-40059764 GCA_025629825.1 Erythroxylum guanchezii | reverse complement strand
TCTCAAAATTAAACAAATTGAACATTAAATTAGCAAAAATATTCCAACTTTCCTTCCTATAATTAAATATTGTTCAACCTTAATTTAATCGCTATTAATGAAGTTCTTGTCCTTGTATCTCTTTGTTTCTTAGGTGAGGACATCAATTAAATTAATTTACTATGTGCAGTTAAACATATGCATCCGCTCGTCTCCACAACCTTTTGACTACAGCCTTAACCAGGATGGTCATTACTATACCCTAATCAAAATGGAATAATCATTCCGCTGTTTTATGTAATATGTCCGTAATGTCCTATCTCTCAACCCACATGGTTTCTACTTCAGCTTAGGAATGATTGATAGGCCCCAAGTGAAAATATTTGAAGGGGTTTGAGGGTGATTGGAAGAAAAAGCTGATCAATTTTAAATAACTTAATGTATTTAAAATTTTATCTTTATGTCTCTTTAATCTAATATGATTTTATTTACAAATTTTTTATTTATTTTCTTATAAACACAAATTAAAATTTTAAAATTTATAATTAATATAAAATCAGTTTAGTTACTCTATAAATCTAAAATTTATAAATTTTTATGTAGTAAACTTCTCTAATATGATTATATTTATTAATATAAAGATTTAAGGAGGCTTGGCAAATATTAGAAAACTCTAATTGAAAATTGAAAGTGTATCTAATATTAATATTGGTTTCTTAGACAAATCTGTTGTAGAATTTCTACGGCAACTAATCTAATCAAGCTTCAGTCTAACTTAGGTCAAAGAAAAGACAACATAACAGTGACCCTCGGCGAGAAATTCTATGAACCATGTCCTCTCCATAGGTCTTAACGTAGCTTCATTGTCCTCCAATAAGTAGTGTTCTAAGAGTCAAAATGTAGTATTTATTTATAGAGATGATAATATCATGGAAAAAAGAAGATGGTAAGTCGAATATTTGCTGTAAATGCTGTTGTTGTGTTGTTTTCATCCTTACCTGCAAGACTCCAAGCTTGGGAACACGTTAAGTCAAGGCCAAGCTTTTCTTATCCAAGCTTGGGAACACCTTTAGTTAAGGCCAAGCTTTTTTTATCCAGGATTTAGGTGCATGCAAGATAAGGTTGCGTCCTATCGAATCTTTCTAGGTCTTATTTTATTGTAAAATTTTAGATTGGGTGTGATAATGATGTAATTTAAGTTCATATTTTGTTGTCTTGGTTTCATTGTATCTTTACTCAATTAACTTTGAACACTTTTTGTCTATTTCAGCATTATATGTAGTGTCTAACATTTAACAATCATCCATCTAAAATCATAAAAACTAGCAAAAATGCCTAAAAGATACATACGATTCAAAAGTTCCAATAACATGCACTCGATCAATTTGTCTTTTAAAGTCCAAATAGACAGCTTTCATACATAATATATAAGCATGTGTGTGTGTCTCTATATATATATATATGTATATGTATTAAACTTAATGCTTTGCATTGATTTTCTTAAGTTCTAATTTTATTTAAATTATATATATTATGCAATTATTGTTTCTACTAAAATAATCGTATAATGTTTTTGTTTAGTATATGTGCCTTTTTATACTTTTAGTTTACATATAATAATTTCTTATGTGTTATTATATAAATTATATCATATTACTAAGTAAAATGTCAAGTAAACATAAATTATAATGTTATAATCTTAAATAAAATTTTCAAAATTTTATAATTTATGTTGACTATTGAATAGGTTAATTTTATGATACATTATTATATTTTGAATAAAAAGTTTAAAATTTAAATATAATTAGGTTTAAAATAATTATATATATTATGAATATAAATCATTTCATAGTAAATCTTAATCTTATTGTAAAAATCAAATATTAAGAAAATTATTTATTCTCATATTAATATTTAAATATAAATATAGAAGTTAAAAAATTTTAGAAAAAAAATTATTTTCACATATTTGTTAATATGCATACTTGAGAAGATCTAATTATTTTAATTCATATTTTTATCAATTTCTTCTGTAGCCCTCACTTTAAAAAATTAATTGATTTTTGATGATATGGATTAATAAAATATAAAAATAACAATAATCATCTAATAATAGACCTAATCGGGGCCGTTTCTAATATTTTAAAATACCCATTCACCTAACCTTCTTAGTACTGCCAGTAGCCGGCACTTGTTTGATTGCTAAGGTAACGAACCTTAATGGTTGAGGAGCGAAGAGTAAGTATATAATCAAATCTTAATAACTTAAATTATATTATTAATTCTATTAATTACAATATCAAATTATGAAAAAAAAATTCTATATTTTTCAAATTTTTGGAAACAACCACTTTATTAGTTAGAGATAACACTACGTACTACTAGACTTTTTCATATTCCGCATATCAACAAGATTCATATTAAGTGTTGTTGTCGTTGTTGTAAAGTTGTCGTAAGAAAATGTTTATGCTTAAAAATAATTAATATTATTCTATTTATATAAAAAAGATTACCTAATTATTACATATAATTTATAAATTATATATAAGTTATTAATTTCTAGAGTAATTATTTAAAATATGACAATAACAATAATAACCCAATAAAAATCCTACTGATATGCGGAATCTGGAGAGATGTAGTAGTATTCGGAATTACCCCTTTCTATAATTATTTAAAATATGTAATTTATAAATTATTATTTTATTTAATTGTTTATTCAAATTACACCTAACACTAACACATAAAGAGTACGGCTCCACCCAAACAAAAAAAAGATTACCCACTTATATATAGGAAAACTTCCGTATACGTGTGTGTGAAAACGTACAAGTGCATGTGTATATTATTCAATGAATTATACAACAAACATGAGTCTGCTCAAAGTCAGCTTAGATTAAGACATGAACAAAGCGTGTGGGGTCTCTGCTTCTCATCAATCTCCTCTCTCGGTATCACTAAACAACTCGATCCATCACCATTCACGATTTTCTTGTTTCCTCAATTATTACAGGACATGAAACCTGTTATGGTTCCAATCAGAAAGATGGAACCAATGTCAACTGAGCCAATCAAAGGTTGTTGGGTGGTCTCCACACTTCATCACTAGTTTACAATATGTAATGACTGAAACATTATTTTAACATTGTAAACATCAGCTCCTTGGCATGCTGCAATAAAAAAGAACCATAGCAGTCTAGTCATGATTCCTTTGGTGACGATAATCAATCAAAACTTATGCGTTAAGAGTAAATATTATAAAATTGGCATAAGACGAAACTGAATTGTTTAAGTTTTATATGTATATAATTACTTAAAAGGAATTTGGGAGTTCTGCTGTCATTAAAAAATTGAGAATCTTCTCAAAGACTACGTTGAATGATACACTTGGGTTCATCAAGGATGGACAGACTGGTTACTAGTCATAGCTAGCAATCATGATCGAATACACAGCGCCTGCACGGGTAGCTCAATTGGCAATCTAGCAGAGTAAACTGGGACAAGGACCAAGGTTTGACTCCCGGAAACGGGAGCGCATGGGCCGCTCTGCTAAGAGGTCGACCGAGATTAAACCGTGATTTAACCCCTCACAATCTGGTCGGGCCTAGGTTTGAGGGCAGCTGGGATGGCTGATTCCACCTTTTGGGACAAGGACAAGGACAAGGGAAACAACTATATATAGGTGTAGGTACAACAAGCAACAATAATAATATTCATGTAATTGCTACGCCTCCACGAATATCATCAACCCTCGGAGCTTCTGCTGTACCTCACTGCAACAAAGTAGGGAAAAGGCCACATTGTTTCTTACTACGATTTTAAATATCGATATTTGGTGATAATTTTTAAAATTATCGCTAAAAGGATAACCTTTTTGCTATGTTTCAGAAAATAGTCACTAAAAGGTTTACTTTTCGCGACAACTAAATAAAGACATTTAGTTACGATTTTAAAAAATTAGTCACTAAAAGTTAGTTTTTGGCTATAATTTTAAAAATTGTCAATAAACATTGCAACAAGGTAGACAATTGGCTACATTTTTTTGCTACGTTTTTAAAATCTTCGCTAAAAGTAAGCTTTTAGTTTTTAGCGACGATTTTAAAAATCGTCACAAAAAGTAAACCTTTGGCAACAATTTTAATAATCGTCATCGAATGAGGACCATTTGGCGATGATTTTTAAAAATCGTCAATAAAGGGACCCTTTAGCAACTTTTTGCGGTTAAAAGTGGATCCTTTAGCGAAAATTTTTGAAAATCGTCACTAAATGGTTCAAAATATCACTTTCTTTTAGGCCAAATGTGTCAAATAAAGAGGGAACAAAACTGAGACTGGTGTTTAAAATGAAAAGTTCTAAAAACCTAAAGCACTCATCTCTTGTCTACTCTTTCTTTCCTCTTCCTCCATGAAAACGCCACACCCATGTCCCAACTTTTCTCTTTTTCCATGAAAACAAAAGATAGCTCTTGATCCACTATGTAGAGAGCTTATATTTGTACATGCTTTTTTGTTTCTTTTTTTGATATCTAAACTTAGGTTGACGAAATGCATCTGGGTTTCGTTTTGTGAATCTCTTTGTTGTCTATGGAGTCGTAAGGTGTAGTCTTGAGTTTTGTCTGAATGAGTGTTTCTTTGTTTGTTTTTTGCCTATGAGCTTATCTCATTTTTCATCGTGGGTTCATTTTGAAGCTTGACTTCTTGGGGAAGGTGTGAAATTTGATGAGAAATTGGACCTCTCAAGTGTTCCTACTTTATCATTATTAACCCTATTAGGGTTGCTCTCTTATTGCTTGTTGTCATTTGCTTTGTGGCCTATTTGGAGTTTCTTGACAATACCCTTTATGTTTTCAAGGGGCTGTTTCAAAGGAATACTCACACCTCCCCGTATGATCGACCTCACAAACAACAAGCATGGTTGGTTGTTGAAGCTTGTGGATCCCTCGCAGCGCTTCATTGCCTCTAACACTCATAGGCTCTTCGCTTCCTTTTTCCGAAAATGCCTCCCTCTGTGGTTCAATTCTTTTATTTTCTTGAATGATTTCTTATTTCTTGAAGTTGTTGTTGTTAATTTTTGTATGAATCGATATCTCCTCTGAAAATTAGGGTTTTTTTAATTGGGCAATTAATGAAAATTCTTTATGAAACTTAGAGTTTTAATGAAGTTGAGAGATCAGTGAAAATTGTTGTGAAATTTAGGGGGTGTTTGATTAAGTTATTACTCAGTTTACTGCGTTTACATTAGATTCGGGAATTCTTTCAGTGGATTTTGATTTAACTGAAGTTATGTATATTCTATATGAACAAAACAAAACATGTTATGGAAACATGGGACAGACAATTCCATTACTCTCCATGTGAGTAGAGGCTTGCTTTTCTATATCTGGAAAATGATATTCTGCAAAATAATCGTCGAAAGGGTTAAGAATTTGTTGGAAAATTTTGGAAGGTTCTTCCAGATGCACTTCGTGATGTCATTGAAAATGGGGATGAGTTTGGAAGAATTGCTACATTGCGATTAGTACTAAATATTTACTTCTTTCACTAAAACCTTTTATTTTAAATTTACCTAATGGGATTTGGTACAGTCAATGAAAATCCTGGATTTCATGATTTTAGTGAGTTTTTCATTACTTCTTTTTCTAATGTGAGACATTTTTGCTTTTATTTATTATAGGTAGGAAATATTGGTTATTAAAGTAGCAATCTTGCAATTAGCATGTTTTCTTTTAATTTATGACTATACTATTATACTGTACAAAGATATTCTTATTTTCTGAAAACTAGCAAAAATTTTAAAACAAAGAAAAGAAGGAATCGCTAGCTTCAGTTTTATTTTTTCAAACATTTAGCTGTCATTAGTTATTTAGTTCTCTGAGCCAAATGCATCATATGGTGACATTATTATCTCATGGTGCAACTGAAGTTAGATCAAGTACTTTGAAGTGTGAATGATAATCTGATCCAATTTGTAATAATTGCATGACTTATAAAGTTCTTTGTAATCACATGGTGGATTAAATGTCGTGAGGCCTGATGAATCCATGCTTGTATGGATTTTTATTGGGTGATATGTGTCGGTCCAAATCAGCTGATATTACCTTCCTTAACATTTTAAGTCTCCTCTGCATAATCCAAAAGAATATTACCTCATGTTCTTTGTGAAAGCCAGATTTGTAGTGGTATCACATTTGATTAGTATGCTCTCATGTTAAGTTGTTGATTTTGGTATCATCTTGATAACGTGACTTACAGAATTAAGAAAGGTTATTCTGTGCTTTTATTTCATCATATCTTGAGGCTCTAAGTTTGAGTAACCATAAGTCCTTCGCCGCTATTTATTTTCTGATGGAACTTGTGGTTGCAAGCTATTTTTGAGTGTATTATGAAAATATAAGAATTTTTTACACCCGATTTCTAAAAGGAAACACGCTGCACAAAGTCTCCTTTCCAAGATCACAATGATCTGTTTGGAAAGCCAACCAAAGCCCTCATTCGTGAAGAAGTAGAGAGTAATGTAATTTGATTGTATTATTCAAGATCCAAAGAGTAACATTTCTTATTTCTTGATAGGTTTATGAGACTAAAGAGTAATTGTCCTACGTAAACTGGTCTTTATATTTATTATTTTGTCGATAGAATTATTAAGGTTGTAATTAAAATCTTGTACATAAAGAATATTCTTTTTGTTGATATACTTTAATGATATTTTACTTTTTATATCCAATGCTTCAAATTATAAATTATTTTTGTATAATAAATTAACAATAAAAAATCTAAATATTATATATAATAATATAAATTAAAAATACCACAAATAATTATCATTAATATGGTATAATATTTTGTTAAAACGTATATAAAAAATTTGACTATATTTTAGAAAACATAGTTAAAAATATTTAGCTACATTTTCATGAACATAGCTAACAAAAAATATAGCTAAAAAATTTTAGTTACGTTTTATAATTTTTAGCTACGAAATATAAGCATAGTTAAAATATATTGGTGACGATTTTCTAAAATGTTGTTAATAATTTTTCGACGTTAATAATTTTTCGGTATAAAAATAAAGTATAGGAAAAAACTATTAGCACAATCTGCTAAAAACATCACCTATAATTTTCAATTAAGAAAATTTGCCGATATTTTTGGCGATGAAAATAAATCGCTACTAATTATTATTAGCAACTATTTTGAGACTTTTGCAGTGCCTGCACTTGACATGACCTTTATCATTCTTTGTTTCAATACTAAATCGGGAACTTTAAATGATGGTACATTAATAATTTCTACAAAGGCAAAGAGAACTGCTTATTCTCAAATTTCCTAAGTCCTTTTTCTTTTACTGGAAAATTTTCCCAAAAAAAATTCAATTATTGAATGATGTATAAGTAAGTCATATCAAATAACTCTTTTTTTCAAGTTCAAGTTAGAGCACGTTTATGTACTAATCGAGTTTTAAATTGTCGGGTTCATAACTATAATTATAATTTTAATATTATAATCATTTGTAATTATACCTATACCGTTTATAATTATCAAATTAATGTGTCATCTGGAATGAACAATTTAAAACCTTAGTGCTTATTTGTTTTGGTTTATTGTTTTTGTTTTCTTTTATTGTTTTCAAATTTAGTAAAAAGAACTTTTTTTTATTTTTTTATTTTTTTTTATTTTGGTTTATTCTAGTTTTCAAATTTTATGAAAATTAAAAAGTGATTTCTGTGTTATGTTCTAATTTTTAATAATTTATATAAGAGACTAAAATTTATTAGATTAAAAATAAATTATCTTTAAGTTTTATCTAATATGTAATTATTATCAGTAATAAAAAATATAACTACATTGAAATTAACAACTCAATAAAATTTTGTTTTTACTTAAAAAACAAAAATTGAAACTAAAAAAACGAAGAAGTAAAAGCAAAATTGGAATCAAACGCGGCTTAGTTACCAAATACTTTAAGAATTAAGATTAGTCAAAAACTGGAAACATCCTTATTTTTAAATTCACTTGCTTATGTATTGCCCACAAATCGATAGTACCAAGAAAGTCATTAAACCCTTATAAAATCCTAAAACAATATAATATACAACCTTGAAAGTATAAGAAATTTATGGTAAGAAACTAATGTTATTTACAAATTTGTACTTCGGCCCATAAAGAGAAAAAATAATTGGTCAATAGTTAAATTAAACGCATTCCTTTAATTATAACTTTAGAGATTTGATCTTAACTAAGATGGATTAAGTGTTTGTTTGGTTGAGTTTTTGGAGGGTGAATAAGTACTTTTTTTCACCGCAAAAGCTTTTTTTAAGAAAAATAAATATTTGGCTGTAAAATGGATTTTTTTTAGTAGATATAACATTTTTGATAGCTAAAATACAGTTTTTTAAGAAGCTCAAATTTGAAGCTTCTTAAAAAATACTTTTTCAGTAGATTTTTCATATAAAAATAGTCTACTGCATGAAGCTCTTTCAAAAAAATTCTTTTTTAAATGACAGTCAAATAATCAACTGACTTCTTAGAAAAGCTGTATTCTCAAAAAAACTGTACTGATAAAAGTTCTACTAACAAAAGCTCTATTAGTATAAGCCTATTCAAACAGGCACTAATAAGTCTAAGTATGTCATCAATTTCGATGGAGAATATAATGGATTGAGATTAAAAAAAAATGTTACGATTATAAGTCAATTTGGCATAGGATTCACTATCAAAAACCTGTACTGCACACATGTAATTCTGAATTTTAGCTTTTTTCGAATTATAGTTTGGTATTCACGTGGGAATGAAAGGTACAGCCGAGCCTGGATAACGATTTTACAATTCAGATTCTCACGTACCTACCTTACAAAGCATTCAGAAATTTCATATTACTAATACATCAAGAAGTTCAAATTTCAAGAAAGAAACTAAGAAACTGCGAACTGTTGAGCAATAACCATGATCCTTTGAAAGATGACATTGAAAAATCAAAGATGTGACCTTATTTTTAACCTCTAGCTGAACCCCCCCATGAAGTTGGTAGACAGTAGTGGAAACCGTGATGCATGCTTTCTCCGGTCTTAATCAATCCAATGTGGTGAAAGAAAAAAAAAGGGGTTTTGTTAGCTCATAAGTAGGCAATTGATAAGCTTTCTCAGTGCCTTTTAGTAATAATCGATGAGCCATAATTAATTTTTTGAATGTTCGTAATAATATGAAAATCTACTAAGCGATGATATTATATGAAAGAACATAAGTTAAACAGTGAGTACTACGGTTATATTATTGGGAGACTAAATATGGCAAAAGCAGCAGAACCCTGGTAAAAAGATTTCCATTGGGACATGTGATGACAGTTTCCAAGAATTTCCTTTTGCCATACAATATATACACACAAGAGTTGTTCTAGTGGCCCGCATGGGTAGTTCAGTTGGTAATTGAAATGTCAAATTGAAATTAAAGTCTTAGGTTCGATTCTTGGCAGCGACAGTGTGGGAGTTTCATCCAATGTAGTGATTCTTTGTGCGCATCGACATTGAGTCACCCTTCTGAAGAGCTAGCTAAGATTAGATTATTATTTACCCCTCTTACTACTCTATCAGGTCGGGATGTAGGGGCGCTTAGGGTGGGCGATTCCACCTTTTAAACATCTCACAGAAGATTTCAGTAACGTATGGCTAAAGAAGTCATTGACAAAAGGTTCACCATTTAATGCATAAAAGACAATTTAGTTCTTAACATTTTTCAAATTTCAATCGGCTCAATAACTCTTTTAGATAAAATATGTTAATCTTCGTGTCTCGGTTAGCATACTTGAAATTTATACTATAGTTAATTTTATACATCACTTTAATTGATATATAGGTTAGAAATTTACCATATAGTTCTGAAGAGACTATTATTTTTTAATAAATAAGATTCTTCATGATCTTTGTACGTCATACTTTCTTATAAATTACATTATCTCTATTTTAATAAAGGATATATTATATTTATAATTAATATAAAAAACTTAAAATTTTGATTATTATACTTTATAATAAATTTAGTGAAGATCTTTTTCATTGTGATAATAATTATACTAAATTTCACAGACCAGACCCAAATAGTCAAGGCTTAAGGGTCCCATATTCATACTCAGCTTCCAGACAGTGTATCACGGACGGTCCTATCAAAACCCTCGGGAAAAGTAATTAACTCTCTATCACAGACTCACAGCTGAGTCTCTGACTCTTGCAGGCTACTGCATGCTAAATTGGGTCTAATTTTAATTATGGTATAATCATTCAACACCTGATCAATGGCTATAAAGACAAGTGACTTTTCAGCGGACCTGCTCTCGTAGATGCTTGGAGTAGGACCCTAGTGTATAGCTCAACATCATTCGTTAGTAAAACAATCCCATCAAGAATTACCCTTCTTACAAACACATGCAATTCGCTTTACTTCATGTTAATTTAATATGTTTTGACTGAATATAAATTAGAGTTTGATCTCGAAAGGTGACAAAGGACACATACAAACCTACACATTCCGGTTATAAAGCTGCACTGTTTCTCGCAGAAAATTACTTTTCTTTGATTGTCTGCATATGTGCGTGCGTGTATTTGTGTTTGTATGGGTAGGAAAGAGAGAGTGATAGGTGTGGTCCATTCATGTCTATGGCTGATCAACCATGATGATGCAACTAGGGAAAAAAAAGAAGAGGGTGAGAGAGACCGTAGATAATGAAGAGATAGAGAGAAGGGTTAAGATGAGATATTCTCTTTAGACATCATGGGTTTTGGTGTTTTCCTTTGAAATCAAACAAAGTTGAAAGAAACCAGATCTCTGTAAGAAGAGTCCGAAGTTCTGGAGTATATTTTTCAAGTGGGGCTGTGTTTAGATTGAAGCTTGAGGTTGAGGTTGTGCTTTTATTGTCTTTTGGCAGAATTTGCTATGAGGCTATTAGTCAGTATTTGAATATACCAAAGCAGCTGTTTGTGTCTGAAGAAAGTCTTGTATTTTCTTTTTTTAGTTTTTGTACGGTCTTTTATCCGTTCTGAAAGCTTGTTTCTTTCGTGTATAACCAGTTCCATTTAGACCAAGATGATGTCTGATGACGCTTTTTCGATACCTTCTTCATTACCAGACGGTTCAAACCCTAACCCTAAAACTCGTGCTAATCAAGCTGCCAAGAAGAAGAGAAATTTACCAGGAAATCCAGGTAACACTTGCGCCTATGCTTGTTTTCTCATCTCCTTTGTTTGAAACCCTGACACCCACTTTTTAGTAACTTAAATGATTTCTCGCCTTGTTTAGCTTCCAATTCAACAGTAACACAATTGTTGTTTTTCTCTTTTCATGTCTAAACAGATCCAGATGCTGAGGTTATCGCTCTCTCTCCCAAGACTCTCATGGCTACCAACAGGTTCGTATGTGAAATATGTAACAAAGGGTTTCAGAGAGACCAAAACTTGCAGCTTCACAGAAGAGGTCACAATCTTCCATGGAAGCTAAGGCAAAGAACCAACAAAGAGGTTCGAAAGAAGGTATACATATGCCCGGAGAAAACTTGCGTTCACCATGACCCATCAAGAGCTCTCGGAGACCTCACCGGAGTAAAGAAACACTTCAGCAGAAAACATGGAGAGAAGAAGTGGAAGTGTGAGAAGTGTTCAAAGAAGTATGCCGTCCAATCAGATTGGAAAGCTCACTCCAAGACCTGTGGCACTCGAGAGTATAAATGCGATTGCGGAACTTTATTTTCCAGGTATGTTCAATTAATATTTAATACTACACAACTTGTACTTTTCTCAGGAATCCTTTTCGATTTTGCAATCGCTTCTAGGAGGAAGCAGTAAATGCTGATCTTCAGGCCTTCATGGCTTTACGGATTGGAGATTAATGCTTGTACTTCATTTAATAGCTCTTAGGTAGAGTAATAATTAAGTTAGATCAAAGTTCTGAATTGAGTTTCCAATTCTAATCTCCTACAGGAAAGATAGTTTTATCACCCACAGAGCCTTTTGTGATGCTTTAGCTGAAGAAAGTGCAAGAATCACTTCAGCGGCAGCAACAAATCTTAATTTCAGTAATGATGCATCAAATTTGCATCCTGGATTTTCAAGCCGAAGGGTACAAGATATTCCGAGCATTTCGCAATTTGGTGCAAGTTTTAGACCAGAATTTAACGGCATAGGAGGAGCTCATGGCAACTCTCTCACTGCAGATCAACAAAAACCCGGATTGTCACTGTTTCTAAATCAGGCAAATTCAAACATTAATCCCACAGGTCTCGTGTCAAGTTCTGATCTTTATGCGTCTTCGAGTTCTAATCCTGGTTTGCCTGAGATGGTACAAATGGGATCATCGGCCAATCTCTACGGTTCATCATCCACAATCAATTATGGGAATTTGAGTTTATCAGGATTGCCTCAGGCGTTAAAAGAAGTTGGTAAGGAAGCGGATAGAGTGGATGCACTATCGTCTTTTTACTCTGAAAACCAAAATAAGCAGTCAAAACCAGCTGCACCAATGTCAGCTACTGCTCTTCTTCAAAAAGCAGCCCAAATGGGTTCGACGAGAAGCAATCAATCTTTCTTTAGCGGCAATTATGGACTCATGAACCCCTCTTCTTCCACAACACCCAATCTCAACCCTTTCAACCATAGCAGAAACGAACTACAAGAAGTTTTTCAGAATGTTAATAAACAACCAGAGAGCTCAACACCAACAAACAGCACTGTGGAGGCAATAATGGGCACATCAACAAGTCTCGACCAACTCGTGATGCGAAGTAGTGGAAAGCAAAGTGACCCATCTCAGTTCAATCCACGCACTAGTAGTCATATGGACAAGGGTTTAACAAGAGATTTCCTTGGCGTGACTCCTGATTCTGGTCGTCCATTTTTTTCACCACAACTAGCTAAGTTTGCTTCAATGAGCTCAGCCATGGGACTAGACCAATTCGCACACAATTAGGACCATACTCTACCCATCCTGAAATGTCACAGACTTGAGGTGATCAAATTGTCCCAACAAGCCAAAAGGGTAACCAAAAACTACCGAGTTGAAGCCAATTTGACTCTGTGGAAGTGGGTGTAGATCGAGCACGGGTTGCAGAGAAGGACGCCTTGGGACTGCTCAGGTGGGGACCGCACTACATATGGTCTGAAATGACTAAACAATGAGCCAACTCCTAGTCGTGCATGTTCTCGTCGTTTTTACAGTTGTTTTTATTTCTCTTCTTGTTGTCTTATCACTTGTCTGAATTCTCTTATCGTATATTTGGATCTCCGTCCGTCCCTTTTTGAAATCCGACGCCACAGAAAAACCACACTTTTCCGTGGGTGGTTGACTCATTGTCAAACCAATCCGGCTCTGTGGTCAACCTTTAGTAATTATAAACAAAAAAACAAGTGTTTGGTATTTTACAATAATTTCAAGATTATTATATAAAAATGGATGCTAATCGATGGCCTTAATGTCTAAGGTAATACCAAAGTATTTGTTTTTAAGTTAAACAAAAAAATTCCTTTTGATAAAACCGAGAATTACTAGTGCTTAGTACATAAGATTTCCCGTTTTGCCTGAGCAATTTTACTAATTACTTCAGGCTCATCCTAAGAAAAAAAGAGAATTACTTGTCATAACATTAATTTTTTTTAGCATATGTCAAATAAATAAAATTTTGATCATATATAGAGTTATTTGTTAAAGAAATCAAAATTTACTCAATTTTACAATATTAATTTGAATTTTAAAAAAATTGTTTTAAAATACTATAATTTTCAATTTTTGGCAAAAAACCAAATGTTAATTTATCCATTAATGTAAATGAGATGCAGCGAGTCCTATCAAATTAGTATTTTCGTCACATAACTATTGTGTCACTTATGAATTTTATTATTTAATAAATTAAAATATTAAAAATCGTAAAATAATTATATACTCCTTCATAATTATTTCAACTCATTATCATATATTTTCAACCCCAGACTTCACTTTATTAAGGGACCTTGGACTGAATGTGATGATGATGATAATAAATTATTTTAGAGTTTTTGATATTTTAATTTATTAGATAATGAACTTCATACATGACACAAATATAATAGGTGAGATTGTCATAACAAATATACTAATTTGAAATGACTCATCACATCATCTACGTTAACGTAAGAGTCATTTATGTTGAAAATTAAAAGTTGAAGTATTTAAGTGCTATTTTTTTTAAGTTTGAGCCGGTATTATAAAATTAAGTAAAGTTTGAGATTTTCATTTATAATTGACACTTACATAAACTAACTTGTTAATTTTGTTTATAAAATCAAGATTTTAGAAATTCTGAAGAAGCTTCCTTCAATCATTTGAACCACTGATCTTAACTAGCAAAATGAAGTATATATACTTTCTCAAACTAATTAGAAGATCCACTTTTTGCGGTTGTGGGTTGAATTTAGGGTATGACTTAATTACAAGTGAGGTTGGTCACGATCAATTAAATGTTACCACATTAATTAGTAACATAATATGAATACGTACAATGTTTATCTTGATTAATCAAATTAAAACTGAAAAAAAAGTAACTCAACTATATGATCAAATTCCTAGAGATAGGGCAATATTGTTTCTTTAACTAGGTAGGATCTAGGTTTTTGAGTTAGACCCTTTAATGTATATAGGCATGATCATGGCCTGATAAGCTTGGAGAGAAATTTCCGGAAGGCCATTGTCTGGATTGTTTGATTCGTCAAAAGAAATATGATTATGAATTTAGAAAGAAATAACATTATTTCAGTGAGGATGATATCTTTTTCTTTTTAGTCAAAGCTTTATTATTATTTTTTAAGTGTGTTTTGTATAAATTGTCGAGATATATATAATATCTTATAAAATATGTAATATAAATAAATTATTAATGATTTAAAAATACTTGAATTTGTGTTTTAGTCGATTTTTTAAAAAAATAATCGAAAGTTAAACTAGGAAGACAAGAAATTTAAGATTTAAAAGGTTCAACCGGTAATAGACCGTCGTAAGATTAGTTAAAAATTGAAAAAAATTAAAGAATTTGAAAAATGATCGAAGAAGACTATCCATACTCATCAAAAAATTTAAAATTTAATTAAAAAAGGAGATTAATAAATTAAATTAATCGGTTTATTTTAGTTTATAAAATTGATTGGTTTATAAAAGCTAATTAATTAATTAAGAAACTGATTGATTTTTAACAATAAAAATTATTAAACTAAATCAAACTGAAAAGGTAAAAATTGAACAAAACAATTAGTCGATTCAAAATATTTACTAGTAAATTGATTGAGCCATTTCGATTTTTATCAGCCTGGATAACTTTGATATTGGCTTTACGTAAGTTCAGAACTTCCAAATTGAAAGCCTGCAGCCAAGCCAAGTCACTCGCGCAGAAGACAACAAGAACTTTTTGTTCTTGGACTGTCTCAAATTTCTTGTTATTGAAACGAGACATATAACATCAGTTCAACTCCAAATTCTTATAGATCTTTTCGAACAATAATAAAATAGATAGAACCAATACGCTTACCCATTCAAACACTTTCCAACAATTTGTTTCATGTCGTTTTGTATTCCGTTTCAGAGTTCTGGTAAAACGAAAGCTACGCTAACTTTTAATCAGAACTGTTGAGGAATGTTTGTGGTTACAATGTTCAAACATTGGAAGCTTCATATGATGTCGTTTACCATCACTTCTTTATCTGCCTCCACCTACCTAGAATATGTTAGTTTGGGCTAAGAGACTGATTTAAATTAGTTAAAAACCTTTGGACCCAATATTCAGATTGACCTAAATTCCTCATCCTGTTTTATGTTTCACTTTAACAGGGTTTCGTCTTTCCAGAACATCTTGTCCTGGAAAAGGAAACCTGGAAACTAGAAAGGTCCTACTTCAGACAGCTTCTGGACCCTTATTTAAGGCTATGTTAAACTCCTGACAACCGTTACTTCTGCCAACTTTATCCATAAAGCTTCAAACTTTCCATTGATCATTTTCTTGCTTTGTTTATAGAGATTGAGCTTAGAGATCATAAAGAAAACTTTGGGAAACCCTCTTAACTTTTTGGGACTAGGACGGTGATCTAGGCATGTAACCCTGGAAATGAAAAAAAAAAGGGTTCAAAAAGAGGGAACAGAAAACTATTGCTTTGATTAATTAATTATAAACAAGAGACTTTATGGTAAAGAGTATTGTCTTTTTATTGGAACTTGACAGGTCCAGCTCTTTTTGAGACCTGGGGTTTAGGTTACAACCTCGGACTTCGAAACTCGTTTCCTGCAACAACAATATCAAACAGGTCCCTTACCGCCAATTGTTGCACTACATAGGATTCTAATGTTGACTCAATCACAATCCTCTCTCGCCCAAAACTCTCAATTCTCTCAAGTTGAAACTCAATAACACTCGTGAACGTGACTGTTTTGCATGGGAGTTGTTATTTGGTCATCAACAAGCTCTTGTGGAATGTAATTCTGTCCTATCTTTGGTCATTCTTGTTCAATCATTTTTTCCCTGGAAAGGGCATCCGTTTGGTGTTGTATTTTCAGGGCTCACTTTTCCCTGGAAAGTGCATCCATTTGATGTTCTCGTTATTAAGATGAATGTTGTCTAAAATTTGGGGCTATTTGTTTCCAACTTTTTTTTGTTTTTAGTTTGAGTTTTTGTTTCCAAATTTAGTAGAAAAATATGTTTGTTTAAGTTGTTAGTTGCAATTTTCAAAAATTATGAAAACCATAAAAAAAATAATTTTTATTTTTTGTTTATGTTTTTGTCATAATCTGAATTATTTTCAACTAAATGTATATTATTTAATTGTTTAATATATTAATTATTAGTAAGAATTATGAATAATTTAACTTAATATTAAATATTTAATTAATTAAAATTAATTGCTAATATTAATTATGAATAATTTTATTTAATTTTCTAATTAAATTAAATAATTATTAATAAATATAATGAAAATTGAAATGTCTTCAAAATATATTATTTTCAAATAAATTTAATAATTTAAATATATTAAAAATAAATATTAATTTATAAATAAAAATTATTTATTTTAATAAAAAATTTTGTTAATAAATATTATATAAGAGATTAACATAAATTTATTAATTAAAAATAATTCATCTTTAAGTTTTATCTAATATATAATTATTATTAGTTATAAAATTTTTTATAACTATATTATCATTAACAATTAACATATTTTTATTTATATTTTAAAAATAAAATCCACGTGGAAATATAATGTTGCCAGTATTAAGTTCCCTAGTTTACTCATAGTTTACCACAATAGTTATATTTTTATATTACTTGTTTATTAAGGAATGCTTCTTTTTAATGAGATTTTATGGGAAGCTCTTCCTAATGGGCTACTCAAATGCAGATCTATATTGGGCTAATTATCATTGGGCCAAAACTTGGCCTAGACAAAGTAAAATGACCTGGCAGTGTTTTGTTTTATTGGTTGAAGTCTGATATAGGCAGGAATTCAGTAGGCCACGGTCGAGGTCCACGTGTAAGAAGCTCATAGGTGATAGATACGTGGAAGGACACTTTCGAATCACACACGAGTTTTTTCTCTCTCTCTCCTCTTCAACGCTACATTAGAAAGTAAAATTTATCAGTTTCAAGCTAAAATCTTCTTCTTTCTCTATCTTCCCTCCAGATTCGCGGAGACATATATTTATGCACATACACATATATATCTGCTGTGTTTAGCAATTTGTGCAAGTGGGTATTGGTGCTTGCTTTCAGAATCAGAAGAGAGTTTCTGGTGATGAATTTGGTGAGGTTTTTTTGGGCCATGGATGGATTGGCATGGAGAGGATTGGGGTTCACAATGCTTATACTTCAGTTTGTGTTTGTTTCCCAGCTCCTACTTCACCAACCTCTTGTTTCTGCTTCAGGTTTTTGTCCATCTTTTCTTTTAGTACGAAAAGATTTGGTTTTTATTTTTACTATATCAATAGGCAATGCATTTGTTTATGCCCCTCTTCATTGCTATCTGTTGGACGTCTGGATCTGTTACGATGTATTTGACGGATTAGTATGACGGAGATTCATAAGATGCAGCTAAGACTTTAAAAGTTTCTATCTTTCTGTTGCGGGATACTTTGTTTTGCTGAAAACAGACTTTTCTTTCATGGTTGTTTAATTACCGAACTCTGTCAATTATTGAATTGTAGGTATACTTTCTGGTTACATCGATTTACGTGTGTGGTTATGTACTGCGCCTGAAGCCTATGCGTTGTGATCCGTTTGATGGATGCTGCAATTTTTTATTCTTTAAGATACTTACCACAAAAAGTTGTGTGGTTATTCAATAGCTGATTACTCAAGATATATGATCACAAGTGCAAGATATGAATTTGATTACTTAATAGCGTCCCAGTACATAGAAATTTAAACAGCGATACGAGAAAGCTTTCACAGCCTGTCCTTTTTTCTGAGTGAGATGGTTAAGACTGAAAATATTTTCCTAATGAATGGAATTATCATCCACGAATGCAGATTGTTTATGAAAGAAGATCACTGGCTACATAGTAATTTGATGTTTATGGGATCGGTCAACTTTTAGGATTGAAGCTAAGCAATAAAGCAAATAACAGTTTATGACATCTGCTTCTTTAATGTTATTCATTCTACATGCAACTTTGGCACTCGTTCGGTTTTATAGTGTGTGGTGCCATTGGTGTCCACAAGTCATGCACCATTAATGTATTTTGGAATGAAACGTGCAGACGGTAAAAGTGGGAATGCCGCTGAGCTATTTGAAAGAGTTTCTCATAGTGTAAAGTTGAAGCATTATAGTGAGGCGCTTGATGATCTTAATGCTGCCATTGAGGCAGATCCAACACTTTCTGAAGCTTATTTCCGTCGAGCATCAATTCTTCGTCAGTTGTGCAGGTCAGCTATTAAATTGTTTCTTATTTCTTTACAGTCTTCATCAGAAGCTAATTGATGATTAGACTCTGCACGGCAACAACAAAATGTTGGACTGATCTTACGATTGCTTGTATCACTGAAGTTACCTTAATACATGCTTTTTTTTTCCGTATCATTTCTCTAAAATACATGATGCTGCATTGACTTTTGAAAGTTTCTTGTTGATCTTCTATTCGTCAGAATGCCTAGTAAATAGCTCTTGAGTAATTCAACCATACTCTTTTACTTTTTGAAAGGAAAGAAAGTTACGACTTAACATTATTTTTGGTCAATGTAGATACGAAGAGTCGGAAAAGAGCTATAAAAAGATCTTGGAGATACAACCTGGACATAAGACTGCAGAAAAGGAGCTTTCTCAATTACTTCAGGCTCAGAGTGCTCTCGAGAGTGCTTTGAATCTTTTTGATTCAGGGGATTTTTCAAAATCTTTAGAATTTGTTGATAAAGTTGTTCTTGTTTTTTCTCCAGCATGTTCAAAGGTAATAATTGTCTCTACTTATACATTGTTGTTGTTGGCCTTGTTTCTTATTTGGTAATTTATTCAGCTTGCTAAGTTTTTCCAGTATAGTGTCTGCAGTCTGTTGACTACATGCATTACTGGTTGCAGGCTAAACTCCTAAAAGTGAAATTGTTGTTGGCAACTAAGGACTATTCTGCCGTCATCTCTGAGAGTGGATATATTCTAAAGGAAGATGAAAATAATCTTGATGCACTACTGCTTCGTGGCCGGGCTTACTATTATTTAGCAGATCATGATGTTGCTTCAAAGTAAGTGTAAAGAAAATATCTTTTAGCCTCTTAGGGCTTTCTATTAATTTTTTTATTACTCAAAAAGTTTTAAGTATGGACGTATGCTTTCTTTAGGCATTATCAGAAGGGTCTACGGCTTGATCCAGAGCATAGTGAACTGAAGAAAGCATATTTTGGTTTAAAAAACTTACTCAAGAAGACCAAATCTGTAAGTTGACATTATATTCAGATAGATTCTTGTCTTGGTAATTAAGGGCTTCCAAAAATGTGGAGTTGGGTAGAGATTGTGAGAGAAATTTCCTTCTCCTTCATTTGGAGTTTATGTTAATCATTGTCATATTTTTTCTTTACAGGCAGAGGAGAATGTTAGTAAGGGTAAGCTGCGAGTTGCAGTAGAGGACTACAATGCAGCTCTTGCACTGGATCCCAATCATCAAGCACATAATGTACATCTTTATTTAGGGTTGTGTAACCTCTTAGTCAAGCTTGGCAGGGGTAAAGATGCATTAAGTGCCTGCAATGAAGCACTGAACATTGATGGGGATCTTCTTGACGCTTTAGTTCAGGTTAGGGTGATGTTTTGTTTTTTTTGTCCCTTTTGTTTGAACATTATATTGCTTTCTGAAGATCTCCTAAGAGAAAATTGTCATATCATAGAGAGGTGAAGCAAAACTCTTGACAGAGGACTGGGAAGGAGCTGTTGAGGACATTAAATCAGCTGCTCAAAAATCGCCGCAGGTTAGCTGCTATCCTTCTGCATCAGCCCCCCTCCCAATTGAGTTTCTATAGTCATCTAATTACCAAGTTTGTTTGACATCTAACTGTTTCGTTTCTACAATTTTTTTTTCAACAAAATCAATAATTAGGTTTACCTTCTTGAAAACTCATTGGCCTTATGCAACTCTGTCTTAACCCTTCAGTTCTATGATATCTGCTATTTAATTAAGCAAAATGTGGATACATATAGCTTTTAGGTTATGGAAAATATTCAAGCCACATATATGCAATATTGACAGGACATGAGCATCCGGGAAGCATTGATGAGGGCAGAGAAAGCCCTGAAGCTGAGCAAGCGCAAGGACTGGTACAAGATATTAGGTGTCTCAAAAACTGCGCCATCATCGGAGATCAAACGTGCATATAAGAAGCTTGCTTTGCAGTGGCACCCGGATAAAAATGTTGATAAAAGAGAAGAAGCAGAGGCCATGTTCCGAGAAATTGCTGCTGCTTATGAGGTATGATTGTTGTGATCTGATTTTTCTTTTATCATTTCAAAGTGTATACCATCAGATTTTGTTAATCTCCACAAGATACAGTTTCTTTGTCAATTTACCAGTAGATTTACAAGACTTTAAGTATGAGAATTTCGTTTATTCGTGGTCCAAACTAAAGCACAGGTTTTGGTGGTTGTCTTCCTCCCTAAAATTCCATTGTCCTCTACAGGTCCTCGGAGACGAAGAAAAACGTTCAAGGTATGATAGAGGAGAAGACATTGATGATATGGGAATGGGGGGTGGTGGTGGTGGTGGCGGTTTCAACCCATTTGGTGGTGGAGGACAGCAATATACTTTCCATTTTGAAGGAGGCTTTCCCGGGGGTTTTGGTGGATTTGATGGAGGCTTTCCGGGGGGCGGCGGCGGCTTTCAATTTCACTTTTGACATCAGTGCAGCATGGGGTTGTTTCAGCATGTGCCACCATTGCACAAAAGGCTGTAGAATTGCTTATGTTATGCTCCCCCGAGTCCTAACATCAGTATACTAACACTTACAGGTACATCTCAGGTCGATGAAATAGATTTTCTATATCGTACATTTGCCCCTCAGCAAAGTTTTGTTCCTAACAAATTCGGAATCCTGGAATTTGTAGTTAAGGAAATGTTGAGCATTGATTTATGAATGCATCATGACATGCCTCTCTCTTAATTGATCTGCATGGAATTTTAACCTGCCAGAGGCATCTGCTTAATGTTTTTGTCTTTTGGCGAACAGATTGTATGATCACTGATAAGTGCAAAAACAGCAATGCTTATCTACCTTTGTACTGTCACATTGTATCGTATTGACAAATCGAAAAAATAAATAAATGAACATCTTATTTTTCAAGATTTTCCCTTTTTTTTTGAGACCTCAAGCTTAAAGTTTCATTCTTTATGCAA
>JAOTAX010000005.1:40025571-40035655 GCA_025629825.1 Erythroxylum guanchezii | reverse complement strand
TTTTCCAAGATTCCAACCCTCATTTAATCATCAAACACTTCAAATAACACAATCATAACCTTTCCTTTAATTTCAATCAAACCAAGTCCCAAAGCTCACATGCCTCAAATTTTGGGGTTCTAACCTGAAGTAGGGGCGGGATGTTACAGCAATGCTAGAATTTTAATATAATTTGTAATTGTTATGTTGAGATTCATTTGTGGTAACTAATGATTTTGAATCATTAAGGATAACATAACCTAGGTTATAACCCAAGCTTGTGTGGTTGTTACCTTGATTAATTTGTTTTCCTAATTTGTAATGCCGCTATCTAATTAAATGTAGAGAGCTTATTCTAGGTTGTTCGATAGCTAGGTTTAATTAACCAGCTCTTCTTAATTAAAAACGACCTAAGAAAAAATTGGGGTTAACAAAGCTTATTGTTATCCTACAATTAATAGTTGCTACGAGAGGTATGAGAATAACAATTCAATGAAGTATGTTTGATTGTGAGTAAACCGAGATTGAACAATAACTAGGTCCCTAATGCATTCATGACTTTTCATCATTTTTGAATGTTTTCTTTAATTTGTTTTAATTAGTTTAGTTTCATTTTATTTTATTACCCAAACCAAACCCCCATAACCTAAACACCAATTCTTTTCATTATAAAAGCTAATCAAACACTCTCTGTGGAATCGACCTAGACTCACAACTATTATAGTTATAGTTGTAGTTATTTTGAGTCGTGTTACGACGTGCTATGTTACCTATAATGGATTACTTACAAGTCTTGAGGTCATATGTATAAAAATGAAAAAACTATCTTTAAATTCAAAAAGGTTCAAAAGCATGTAGATACATGTATATGTGAAATCGAAAAGTTGAAGAGTGAATTTCATGCCAAAGCAGCTAATAGTGTGATCATTGTTGAAAATCATAACTTATGTATATTAAAGTATGAGAATGTAACATTGGAAAAGGTGGTAAATGTTCATAGGACTCTTTGACTAAATTCAGTAAGATTAGTGAGAAGAAAGAGCATGTTAGGAGGCCAAAAGAGCTCCAATGATAGCAATGGAATTGGAAATTGATAAGTGTAAACTGCATCGTGTTTTAGGGCATAGTTTGATATGTTTTTAGCTGTTAATTTGATCATTTGGTATGTGTTTAGGTTAAAATTATGTTAGTTTGTGATTTATTTGTGTTTTAATTGTTTTATGAGTTAGTATAGGTCTTTAAGTTTAAATATTATATTTTTGAAGTACCTTGATCTGTTTGCTAGTGTTTCAGGGTCAATATCAAAAAGCGGAGGAGTTTCGAAGGGAATCCCGGTCACAACACAGGCCCACGATCATGGCAGGTAGGCCATGATCGTGACAAAAGCTCCAGATTTGGTCCATGATCGTGACCTGTATGCCACGATTATGGCAGAAGCTCAGGGAATGGCCCATGATTATGGCCTGTATGTCACGATCGTGACAGAAGGCTCAGATGTGAGCCACGATCGTGGCCTACTTCTGATAGACGCACAAACGCTCATGAACTTCGTATTTTGAGGGATTTTTGGACCTTTCGAACCCCAAAAAAACCCTAAGGTTACCCAAAACATAAAAGAGTATAACAAGAACATAAAGAGGCACATAAAGAGAGCTTCGGTATAACCACTATTGAAAACCCTAAAGAGAGAAAGAGGAAGAGGAAGAGAAGAGGAAGAGGAAGAGGAAGAGAAGAGGAAGAGGAAGATGAAGGAAGAGGAAGTGGTGTCGACGTGCTTCCCAGATCAGGAGGTTTTTCGATGTTGCTGCCTTCCTAGATCGTCCATTCTAAGTGTCTATTTCTTGTTCATTTCAATTTTATTCATGTATAAGATTGGAATGGATTGTATGATGATTGATAGTAGAATGATGATGATGTTCTAACTCTCCTTCGTGATTTCATTTTGATTTAATTATAATCTAGTCAATTGTGTTATTTGGATGAATGTCATGATTTGATTACATTATTGCATAATTCAGTAATAAACTAAGAGGGTGAATTGAATGAAATATGATTAAATCGGAATGATGCGAGTTAATTGATTTAATAGAAATCGTGATAAATCATATTAGTAATTGTGTGGAGAGAGATCTCGTCTATAATCTAATTTGAGTTTATAATTTAGGGTTTAATGGTTATAAATCAAGAGAGAGTAATCAACTCTAGGACAATCTAGAATTGACATTCCATTGACACATAATTGGCTAGGTTAGCATTACTGATAAGTTGGTTAGCATTATCGATAAGTAAAATCCCCTTTGTCCTAACTTGGTAAACTCTTTGCTTGATTTCCATTGTGCGTGCTTATTGCTCAATTGTTAATTCTTTCATGTTTAATTTCTAATTTAACTAGGTGAATTCAATTCTCGTGATTACTTTCCGTTGCATTGTTTATTTTGAGTTTCATATATTATTGACCTTAGATTTTAGGATTATATTGGTCCCTCTCTTTGTGGGATCGGCACCTCTTATACTACAGTTGTGACCCATGCGCTTTTGGTATTTGAGAGCTTATAAATTTTAAAGCTTGAATGACACGACCAAAAACACTTATAAGAGTCTATCCAATGTTGAGACTATATTTTTCAAAGGAAAACATTTATATAGAAACCTTTTCCTAAAGTGGCAAATGAACATAGTGCATCCTCATTTAAACATTCATATAAATTATATGTGTATGTCTCATCTTCTAGGGCTTATTCAAATAGAAAGTCTTATCCATTCACACATAGATTTGAAGTTAACATTACCAAAGTAAGAATAGGCATAACTTTTATAAAAGATACAATATAGATTGTGATTTCATTTACATTTATTTAGGCCTCAGCATTAATTTTAGGAGCAATAATTAAACTCCCACTTCTAATAGGCCTCAACATTAATTTTAGGAGCAATAATTAAACTCCCACTTCCAATAGGCCTCATATCAAGAATAGTTCCATGATATATGTTGTAACGCCCCATATTAGGGGTTAGAATATTGAGGACTTTTAATGCATAGTATGCTTTGCATAATTAAGTTTTGCTTATTTATGCATATGCATTTTTAGACTCATACAATTATTGTGCATGCATTCATGACATTTTTCGGGTATAATTGAGTTATCAAATGTGATTAAATTGCGAAAAGTGGCATACTTGTTTAAGTGTCATATGGCAGTGTTGAATAGTGAAACGTGTAAGACATGCAAAATAGCCACGTAGGTTAAGCAAAACCACATCTGTAGTTGGCGTTGTTCTTCATTCGGTTAGGTTCAACAATGAAAACACCAAGTTGTATCTGTTGTGAATTTGGCATTCGCATCTTACATCAAAGTAAGAATTTCAGTTTATATAGAGAGTGTTTATTATGTTTATCCTTGGTTTTGTTCATCCACCGAAAACTTCATTGCTAGAATTTGAGTTGGACCAAGTAAGTGATTTTGATGATGTTTTAATGGTATTTTGATAATGCATATGTTAGACTGAAATACTTATAATAATTTGAGTAAAATGAAAATGATGCAGAATTTTATGAGAAAGGAAAAATGCATCAGATGGTAGATAGAAAAGTGTAGAACAATGGAAACATGCATGTTTTTGTTGGTTTTTGAATTGGATATGAATCTTTGATTTTGGTCCACTTGTGTTGAGTTGGAGCTAAAAATGAGTTGGAATAATTGTTTGAAAGTTATTTGAGTTAACTGATAAGAGAATGAGCTTTTGAAAATTTAGAGTAGAAAGAGGAAGAATAGTTGGAGTTTCAGATTTATGAATTTTGAAGTGTAAACTTGAATCTGATTTGCATAGAGATGGAATTTAGAATTGGAAAATGGTTGTAAGATGATGGTCTGAGATGAGAAGGATCGTCCAGACGAACCCCGCTAGTGTTCAGACCAACCCCGCTATTGTCTCCAGACGATCGCAAACAACCCTACTATCATCTTTAGACGATTGTCACGTCAATCCTCCTATCGTCTTTAAATGATCGCAGACGCAGATGATCACAGACGTAGATGAGTTCAGACGATCGTACCCCGCTATCGTCTCTAGACAATCGTAAACAACCCTGCTATCGTCTTTAGACGATCGCCACGTCAATCCCCCTATCATCTTTAAATAATCGCAGACACAGATAATCACAGATGATCTCGAGTTTAGATGATCGCAGCCTACTATCGTCTTCAGATGATCGCCACGTCGACCCCACTATCGTCTTCAAACGATCCCGACTTTGAAGATTGAGGGTTGATGTAACATCCTTCACTCTTTTGGCTATATCTCCTTCGTCCGACCTCGAAATGACATGGGACTTAAACCATTGGACTTGTAAAGCATTGATCTTCATCTCCACCAATAATTGTAACCATATAAAATCATTCGGGAGAGATTGATTGATGAACGTGGGACAGGTCTGACTGAGTGTGTTTACCATTGTCTAACATTTTTGTCCTTATCTGTCACACTTGAAAGTCTTTTGCAAACTAAATAGTCTTGCTTCTTTCGACCATAACATCTTCTCTAAATATCCAAATGTGATGATTTTTGATTTAGAGTAAACTAGAGACATAGGGCTACACATCATCTGAAGAAGTCGAATTTTGATTCAGTCTTTAAAACTTTCAATTCCTAGATGGAAATTGAGTATAATGTACTATTTCAGTATAAGAACAGTCCAAAAATCTTTTGTGTATGACTTTCAGTACACTAAACCAAATTGGATGAACTTGGTATCATTGGAAACCTAAGAAAAAGAAGGACAACTTTCTAGAAGGAACGGTTTTCTAATGACCTCACCTACGTGAAGAGAATAATTGAGCAAGTAGACCCAAAGGATGGTTGTGAGATAAATCTGGATTGAGAAATTGAGTATGGTTTCACATTATTAATTATGTGACGAGATTAAGGATAAGAAACCTGGAATTTGTCATAAACATGCATCACACATATTCAATATACATGGATGTGTATAAATGAATTCATAATTGTGCACAATAGTGATATATGTTTGTATTAAAGGTTTTACAGGAACCCTTAAAGCGACTTCCAGATGTTGCCGGGACTTTGAGACAATAAAGCGGCAGGGCACTTTTGTAAGTAATTTAGATGGTCAATTTTGATAGTTTTGCTTTGACTGTTTTGTTGCTACTGATTTTGATCCATTGAATGATTTGCAAAGCTGTCTGATTGATATATGAATTGAATTTCGAACATTTCTGTTTTGATCCCGTTAAGTCCTAGTTATGGGTAAATAGGCATGCCTAGAAGGGTCTACAACTGCTTCTGTGACACTTTGATGTCTTCTGTTATCGACACTTCGGTGTCTTCTATTATTGACATTTTGGTGTCTTCTCTTCTGTGATACTTCGGTGTCAAGATTTCGGTCTCTTCTGTGTAAGTCTTGTTACCAGCTTCTGTAAATGGATTTAGCAGTCATCTAGTTTTGTACTCTGATATCTGTTTGATTTTGTCATAAACTAAACTATATTCTAATTCTGAAGGGTTTATACCCTCTTATGTTATGCAGTTCTATTTTTTTTATAAAACTCTGTTATGAAATGCTTCCTGTTCGACTTATTGTTAAAGAAATTTTTGAATGCATATTGATGCTGTTACATGATTCAGTGTGATGAGTTGTCAGTTTTTATATATATTAGTTATTACTCACTAAGCTATATGCTTAGCACGGTGTATTTGCCCCGTGTAGGTTCCGAGAGACAGACGTAGGGACTGGGACAAGTCAACTGCAACGACCAAAGGAGTCTGAGTTTTGTTTTACTCAAATGTATTCTTGAGTTTGTTTTTGGACTTGTATATGATGTGTATGACTTTGGATATTTGTTTGAAGGTTTGTAATAACCTTAATTTCGGTTCGTTTATGAAATTATGATTTATAACGTATGTTTGTTTGAGATTCTGGAAGTGCATGTATAAAGTGTTTCTTATGTTTTGAAATGTTTCGTATTCAGTATGTTATGTTGTTTGCGTGGCGCCCCATATCCTCTCAGGGGGTATTTGGGCGTTACATCTTTTTGGTATCAGGGCATGGTTTAGGCAATTCTGGTTTAACCAACGTTTAACTATTGCTGCTATTGAGTGTACAAGTTGTGTTTTGGCCTAAAGCGGTGTCCCATGTTTTGTCTATAGAATTGATGATGGAAGGATCTCGCAGTTCTATTGACGAAGTTGCTAAGAGCAATCAGCCCGAGGAAACTCGTGCATAAATATTTAGACCCTCTGGGGTCAATGGAGGTGAAGCTGGGACGCCACCTCCTCCTCCAGCTCAGGGAGAGGCTTTGATTAAGCTGTGCTAGGATATGATGACGTTGTTGCATCGGATGACAGCACCTAGGGCTCCAATTGATTAACTGCGGAAGTATAGAGCGGAAGAATTTACTGGGACATCTTTGGAGGAATCAGAAAGAGCGGAATTATGGATTAAGAAGGTGAAGAGGGTATTGGATAAGATTAATTATCCAGCAGAGCAGATGGTGCATTGTGCCGTCTCCCTACTACAGGGAGCAGTTTATGAATGGTGGAAGTTCATTATGAGAAGTCCTCAACTGTCGGTACCTCCGACTTGCAATTTCTTTGCCTAAGAATTTACAACTAAGTATGTGATGGAGGCTTACAGAAAGGATAAATGGAAGCAATTTTTGAATCTGAAGCAGAGGAATTTGTCAGTTGTTGGGTATGATCGGGAATTCAACCGACTTAGCAAGTATGCTCCTAAATCTGTACTCACTGAGGAGTTCCAATGTCACCAATTTGAGGATGGATTGCATGATTCCATCAAGGAGCATCTGGCAGCAATTACTTTGTTACAACAAGTGACGTACCATCAGCTGGTACAAGCTGCAATGAAAATAGAGAGACAGGTGATGGTTAGGAGAGAAAGAAGTCAGAGGAGGGGTTTTGATAGAAGAGGTCAGCCCTTGGGCAAATGAAATAGGGAAGGTGCTTCCTCTGTACCAGAAGTTACTCAGGGATCTATAACTCGGGGAAGGTCACAAAATTTTCCCTTAAGGATTGCTTCTGGTAGGGGGTCATCAGGAGGCCGAGGTTTTGGTCCCCCGGAGTGCTTTGATTGTTCTGTGCATCATTGGGGTGTTTGCAGGAGGGCTACGGGAGCATGTTTTCGATGTGGCAGTACTGAGCATAAGATAGCCAGTTGCCCTCTCAACTAAGCTCAAACATCATAAGTCAGTCGAGAGGTCTTTTATGCATCTGCTGGGAACAGAGGACGTGGTAGAGGTCGAGGAGGATCTAGGTAGAATAGACCAAATCAGAGTAACCAATCGGAAACTGTGAATCGACCAACTGTGCATACTGCCTCAGTTTAAGCTTATGCACTGAAAGCTCGTGAGGATTAGGATGCACCGGATGTCATTGCTGGTATGGTTTTTCTCTTTGATTTTGAAATGTATGCGTTAATTGTTCCTGGATCTTCACATTCATATATCTGTACTGGAGAAATGTTTGATAAGGAGATGCTTATAGATCAGTTAGAGTATGATATCCGTGTAACCAGTCCTTTGGGTAGTAATGTGTTGGTTAATCAAGTGTATAGGAATTGTCCAATTATGATTCAAGTAAATGATTATTTAGTAGATCTGATCAGATTGCTTTTTTATAAAATTGATCTGATTCTAGGTATGGATTGGTTATCCAAGCATCAGGCAGTAATTAACTGCAAGGCTAAGATAGTTATGCTTAGGAGACCTGATCAGTCTGAAGTAATATTGCATGGCATCCGTACTAGCTCCTTAGCTAATGTGGTATCTGCTATGCAAGCTCGAAGCTTCTTAGGAAGGGATGTGAAGCATATCTAGCTTTTGTGGTTGATTCTAAGAAGGAGAGTGGTAAATTGCTTAACACTCCTGTAGTGAATGAATTTCCTGAGGAATCACCTGGACTCCCTCCTAAAAGGGAAGTGAAGTTATCTATTAAAGTCATGCTGGGTACTACTCCTATATCTAGAGCACCATACAGAATGGCTCTTATTGAGTTGAAGGAGTTAAAGGTGCAGTTACAAGAGCTTCTGGATAAGGCTTTAATAGACCCATTGTGTCACCGTGGGGAGTACTAGTGTTATTTGTTAAGAAGGATGGTACACTACGGATGTGCATCGATTACAGACAATTAAATAAAGTTACAGTGAAGAATAGGTATCTGCTACCAAGGATTGACGATCTATTTGATCAATTACAAGATGCAGGAGTGTTTTCAAAGATAGATCTGCGATCGGGGTGTTATCAACTTCGGGTAAAGGATGTGGACGTACCGAAGACTGCATTTAGGACTCGTTATGGATATTATGAATTCCTAGTAATTCCATTTGGGTTAACTAATGCTCCAGCAGCATTTATGGATCTAATGAATAGAGTGTTCAGGCCTTATTTGGACCAGTTTGTTGTGGTATTTATTGATAATATTCTAGTCCCTTCTAAGAATGAACAGGACCATACTGAATATCTCCGAATTGTATTACAGACCCTGAGGGAAAGACAGTTGTATGCTAAGCTGAGTAAGTGTGATTTCTGGCTTTAGGAGATATCATTTTTGGGGTATATTGTCTCTGCTAAAGGAATTAGAGTTGATCCTAGTAAGATAGAGCTGATTGTTAATTGGAAGCCACCACGGAATGTGACAGAAGTGAGAAGTTTTCTGGGTCTAGCTGGTTATTACCGACAGTTTGTTAAGGGGTTTTCAGTGATAGCATCCCCTTTAACTAAATTGTTACGGAAGGAAGTGAAATACGAATGGTCTGATAGATGTCAGAGTAGCTGTGACCAACTAAAAAGTATGCTTAATGAGGCTCCTATATTGGTCCAACCTATTTCTAGTAAGGAGTATGTTTTGTTTAGTGATGCATATTGAACTGGTTTGGGTTGTGTTTTGATGCAGGAAGGAAAGGTAGTTACTTATGCCTCTAGGCAACTAAAGACTCATAAACAGAATTACCCTACATATGATCTAGAGCTTGCAGCGGTAGTGTTTGTCTTAGAAATTTGGCGGCACTACTTGTATGATGAAAGGTGTAAAATTTTCACAGATCATAAGAGTCTGAAGTATCTGCTTACCCAAAAAGAACTTAATCTGAGACAACGACGTTGGTTGGAACTGTTTAAGGACTATGATTGTATTGTGGATTATCATCTAGTTAAGGCTAATGTTGTGGAAAATGCCTTTAGTTGGAACACAATTTCAGCATTATCAGTGAAGCAAGGTGAATGGAAACTTGAATTTGATGGGGCTTTAATAGCTTAGTTGAAAGCAAGGCCTAAGTTGAGGTAAGAAATTTGTGATGCTCAGAGAGTTGATGATAAGTTATAGAAACTTATCTTGGCTACTCAAGAACGTAAACAGTCTGATTTTTTTGTACAAGGAGATGGTGAGTTGTATTATGAGGATCGGTTGTGTGTGCCAGCTAACGATGAATTGAAGAAGAAGTTGTTGTTTGAGGCTCATAATATGGTATTTACAATGCATCCAGGTGGGAACAAGATATATCAGGATCTAAAGCAGTATTACAAGTGGTTAGGTATGAAACGGGATGTTGTAGATTATGTAGCAAAATGTCTAACATGCCAGCAGGTTAAAGCTAAGCATCAGGTTCCATCTGGTTTGTTACATCCTACTTCTATTCCTTAGTGGAAATGGGATAACATTACTATGAACTTTTTCACTGGACTTCCTCTCACTCAAAGGAAGCATGATGCGGTATGTGTAATTGTGGATAAGTTTACCAAATCTGGTCATTTTCTACCTATTCGTCTTGACTATTCTTTGGATAGGCTTGTAGATTTGTATGTGAATGAGATAGTAAGACTGCACAGAGTACAATTGTTGATTATTTCTGATCGTGATCCTCGATTTACTTCGAGATTTTGGAAAAGTTTACAGAAAGCATTGGGTAATCAGGTTAAGTTTAGTACTTCTTTCCATCCCCAGACAGATGGAAAATCTGAACGAGTTATGCAAATTTTAGTAGATATACTGCAGGGTTATGTGTTAGAGTTTCCCAGGAGTTGGGATAATTATCTGACTTTGATGGAGTTTGCTTACAATAACAGTTATCAGACGA
>JAOTAX010000005.1:40012667-40023612 GCA_025629825.1 Erythroxylum guanchezii | reverse complement strand
ATTAATTGTGTATAATAAAATTTTATAAATTAAAAAATTATATTAAGTATCTTGTAACATCGTAAGACAATTATCCCAGATATGGTTCCTCGAAATCTCCAACACATTCATTGAATGGGACTAATGATTAAGTCCATTTTAGTATTAGATGACTCCAGCTCAAAGTTTCGTAAATAGGTCTCTTCAGATGAATCAGATCCCTCCTCCAACTGATCCAAACTAGAAGATGCTACCCCAGAAACTCCATTTAATCAATATCTGTATAAATGTAAACAATATACAAATTTCCATCTATTTCCAACAAAAATCTCACAAACCCCACTTAACAATCTGCATTTATGTAACTGAAAAACCCAAAAGTAGATTGCTTTAACAGGCGATAAACGAAGCAAGAAAACAACATGAATTAGATCTAACAATTAGAAAATGGAAGCCTTTTGAAAATCTAAAACCTGGGTTTCACAAAATGGGCAACAAAGCACCAACCTTTAAAGAGGAACTCCGAGAGAAAATGAGTAGAGGGAACGGTGGTGAAAATTCACGAGAACTTCGCCATTTTCAATAAGAACTCATTGTGAAACAAAAAAAAATATGGAAGGAACAACGTGTAATGGAAAAGGAGGACTAGTGGTGGATCATATATGGGATGATTGACTTATGGTGGCCCAAGAAACGAAGCAATAGTAGTAGATCATACTCAGGTGGGTTTACTGGAAAAGATCCCAACTTGAAGAAGTCGAATTGGCTTGCTTCCCAAAAAAGCTCAATAAAATTACCCACTTAACATGACTACCCAGACTTTCAGCTTCTAAGAGACAATGGAAAAACTTTGCCAACCACCAAATCTTCATTTGCCTCCATAGTTGACCTTTTATCAAAGAGGAAGGAGCAAACACAAAGCAGTGAAGGCAGAACGAGACTGAAAAAGAACACAAAAGACAGTTAAAAAATGGGGAAGTGTCGCTTTTATTAAAAAAACATACAAAAATATCTTTTTTATGTTTTTGTAAAATTGTTGCAATTTTTATTTTTAAAAATAAAAAATAATGGCAATACCCAACTAAACACATGTTAATAACTTATTTTTTTTTAATAAAAACCACAATAACAAATAGGAAAAAAAAACATAAATAAACAGGGCCTAAATTATGCATTTCTTCTCTAGACAAAACTAGATGGGATGAATGTGATTAGTCAATACAATACACTACTAGTTCATGGGATCGATCTTTATGTTATGTATTAACTTGAGCTCTATCATCACTATTTCTTCCTTTTCATGTTGTCATTTCGTAAAAAAGGAAACAACACCTTACAAGGTTGAGTCTCATTATCATTTTTTGTTTTCAAAAATAATAAAACTACAATATCTTTAAGAAAACGAAAAAACGATGTTTTCGTATGTTTTTAAAATAGGTTTTTTAAAATAAAAACAGGCTCAACCTCTTTTGTATCTTCTGCGTCTCTATATCTTCTGTGCTCCAATTTCTTCATCCTGTTTCAAATGCTTCTTTGTTTCTTCATTTGTTGCTATTGCTTTTTAGGTTCTTCCTATTACTTATTTTCAAAAATTTCTCTACATCTAGAATTTACTGCAAAAAGCTACCACACTTTTCATATGATGTTATATTGGCTTTTCTTCCTTTCCCATCTCAAAGTGGGAAAAAAGCATAAGTAGGATCCTCGCTAATAAACTACATTTGCATGATTCACCTCGATATTCTTCCTTGCTTTTAAGATAAAATTACCAAGTGACATGTAGGTAAGCAAATAATTAGACATCCTTAGATGAAAGAGCTTCTCAGGTATGATTATCCATCAGCAGAGCAACAAGTAGAAAAATATATCAAGAGTTTGCTATTTGGAATTGGAAGTGAGAAGGTCCTTTTTTTAGTATTTGAGGGATCTTCGATGGAAACAGTTTTGTGTTTTGGTATTGTCTACAAGATGTTTGATTATTTGTCCAGTTATTTTTTTGGTTATAGGAAAACTCTTCTTTGTTGGGCTACTATTATATGCAAGTATCAAAATAAATGTCAAAAACTATGTAGTATTTATACTAGTTTTGATTCAAGCTCCTCCCTTTGTCTCTACCATCTTGATAAAATGTATCGAAAATGCTTTTGAAAGACAAAAGTTTTGAGTTTTTCATCTCATCTACAGTTAGTGATGCTGTTTCGTACTGCATTGTGTGAATTTGTCATCTCGTCTGTCTCTCTTTTTCTAGTTTTAAAGTTGAATGTAGCTTATGTTATGACTCTGTTATGTTTCTATTTCATGTCTTCTTTTATGTATGGTTGGATCTGTTATCTTGGACAATATTGTTCCTGGTGGTATAGCAACATGTTGATATAGTGTTTTACTGGATGAGAATGTAGTTTTAATATGTTGACCTAATATTATAATTTAAAATGATATAACTTAATGTGCAAATTTTGTAATTATGTAAATTTGCATATATTTTATTTCTAAAAGAATTAATTAATATAAAAATATATTATATTATATTAAAAATTATTAAAATAACAATATAATTAAAAATAGAAATAGGATGATAAAACTAAACATGTTTTTATTTTTAATTTGTTATTACAAATTTCAATCAAACAGGTTTTTGTTTTCAATTTTTATATTTTAAATCTCAACTAAACAGGTTTTTATTTTTTAATAAAAAAATAGAAACAAAAAATAAAAATAAAACTAAAAACCACAACAAAAGAACAGAAGTTTTGATGATATATGAGTTGACACAATATTGGTCCATTTTCCTAGTTTTAATTAGAATCAAATATCATTTAGACTTAAATAAGATTTAATGTCTGTTATTAGTTCTTACTTTCAATGATTTTACTTTGATGATGGCTTGAATGCTAGCAGTTTCCCTTCTACATGATTTATTTGAGATTGAATTAACTACGATATGCAACGTTGCCCAATATCATGAAAGCAAAATCAAAAGTGATAAAAAACCATACTCTTAAGCAGGTAAATATAAAAGCAAAATCTGATTTAGAGATAGTTCAAGTCACATAATCTTCTATGAGAAAAGCTGGCATTGTTGTTTCTTCCATGGATGAGCTGAATGACAAACTTAAAAATAAAGATATTGTTATCTAACTATTGGATTGATTTCTCATGCTACTGATTTGTTTAAGACTCTGAATAGTAAATAAATAAGTACCACATTTACTTTAATGCTTATATGTCACATTTGAGTACAATAGATACTACAATTGTATACAAAAACACAATTATTCTTTATAAACAATATCATGCCTCTAGATAAAAATATCATTTATTTGATTATATAAATACCATATATGAGTAAAGATACTACTATACTTCCACATAAACAATACGGTCATGCCTTATAAATAATATTACGTCCCTATACAAAAAATATCATCACAATAAACAATTAAGTGTGAACTTTACTTTAATATGTAAATACCACATATGAGTAAAAACAATATTATGATTCTAAAAAAACCATCACTCTCTACAAATAATATCATGCCTCTACATAAAAATACCATTACAATAAACAAATAAGTATCACTTTTAATTTAATATGTCAATATTGCATCTTAGTATAAAAATACTATGATACATCATAATTTCATAGAATAATACCATCACTTTTAATAGATAATACCACTCCTTTATACAAAACTAGGTTAAGTCTGAGACATGCTGACATCTTAGGGTATGTCTTTAGTAGAGCTATTTAATTAAACACACTTTAAAACATGATATTGTTTCTATCCATATTCTTCATATTTATGCGAAAAGCTCAAAATATAAAACTTTTAGGGCTCTTTACAAATAATACTATATTTGAGTGCAAACAAATCCACAATGCTAAATACTATCACTCTTTACAAATAATATCACGTCTTTATACAAAAAATACTATCATTGTAAACAAAAAATTTCTGCTTTTACTTTAATATATAAATACCACAACATGGTACAAATACTACTATGATTCTATATAAACAATACCATCATTATTTACAAATAATATTATGCCTTTATACAAAAAAATATTATCACAATAAACAAATAAATATCACATTTACTTTAATATGTAAACACTTTGACTTTATATAATACCGTCACTCTTTATAAATAATAACACGTCTTTATACAAAACTAAATTAAGTATAGAACACACTGGTGTCTTAAAGCGTGTCCTTAATAGAGCGGTTTAATTAGCGAACACACTTTAAGATAAAACCATCTTTATGACCATGTTCATCATATTTCTCAAAATAATCAAGACATAAAAGTTCTAAATCTTTTTTAAGATTTACTTGGAATATCTTGAATCATTTGAATCATAGTTCAAATGAAAAAATTATGCCTAATTTAATAAGCATTGACTAAATTTTATATTAGATTAACTAAACTTAATCAAATTTTGTATGTAATTAATAATATTTTAGTTTAATTTAACAAAAACATAAATCATGATTAAAATTTTTAATTTTTAAATAAATATTTTATATCAAATAAAAATATTATTAATTATATACAAAACTAAATTAATTTTATCTTGTCTAATATCCCATTTAGACAATATTTTTTAAAATTTATCATAACTTTCTTATTCAAAATCCAATTAAGATGATTCAAGATGCTAAGAAAAGTTTAAGAAATTCTCTAAAATTTTATTAATTTAATATTTTGAAAAAAGTAATGAACACATTTTGCAACACGTTCGTGTCCTTGAGTGTGTCTTTTGTAAAACTGATTTACTTAACAAACACACTTTAAGTAATGATCGTATTTTTTGCCATACTTTTAAATTTTCTCAACACAATAATTCTAGATCTCTTTTTAAGCTTTCAATAGTCTTTTAAATCATGTTAATTGAAATTCGGATGAGAAAGTTTATCGAGTGTCGAGCCTTATAATTTATATCCCTCGATTATTGCATATGTAAAGGTAGTGAGTTGTAGTATTTAAAGGATTGATCTCACGAGAAGGGTAAACTAATCTAATCCTAAGTTATCTAAGACTTGAAAATTAATAAAATGAAATTAAAATTAAAACAAGAATATAAACACGGGAATTTGATTGCAAGAATTCAACTCAAGAAATTAACACAAAATAAGAATTGAAATTGAGCAACACAAAGGGTTACTATGGAAATTAATCAAGAGAAATTACTAAGTTATGAGAGAGGAGATTTTACCTATCATTAATGCTAACCTAGCCAATTATGTGTTATCGGGGTGTTAGTTCTAGACTATCGTAGAGGAAATTACTCTCTCTCAAGTTATAGTCTCGCGCCCTAAATCGTTAACCTTAATTAAATTATGGAATTTGTAGCATCTCAATTAACAAACGACCCATAATTAAAATTAGATCGAAAGCTCTCTACTAAACTACCGAGTCTTATACGGGATCTGCTTCTACACAAAAACCGATTTGATTAACTACGTGGTCTATTGGATCGTCTAACTCTCATTAACCCAATTCAATCATTTTTATCCAGCTTACCTCTTGGTTTGTTACCAAAATATGCACACCCAATCAATAAAACACAAAATCTACTATATTAATATTAAATCAAATTAAAATCCCAAAGGAAGAGTTAGAACATCGTCAACAATCCAAAACGCATTATCATACAAGCCATTTCAATCTTATACATTAAATGAACAAAAATGAAATGGAAAGAAAATAGAACTTGGATAGGACAATTCAGGACGACGACAACATCGGAAGACCACCTAATATGAGAAGCAACAGTGTCAGGACCTGCTTCTTCTTCTCTCTCTTTCTCTTGAACTTTCCAAAAGTAACAGAATGTAGAAGCTCTCTTAAGGTTATATCATTAAGTTTTATATAGTATTTCCAATTAGGGCAACCTCAGGGTCTTTTTCAGGTTCGAAAGGTCCGAAAATTCCTCTAAAACTTAAATCGAGACTGCTGTCCCTGTATCTATCACACAGGCCACGATCATGGCCAAGAATTTTTTTTGCTTCTGTCACGATCGTGGCCCATAACGCCATGCCACAATCATGGCTCACTGCACCAGCTTCTGTCACGATCTTGCATATTCCCCACGATCGTGGCTCCTTGCTCTTGCTTTTGTGCTACGATCGTGGCCCTGAGTTGTTTATTAGGTCTTCTCCTAATCTCTTCCAATTGTTTTGAAACATTAACAAATATGTTAAGACACCTCATAAATACAAAATTGAACTTCAACATCATGTTCCAACCTATAAAAACATTTAAAACACAAATATTTACTAAATAACACAATTATAACCTAAACACGCACTAAACCATCAAATTAATAACCAGATACACACTAAACTATCCACAAAAATACGATGCAATCTACACCTATAAAAAGTTATGCCCAAGTTAAGAAATATTTTCTAAATTTGATATTTTGAAAGATAAATTGGACAATAGATGTACTATACCTAGTTTAATTTTGTATACAATTAATAATATTAATTATATATAAAACTAAATCAATTTTAACTTGTCTATATCAAATTTATACAATACTTTTTAAAGTTGACATAACTTTCTCATCCAAATACTAATTAAGATGATTTAAGATGCTATAGAAAGCTTAGTAAGTTTTCTAAAACTTTTATACTTTGAGCTTTTTAAAAAAGAGTAAAGAACATGGTTTGGAAGTTTCTACTTAACAAACATACTTTAAGATATAACTCAGCTTTTGACCACATTTTTTGCTTAGGTGTATCTTTTGTAAAACCGATTCACTTAACAAACACACTTTAAGACACGACTGTATTTCTTATCATATTTTTCATATTTTCTAAAAATACTTAAAACACAAAATTTTTAGAGAACTTTTTAAGATTTTAATAAAATCTTGAATAATCTTAATTTATGCCCAATTTAAGAATTATTTTTTAAATATAGATATTTTTTGAAGATAAATTAGATAGTAGATTTATTAGACATAATTTAATTTTTATATAATTAATAATATTTTGATTTAATTTAACAAATTCATCCACTATAATTCAAATTTGTTAATCTTAAATGGATATTTGATATCAAACTAAAATCTCATTAATTATATACAAAACTAAATTAATTCTAACTTGTCAAGAGAAAGATAATACTTTTTAAAATTGGCATTAGCTTCTCATGACCCTGAGAAGCCCAAAGCACGATCTCGGGTAGACATGACCTTCCCAAAATACACCTGCCTGCAGTTATCTACCAAGTATGCATTTACGAGTTGAATTTAACCACCACCGTCCACTCCCGTCATCAGCAATCTCCACCGTCTGTTTCGTTGACTTCATCTCTCGAAAGTCAAAACGCCAACTGAATTGAAAACAATCTGTTAAAACGACACCGATTTTCGGACAGCCGCAAGCCAGAGGATCTAAAACCTCATTGTCCATTTGAAGAAGATCACTGCGAAAGAGAAACACAAAGGCAAGCAAAGGAGAAGGAGCGAATCAAAACTTCACCTTTTGTTTTCATACCACATTTATATACACCCGATATCGATTCTATTGGGAAGGAAATTTTCAGTGTCATGATCAGATGCTCTGGAGTGTATTGTAGTGAGAGCTATCATCACCATGATCAACACGACTAACGGCATGATTTCACCGTCGTCTTCTTCGGCGACCGCCCAATCTCCGGGACTGAAGACCTATTTCAAAACCCCAGAAGGAAGGTATAAACTTCAGTACGAGAAGACTCACCCTTCTGGTCTTCTTCACTTCGCTCACGGCAAAACCGTCACTCAGGTGCTTCACTTTCTTTGGTTGTTTAATCACTATACATTATTCGTCAAATTTTTTCTCTTATTTTTTGTTGGATCAGTTTGTGATTTTATGGCATTAGGTCAATACCCATTTGTTCAAATCGACTGTTCATCTCAATTCGCCAGAATTATGTTGGAAATTTTCATTTTGTTTTACGAAATTTTGGGATTGACTATGTCAGTTACACGTTGTTTGTTCATTAATTACTAAGAGCTTTTTGTTAATATCAATTCCTTTACAATTCATATTTGACTGCATTTTGTCTGTTTAATTTCAGTTTTTTTGCCCCCTTCACCTACAGCTTCAATATTCTTATATTGTAATTTCACAAAGATTGAGTTTTTAAAGTGAATATAGGTAGAATTTTCAATTGATATGTGAGACTAAAATTTACAGGTTTAGATATATGTTTCTGAGAACAAATGTGTGACGAGTTTTTTAATCTTAGGTAAGTGTAGCCAATCTCAAGGACAAACCATCTCCATCAACTCCGACTGCTCCAGCTTCAAGCTTTAGTGCTAGCAGCGGGGTACGGTCAGCCGCAGCTAGGTTGTTGGGTGCTGGCAATGGAAGCCGTGCACTAAGCTTCGTCGGAGGGAATGGTGGGAGTAAAAGTGTTAGTGGAAGTAGTAGGATTGGATCACTTGGTGCATCAAGTTCTAATAGTTCAATGATAAATACAAATTTTGATGGAAAAGGGACTTACTTGATCTTCAACGTCGGTGATATGATTTTTATAAGTGATTTAAACTCTCAAGATAAGGTATTTTTAGTCTTATTCTTCTAGTAAACAAGGAAAGACATTTATCTGAGACCTTTCTTTTTGCTCTACAGGACCCAATAAAATCCATCCATTTTAGTAACTCAAATCCTGTGTGTCATGCTTTTGATCAAGACTCTAAGGATGGACATGATTTGATTATTGGATTAAACTCTGGTGATGGTATGCTATTGTACCAGAGATTCAATTGCCATATCTTTTCCTTTGGGTTAGTGTAAACTTTCTGAAGTTACTAGTCATGTTTTTGCAATTGTAGTGTACTCAGTGTCACTGAGACAACAATTACAGGATGTTGGAAAGAAGCTTGTAGGGGCCCAGCACTATAACAAGGATGGTTCTGTTAATAACAGGCAAGAGTTACCTCACTCTTGTAGCTCCTTGAATTTTCCTGCAATCTGTTGCTGTTGATATTTTGATGATTTGTCTTCTTGAAAGAGATGATCTGGTCAATTAATGTAAAAGGTGCTTCCATAACTTCACTGATATAAACTTGTTTAGTGATGATGTTTTGTAAAGATGGTTGCCAAGTGGTATGTAATTCACGTTGATGTAATCCACATCACTGATATCAATTTAATTCACATTGATGTAAAGAAGGAAGAAAGTGACTGCCAACACATGGGGATAAATTACTTAATCACATTTATCAATTCTTTCATCTTTCATTAATGATTTGTGATTGCCGGATCATTCTCAAGTTGCTAACAACGTATATTTGAGTGGTTATATAATAGAAAGGAAAACACAAGAAACTGCTCATTTCACTATTTATCTTCTGCAGGAGTATTCATTTATCCTTTTAACTTCTAGATGCCAATCTAGCCACTTTAGCATTCTTGTTGTATGTCTCCTAGACCCTAAACTTTTCCACTTATCGGTTGTGTGGTTATCTAACTCTTTTTTCCCAATAGTACCATACCGCCCACATTTTGTATATGCATGTAAAGTATTTACTTCTTGGGCTGGAAATATTCTAGAAAGTCAAGAGCAGTATTGTGACCTTTTCCTTTACTTTTCTGCTTTGCCCAGTTGTGGAACTTTAAGACAAGGATTATCTTTAATATTGTAGTCATTTAAGTATTCTGTAAGAATTCCTGTAAGCTTGGATTTCATGTACAAGACATTCATGTATCACAATCAGTTATACTAATGCAGTTTTTCTTTTTAACAGTCGTTGCACAAGTGTTGCATGGGTGCCTGGAAGTGATGGCTCTTTTGTTGTTGCTCATGCTGATGGGAATTTGTACGTGTATGAAAAGGCAAGCTTGATGGGAAATTTTGTTTCTGACAACTGTTTTTAAGTTTAATGTTTCTACTTTTATATTTCTTGATTTGATTAGTTTACATATACTTCCTCTAGAACAAAGATGGAGCAGGTGATTCTTCGTTCCCTGTTATGAAAGATCCAACTCAATTTTCTGTTTCACATGCTCGTTATAACAAGGTACTACAATCGATTCTTGTTGGAGATAAAAATCATGACGTGTTATTATTAAATGTTTCCTGATCTTAGTTCAAGTATGGAATTTTAACAATTTAGTACTTACTAAATCCTTGGAAACAACAACCATCTCATACATGTACATGAAAATAGCTGCTTGTTTAAATCCAGTGGTATACTAATGCAAAATATCCAAGGAGAGAGAAATACTTATATGCAAGCAAAAGCAGTTTGTCCTGATGTGGCAAACTCCAAGGTTATCATTTTTTTCTAAGGTACTGCAACTTTATAGAATTAGTTTCTTAATCAAACTATTCCAAGTGCCTTTGTGGATAGAGTGTTCATTTGTTTGGTTTCCACTCTTTGAAAATGGGCTTTCCTTGTGGCACTGTGAGTCCATCAGTTCCCAGCCATCTCTCTCTCTTTAGATTTTTGTCTAATTTATTTAGGGGGCATTTGGTTTGAGGGTTTGGGAATAAAGGAATGGAATAATTGTAAAAAACAGTGTTTGCTTTGGGGCTTTCAATTCCAGGGGAATGAATTTATCCCATTAAATTTGAGAATCTACTAAACCCACCAAGGAGGGTGGGTATCGAGTTTTCATTCCAATCTAAGTTTTTATCACATTTATTTTTTACTCTTTTATCCCTAGCCTTTGTCCTACTATCCTCTTTACTTCTTTATCGCCTCTCAATTCCTTACGATCTCCTATGTTTCCTTATCGCGTTTAATCAACTAAGGAATTTTTTGTTCTGCGCCTCCAGCTATATTTCTGAAATCCCTCGTTTTAATTTGATGTTAAATGAACTGGATAGAACCTGGTTTCATCTCATTGTAAATGGGACTTTTGCTCCTTTTTCTTCCCTATATATTCTCGTTTTATGATTTAATCAAGAGAATAACCAATCTGCTATATGGTTTGATGATGTGAAAGTGCATATG
>JAOTAX010000005.1:39989499-40001709 GCA_025629825.1 Erythroxylum guanchezii | reverse complement strand
AATCAGCAATTATACCAAACTAATTAGTCCTTATCTCTACCATGTACAGTGATTTACATTGATACACTTTCTATATATATTCGTAACTCACCTCCTACACATATGGAAAAGATAATAATTCCAATAATGAGTGAATCTATTTGACTTAAATAGATTGAGCATTATTAAACATCTGTAAATTTTAACCAATAATACTTTGTCGGTGAGCTTAACATCAAACCCTTGCTCTTTAGTAAATATATAAATATTTGGCCATTTCACGAGGATTTTTTAAAATGTGTTATTTTATAAGTAATTCTTTATCATTCTTTCAACATCTTTGCCCAGTTTCTGAAATATTAAGAAGTGACAAGATAAATATTTATTGTTAAAGATAATAATAATAATAATAATAATAATAATAATAATAAATATTTGATAAAGGAATTTATAAATTATTAAAAATTAAAATGTTTACAAAAAATTATATTAAAAATTATTTATAGATAAAATTATTTATCTTTATATTTTTAATGATATTTATTTTAACTAAATAATATTTTAAGCTGACATTTTCTAAAAATTATTATTTAAGGTGCCTTTTTTATTCAAATTTTTGATTGCAGTGTTGTGTTTTTTAACCCTCAAAAATTACGCTGTAAGTTCTCAAATGTAATAATTAGAATTTTAAAACCGTATAAATTTAGAGCGGGCTCTACTTGACTCATGGGTTGATCAACCCATGATTCAACCTGTGACCTAACGGTTCAGGAGCTGCCCAGCCATGACCAGGCCTTAGTTGGACGGGTCACTATAAGCAGGACCAGCCCAGTCTAATTTATTAATTTTTTAAAAGAAAATTAAAAAATAACTTCGTTTTGATATTTTTGTCACTTTCAGTTAGATTTCAGGCTGACCGAGCCTGAATAGCCTAGGCCTGAGCCCTGTCTGTGATCCGTTCACTTTGGGCCCGATCGTACCGGGCCGGATTGCCATCTGAAAACTTGGAAAAGGCACAATTTAAAGCATCCATGCGTCGCGTCGGTGTATGAATATTGGACATCAGGAAAGGACGACGTACAGAAAACGAACTACCCTGTCTCCAGATCCATGTGAAACCGGGGCCAACTACCATCACTTTCTGAACCAATTTCCCAAATGAGAACACTATAAATGGTAAGGCGTGAAAGCGGGCCTCAACCAGCAAACATCTGCCATGAAAAGCTACCCACACGTGGATCTTGTTGAATATTGACAAATCAGTGATTACGTCATAATCAATCTTCACAAAGTACTACTGACACTTCGTGCTTGAGATGGAGTATCTATGTGTTTGACTATAACTCCTCTGTTCCTTTCAGAGTAAATGAAACACCAGAACTCACCAGCTTCGATCTTAATTTCTGGGTGTGTTTTCTTATTTTATTTTCTGATTTTGGGGTGTGATTGTTTCTTTACATTCTGATTAGTTTTTGATTTTAGGGGGTTAAGTTCAATGGGGAACAATGTAGACTGTTTTTTTAGTGTAAATATGAGGTGATGTAGATAGATCTTTGAGGAATAGTGTTTTTCAATCAGGGGAAGAACGGAAGATGGCTACTAGTTGGTTTGAGCCTAAGCCAAGAAAAGTTCTTAAAGAGGGTTTGGTTAAGCTTCAAAAAATTGATGGGTTTCCTGGTGGGTGGGAATCACACCTCTTCCAGGTTTTGCACTCGCTAAAGTTTGTGTTCTTTCATAGGAAGGCTTCATTCTCTCTTGCAAAATTGCCTCTTTTGTTGCTTTTTTCGAATGCCCTTAATCAGAAATTCTCAGTTTTTGATTAAACACGATCATTGAGGCTGGTTTGGTGGTTGGTTTTGAGAAATAATGGATTTAAAGGCTCCGAGATTCCATATCCTTAGTGGATCTGTAGCCAGGCGCTTGCTTTTACGCTCATTTATACTTGCCTCGGCTGTGTCTGTATTTTCCTTGCTGCAATTCCTGTCTGGTTCTGACACAGGATTGATTGGTTCCGTGTATTCTGATGAATGTGATGTGCCACGTATGTATGGGGGTGTAACTTTGTTTGCCAATAGGTTGTTGATGCCAATTTGGTCATCACTTACCTGCAAGGAAGATGTCAATTGGACTACTGGTGTTGTGAGAGAGCTAATAGACATGAAAATGTTGGATTATGGTGCAAAAGTTCTCTATGTAGGTGAAGGATCGTCTGGTATGTGTGCATTTCAAGAATTGGGATTTGCCAACGTTTGTGGGGTTCACAGACACCCCTTTTTCTCCCTCAAGCATAAGAAGTTGGTTTATGAACTGCAATATGCGGACAATTCCTTCGACTTTGTGTTCTCCATGGACTTGGATAAGGTTTCAGTCCCTGCTATTCTGGTGCTCGAGATTGAGCGCATTGTCAAGCCTGGTGGAATTGGGGCAATGCTTGTGAGCGTTGATGGTATGAGTACAAATAGCTTGATTAGATCGGCCACGCCGGTTTCATCATTGTTGAAAGATTCCAGCGTCATACATGTTGGTTATGTTCAGGGTTTTACGCTGGTTGTTTTCAAGAAAAGAATTGACACTACTGGTTATTTCCAGCAATTTCACTTGCCAGCTGAGTGCCAATCTGTGGTTAATAACAGACCTTTAATGGAATATATGGAGCCTTTAACGGTAAGTAAGCAAATTGGATATGAAAAAAGGATTGCTTATTTGCTGGATTTTATTGATATAAATTCCAGGAAGCGATTAGTGTATGTTCACATCGGCCTCAGGGAGAATCCGGATTCTACGTTTTTTCCACCTTATCCTGTGAATCAAAACTCTTTCAATACGTATATTGTCGACCATAACACGTCAGTTCTGCTTTCCTATGTCAAGAAGCCTGGCATTACCTTCATTTACTATCCAGGTCTGGCGGGAGAAAAGGGTATTCGGAATCCTCAATTTGAAGATCTTGATCCATCAATGGTAGACGAAGGGTTTGATTTTCATGCTTGGTTCAAGGAAACAGTTCAGTTCTCTGATTTTGTGGTACTAAAGATGAAAACAGGGAAGGTAGAACTGAAATTTCTCATCGACTTGTTTAAAAGCGGAACCATGTGCTTAGTTGACGAGCTGTTCCTTAACTGCTCAGATGGTTTGGATGGTAAAGGCTTGGTTGAGGGGGATTGTATGGACCTCTTCAAGAGCCTTAGAAGCAGTGGTATCTTTGTCCATCAATGGTGGGGAGATTAAACACCCTATGTTCGTTATAATCTTTGAATGACGCTTGTCTTCTCTTACATACTACGTTTTTGTTTGTTGTTGTTGTTGTTCTGAGATGTTCCTGCAGGATGTGAGCTCTTGAAGCATAATCATCCGAAGTTGCCTTGTGGTTGGGCAATATAGCTAAATAAGCAACCATTGGTTATCTATATATGTCAGCATTGTGGTTGGGAACTTGAACTTCATAAGCAACCATTTGCTTTCGATGTTGTACAACAAATTTATTGCGTGCATAACTTGTTCTACTTGCATGTTTTGAACTTGATGTAGCAAGTAGTGCTTTTGGGCATATGATACTGTTAGAAACTAGTGAAACGTGTAACATGCTTTGGCGGCCATTTTCACTCACTTGTCCAGTCCTGAAGGCGATTACAGTTGCTTAATGCTAATACTTTTCAGTTGCTAATAACCACAAAAGCCCTTTTTTCTCATAAAGCAAAAGGTAATCTCTCAGGTTAATTTACCCACATTACCAAAATTTTCATGCAGTTAAAGCATACAAGCCTTTTTGGCGTGAAAGACATCTCCATTTCCATACAACAGGATAATTCCATACTCGTACCAATTCCTGACCGAGAAATGCAGGCAAGCTTGGAGAACCATGCAGGCTCTGCCAAGACGGTAGAAGCTCAAGTGCCAAATCCTACAACCTGCAGGTACGAACGCTCCTAGGACATAGCCTCAAGCTGCTTTCTCAATCTTCACAACTCCAAAGATGTGCATGCATGGATCTTGCTCAATCAGGATTGCATTAAAATAACATTCTTCTTTTCCTTTTTAAATCAACACAAGGCGATAAAAAGAATTAGTAACAGAGAAACTGGCTGGACAAACCAGAAACGTACGACCATATATTATATGAGATTCCTGAAAGTTAGCCTTGCGACCATGCGCTCATGTTCGAGATGGAGGTATTGGCATACATGTTTTTGGCACAATGCCAGCAATTTATCTTGCACAATACCATGTTGATTACAATTCCTTGTCGGTTATTACGCATAAGATCTAAAGGTAGAAAAACCAGGGTAGAAAGAAAGTAAGGAACAACAAATTACTATACAACAAGGAAAAGGGGGCATTGTCTCCTTCCCTCATTCATCAGGCCCATTATTGACTTTTATCTCTAAAAGCCTCTCAACAGGTTGACGGCAAATGGGGCACCGATTCGTTTGAAATCTCAAAACTTTTGCACATCCACTACACATACACTGCATAAATGAGAAGATTAAGTAAGCATATGCCATTACCAAAACAATGCCCGACTAAACAGTTACTAAATAGAAGGAACCGATAAATTGCATTCAAGCTGCCTGTGATCTGTGAGATCAAACTTCCAGTCTTTTGACATTCTTATGCAACAAAAGTAGAACAAGAAAATGTTAACGAAAAGTATATATTCTGCAACCACCATGATTAGTGCACTAGATCTAGTATTCTATCCACTTAATGTCATTTCAATTTTCAACCATGACTGCTAACGTTACATCTGAATGCAAGCTGCTCAATATGGTTCATCTCAATGCAATGATTTCCATTGCAATGGGAAGTCTTTGACTTGCAAGGCATTGCAGTAAATGATAAGTTTCTAAAGTTACAAGCCACTGATAAAGGATAAACTATGTAATTTTCTCTCATCTACGCCTCCCCTCAAAAAAAGAGATTCAATGAGTTGTTGCTTACCATATGTCGGCATGGAAGAACAGCTGTGTTTCTTGGTTCTGAAAGGCAAATGACGCATTCTTTTCCTGGGTCATTAGCCTCAACGTCACTATCAACTGAATTTCCAATCCCAAATATCTCCTGGAGTTCATACCTCATGCCATTTACCCACAGAATCTGCTTCACTACCTTCACCTGGTACTCACCCTTATCCTTATCGAACACTGCTTGTGTTATCTGAGAGTTCGTGCCCCCAGACATTGGTTTTCCATCTGATCCATTCTGGTTCACAGGACTTGCCTCTGCCTTCACTGCTAGTGGATAGATATCCGTTTCACCCACTTGTAATAATTCGCTCTCCTCAAATAACGTGAAGTCAATACCTGAACCTGAAGGTTGCCGAAACTTCTGGCCCAGACCTTGTTCAAAATTAACTGTCACTGGTGGATGAACGCTTTCCTTCAATGGAGTCAGGATGCAGTCCGCTCCTTCCTTTGCAAAGAAGATAACAGTAATGCTGTTCATAAAGGAGAATAACCATGTTAGAAGGAGATACATACAAACAACGACAGCAAACTCAAGAGACACAAACCAAAAGTTAGACTTTTAGCAAAAGAATATGCAACCTACAACTTAAAAAACACCTTCAAGAAAAATTCAATTTTTATGCCAAGTATAACAGAACATAGACTATACACCTAATAAACAATACATGGTCTCATTTTCCAACACATCTAATCCTGATAGTAATAAAATCAGAGAGGATAAAAGAAAATGGATGAGAAAGAACAAAATATAATCCTGAGAAGGATGTTACCGAAAACTATATGTGTCAAATGATTAGTGGGGAACCATTTAACAGTTTCAAAAATCGAGGATTATAATAACCAAGAATTCCAACTGAGGAGACAGCCAAATTGAGGAAGAAAGCAAAACATGCAGAAAATAATTGCTTTTATGTAAGAACTCAATACGCATACATAAACTCCATTGTGCAGCATCAAATGACTTTTTCTCATATAATGAATGTTGGAAACAGAGTCAAAGAAACAAATTATAGAACACTTCAAGTCTTCTGAGTTAACCATTTAATGCCATCAGAAAATGACACCATGCTATCTGAGCATTACCAAGAAGCTGGAATAACAATTCTTAATTATAGAGAAATGGGATCAGTCTTTGATTGTGAACAGTTTCAAAGTTCTTGTGAAGGATCATTTATCTAACAATTCTCAAAAGCATAAGATCAACCCACAAAGTCATATGAAATAAGTAATTCTGTTGAAAGCAACCTTCAATTCATTGAGAAGAACTCTCTAAGCAATTACAATAGTCCACATCTATTTCCTTTTGAGCTGTCCAAATGCTAAAAATGCAATTTTTTAGTTGCATTTAATGTAATTCACAATTCTCAAATGCAAAACACAAACAGCTTCCACATTGCTACCTTTTCAGAACTGGACATAACTATGGTAACTGAACAACTACAAGAAACTTAGCTTAAGTTATAATCCTCAAGTACAAAGCCAAATAAATCCCAATTACTGTGTCGACACAAAACCATCTGAGACGGTATAATCACAGGCTAAACTGCTACAACAGAATTAAGCAGTCAACAAACGGACTTATTCGGAATGAACCATCATATTCAGGGAAACAAGTGACCCAATTAACCACACATTCAAACCCCAACAACCGTAAAACCTTAAGGCTATGTCCGAAGACGACACCTACATCCTTAAAAAGGCAAATGCAAATACATTAAACACAAAACCCACACAAAAGATTCAATCTTTATTACCTCCCAGCAACAGTAGCATCAAACGTGAAAGTAATAAGAAACTTCCCAGGATTCTCCTCATCAGCTTCAAGCCTCAAAGTCTCCTTCTTTAAATTAACATCATTCCTTATCGTCACCGCCTTCTGGTGCTCCACGTACGGCGGAGGCGGAGCCATCATGGGGCATCTCCCGCCCATCCACTGTGCGGGGTCCACGCGGTGGTGATGATCATACGGCGCCTGCAATGGAACCGGCATCGAGGGTGGCGGGTAGTAACCGGGGTACTGGTAGTACGGCTGAGGATTATGATTGGGGTACTGGGAAGGGTACGGCGTCGCCGCTGCGAAGACGTACCGGTTGGCGGTGATCTCCGGTTGAGGTGTCACCGGAGGAGGCGGCGGCGGGTGGTTTCTCCGGCTGCTACCATGATGACGCCGGCTGTTGACACCATTGCTGCTGCTGTTCCCCATGAAAAAAAAAACTGAAATTTTTTGGGATCTATGAAAAAGAACACGAACAAGAAAGGACTGGATTATAATAGAGGGAATATATTAAAAGGGTGGTGGGTATCCTAGAGATGGGTAGAGGAGTGGGGAATAATGGTAGGATTGCTTGAAGCTCCACCCACTAGACCACCACCGTCCCCGTAATCATGGTGGATTCGAGAGGCGGAGATTTATGGGTGCTTTTATTTTATGTTATTTAATTTTTTTAATGCATTGAAGTTGGTTACTTTTTCACTTTTTTTGTATTACGTTTGCGTGTCTGTCTGGGACTTATCCTCAAAATAACTTCCTAACTGGACCGTGACCTTTATAAAACCGAAATCTTGTCTTTATGTGAGAACCAAAATGCAAAGTTTAGGGAAATATTTAAATATACATAATAAATTCAAAACATATGTTTAATTTATTAATTAATTTTTAAAAATTATATAAATTAAATCTTTCATTAATTTTTTATTAATATAATTAGTACACAATTTTAACTTAACAGTCTAATATTCAACTAACATATGAAAAATTACTATAATTTGTATCGATAATTTATAATTTATAATCTATAATCTATAATAACAAATTAGTATAAATTTCATTAAACACAGAGTTTAGGAAGATTTAGTGTACCCACTATTACCTCTAACTAGTAGCTGGATTGTTTATTTATTTATAATCATCTTCACATTCAATCCGAAATTTTGCAATAAAAAGAGGTCTGGAGAGATCTGATAGTATGCATCCTTATCCTTATATAATAAAGAAACTGTTTCTGATAAACCCATATATAAATATGACAAAAAAAAATGATGCAAGTTAAAGAGTAAAATCTATTTATCTATTTGAATTCTGTTTATGTGCCTCTCCTTTGACAATCTCCTTAGCAAGTTGCAGCAAATTGGTTTGGATATAGCCATACCTGAGTCTCAGGCAGCCATTGATCTGAGCTGTTCGTCGTTGGAAGATGCGGTGCTTGAATCAATTAGTTTGGATAAGCTTGTGTGGGAAGTTGATATTCTTGTGAAGCTGCATCTAAAAGATTGTAGTTTTGAGGTTATTGGCAAGGGTTCACTGAAGAAGGTGAAGATTGAGGATGTTAGTGTCATCCATCTCTTGATATTGCTTCACAATTGCAGGCCAAAGTTCTTCACTATGGTTTCATGATCATCGAATTTAAATAGAGATGGCAGCCCCTTAGCTCAAAATTTGGTCACATTTCAATTGCCGACGGTCCAAATGGATAAAATGGATATTATTTTAATACAACTTATTAAAATATTATCATTTTGAGTGACTCAATTTTTAAAATTAAGGTTAAATAATTTTATTTCAATCCAGTTAAATCTCTAATTTACCTCCTAATCTTTTATATTTGGTAAGTTATGTTCGGATAACAAAAATCTTAGAATAAATAGGATTAATAACACAATAATAAAATTGGTAATAAGACAAGCTCAATTTATTTGAAATTGATGGATTAAATTGAGCATCAGGCAGACCTAAGGTTTGATTTTTTCAAAAATCGGGGTCTCAGGTGGATCTTAGGCTTAAGTTGCCTAGGTCGGCCTAATATTTATAAAAAATGACGTTATTTTTATTTTAATTTAAAAAAATAAAAATTTAGTTAAGTTCAATTTAAGTATAGCTTAGTCTGAAATCAACGAAATAAATTAAACTTTGGGCCTAATTTTTTTCAAAAGTTGAGTCTCGAACGGACTCAAACTGTCCAAGCATGAGCCAATAATTATTAAAAAGACATTATTTTTATTTTTTACTTTTAAAAAAATTGGTTCTGAGTTGAGCCAAGTTCAGCCAACTCATTGCCAGCTCTACGAGGGCAATAAATGTGTACGGTTCTCAATTTTGAAAATCGGTTGACCCATTTGCTGAACTTTCAGTGTCTGTAAAATAATTGATTCGGGCAGAGTAAGTCATTACTTTTCAATGCATGTAAGTAACCCAAAAAGACGACTGAATATCACTGGAACTTAGATTTAAAACCATGAAAAGTAGATAGGATTTAGCTTTTCAGCTAGTGTGGGCTGACCACCCATGATAGAAGGTCCAACTTCCAAGTTGATCATAAGAGATCGCTAAACAAAAAGAGAACATAAGATCAACCTCTCCTGTTGTTGATTTGCGACAGAAACTGATAAGGATTGTGGCTTGCGGCATAGGTTGAGAAGGACAGGCACGAAGAAGAAACGACGAACTGGTAGAAAAGAGGAAAATTAAGATTAAGAATTTGGATGGATGGATTATCTAGGATATATAAGTTACAAGTTATGAGTTATAAATATGAATTATAAGTAATTTTAAGATTTTTTTAAATTTAGTACTAAAATTTTTAATTTAGTAATTTAAAGATTTTTTAAATTTATAATTTTTAATTTAGTAATTAAATTTTCAAAATTTTATAAATTTAAAAAATCTTTAAATTACTTATAATTTATATTTATAGCTCATAACTCATAATAAATTAAGTTAAAATATTACTTTTACTGACTTGATTATAAATGGACATCCACATAATATTTAGTAGACACGCCGTAATAATAAAAATAACTTTTGACCTAAATTATACAAATTTTAAAAGGTTAATTACTAAATTGAGAATTTTAAAAAAAATTGCACTAAATTAAAGAAAACCTTTAAAATGTTTCGCAAATTTGAATTTATTATCACTTAAAAATTTTTCATGTCTTGAATTCATATAAAAAGACTAATTATTTAAAATAATAAATTCAATTAAAATATATTTCAAACTATATAAAGAATTAAATTTTCATTAAATACTAATGAAATTAGGTTGAATTAATTCTAATCAAAATTAATTAATATTTAATTTTATTTAATCATATTGAGAATTATTAATAACCTATCTCTACTTAATATTTTTCAACTTACTAATTTGAGTTTGGAAGCACATGAATACCTCAACCTATTAATCTACTAATATTTATTTTAACAACTTTGTCAAATTAAGGCCAACCCAACAAACTTATGACAAGTTGAATTTATTAACACAACTTAGCCTTGCTCAACCCTACAATTAGAGGAAGACGAGGATATTTTGGAGTGATAAGGTTGTTAAGAGGGATAAAGATGCAAGTGATTCTCATAATCAACATTAGAGATATTCTCGAGTGATATGACTGACTTGAGTATATATCAATCGCAAATCAAGAAGATAATTTTAGCTTGATTAAAAGGTAGTTTTTATGTTTATCTCATCTTCCTTATTCAGTTGTTACCCTTATCTTAGTTTAAATATAATGTACAAACACTCCTTGTTGCTTATGTTAAATAGAAAGACAAAGGCTTTGTTTGGTGAAGAGCTGATCAGCTCTTTTTTAGCTGGTCAACCCACTTTAGCTAATTGACTTTGAGAAAAAGCTTATAAGCTTGTTTGGTAAAGAGCTGGTTGGATTGGTTGATTCAACTCAACCAGCTAATTTTCAACCAGCTCCTCTATAGGAACATTTTACCCCCATCAGCTGATTTTTTCAGCCAAATCTCTATTTTGTCCTCGTTACTCTTGCACGTCTCACTTCTCATTTCTCGAAGTCTCCAGACTTCCAAAGTCTTCTTCCTTCTTTCGTTGCTTTCGTTTTCTCTCACTGTTCACCCACACGCGATCTCGTTTTCCTTGCTTCTTTCATTCAGTACTCTCACGCATCAATGAAGGAGAGTAAACCAAATGGAGAGAAGATTTGAAGTCCATTTTGGTGTCATTGAGGAGTTCAGTCCCGAAGTGGAAAAGGAAGAATATGGCAACTGTGGATGAAAGCTCGTCTGCTAAGAGGTGGCTTCCTCTTGAAGCTAACCCCAACGTCATGAATCAGGTCGGTAACTCATCTATAGTTTTCTTCTTATTCTGTTTGCTCGCTGAGATTTAGGGTTTTCGACATATTGGACTTGTAGGGTTTTCCAAATAATGCACCTTCTGTTGATTATTATTGTCATACTTTACTGAAGTTTCTTCTCTAGATTGTCTTATTTTCTCATTCCCTCTGAAATATTATTGCTTACTAGATTTATGGTTTAGCTGAGTATGGTTTCGATTGAGATGGGTGTTTATTATTATTATTATTATTTCTTGGTGGGGGAGGTGGGTGTTTAAGTGGGGAAATATATGTAGAGGAAGTTGTCATACTACCTGAATTAACTTTCTCAAATACTTGACACATTGTGGAAATAGTGTTTGGTGATTAAATATTGTGAATCTTTTGCGAGTACTTGTGTTCTTTTCTTTCTAATATTTAAATCAATGATTCAAGCATCCTATAGCTTTCCTGCTTTCTTAATTTGTTCATTTCTATAGATAGTATTTTTCTGTAAATGCAGGTTTCTTTGTTACTATTTGGATAACTGTTATCATGTTTAAGTCAAATGATATTCTGTGGAAACAAACTGCTCTTAAGGTACATATTTTTCTTAACACATATTTATTACTGTTTCATAGTGTTGTTGAATTTTATTTATTCATCTCTTAGTGGGTCAAGAAAGTGCGTATTGATCTATCAATTAATGGTTTCTGCAAGGAGAGAGGAAATTTTCTATGCTGGTTAGCATATGTCTTGCATTTGTGATACATGTGGTTGGTGTTTATTGGTGGTATCAGAATGATGACCTTTTATACCCATTAATTATGCTTCCTCCCAAATCCATTCCACCTTTCTGGCATGTTATTTTTATCATCCTGGTGAATGGTAAGTTTGTACTTACTAGTTGTTAATCCTTTTTTTGATATATTGTAGATACATGGCTGTAGAGAGAGAGGTTGAGTTCTACAAAAACACACACATCAATATACCTATATCCAAATTTGTGGAGGTTGTTGAAAGGAAGATTCCTCTAGAATCTATCCCACCTTTTGATATATTTTGACATTCAAGTGATTGCCTCTCAAGTCTAGGCTTCTTTTTAAGATTTAAAAAGACATAAGGTCGGTATGTGAGGGTGTGTATGCAAAGTCCTAATGGACATGTTATGAATCTTAGTTCTTTATGATCATTTATTTTCTCTAAATAATTC
>JAOTAX010000005.1:39965842-39989399 GCA_025629825.1 Erythroxylum guanchezii | reverse complement strand
ACCATGAAAAATTCGAAACCCTAACCTTGTAAGACACCCACGAAATCCCCTTCTTTTGGCTCAAATAGAAGAGAAACTCTTTCTTTTTCCTTTGTCTTTCACGAAAACCCTAAGAACTCCAAAGGCCTTCACTCTTTTCTTCTTCTTCTTCTTCCCCTTGGATGACCGAAACTCACCTCCTTTGTTCCTTCTTTGTGATTTTCGTACCCTTCCCTTTCTAAGACAAAAAAAAAATGAATTTCAAACTTAAGGAAACCTAAGCCTTATACGACTACACTTCATTAGCTAGGAAATAACTTGATTTTTAAACCTTTAAAACCTAAAGAATTCGTCCCTCACTATCCAAAACGGCAACACCTCATTGCCTTCTTCTTTTTTTTAAAACCTAAGCTTCCTTTACAAGCTTCTTTGACTTCCTTAACAAGCTTTAGATTTTTGCAACTCAAATGGGCTTTTAAAAGAAAGATCAAAGACTAAAAAGCCCACTTTAATGGTCTTAAGCCTTATAAACCTATATACACTTCCTAATATATCATCCTAACACTTTCTTATGCTTTTAAAATCTAATACTGTATTAAAAGATACTCTAATTCCTTCAATTTAATTTCTATAATCCTTACAAGCTCTAATTAAATCTAATCCCCCATCCCTTCATGTAATAATCGTAACCTACACAATAAAATCCTTAATTTACTCCAATCAAAATAAAAATATCCAATTAAAACCTCAAAATAATTTAAACATGCTTAATGCGAACCGGGGCCCAACAAAATTTGTTTTGATAAGATCAATTTTTCATTCACTACTTTTTACATTTTAACCTTGATGAGCTTTCAATCACGCCAAGTCCAGAAATTTTGGAAACTTTGTTTATGAACGATATACTTCGTTTAGCCCTTTGTTTTCTAATTCATTTGCTCTTATTTCCCAGGATCAAATGCTAAAATTGGTTGAGTATCTGATGCTTCTGTATCGGGCATTGTTACCTACGCCAGTATGGTACCGTTTCTTTCTTAATAAAGAATACAAAAGCCTTTTTTTCGTCTCTAATGACAGGCTTGTACTTGACTTTCAAACTTACATATGTTGTTAAAGAGGTACTATCCTTATTGCTTTTGTTTGTAAATTTCATTATGCTCTTTTTCTTTTTCTCTATCCTCTTATCTAAGATACAAAATTGCAGGTACAATCATTCTTTACTACTTTGAAGGCATTATCTCATAAAGAAGTACATTATGGAGCTTATGCAACATCAGACCAGGTAGTCTTGTCCTTCACTTACGAATGACCTCTACTATAGTGTTTTTAGAATACCACTGGGGCATGTTCAGGAAAAGTTGGCAGTTGTGTTCTTTGCCTTTTGTTAGTGGAATCCTATATTTAAAAAAAAAAGATGCAGTCTTGTTGCTTGTTATGAACATAAGAGTTCTTTTGGAAGAAGGCAAAACAACTTGGGAGAGTAAAGTTGGGGCCATGACATTGTTTGCATAATCAAACTATTTAATGAGCCATAAGCTCTTGGTATTTTTTCTATCCGTAGATAAGGTTTTATTTATTTGCCTGAAAGTCAATAAAGATTGTTTGCTACTGAGCTAGAAGCTTTCTCTAACTTGAGAACTAGACCATTAGGCCAAAAAATACAAAGGGTGATGGTGATTTTTCAGTTTACTTAAGAGATGATTTCTCCACTGAATCTTTAAATCTTGAATTATGGTGAGCATTGACTTCTTTTGCTCTAAATTCATTCAAAAGATGCTTCGTATATTAAATCAAAGCATATTTAATCTCCTCTTTTATTTGAAGATTCTGTACTTATTTTGCTTGTTTGTTAGTTTTTGACTACATTGAGATCATAGGAGAAGGGATACTATTGTGTTGATTTATTAGTACTCTGTTAAATTATTGATATGCAACTTGTTAATTTTGATGTCCATTTTCTAATGCTGGAGATACATGAGACCTTTGGAAATGTTGGTATGAACATGTCCAAGGTTTTGAACATGTAATGCAGTTGGCATGTTTGCGTGGTTTATCATAATCTTATTTCTTTGGCTTATCCTCTTCTTAACGTTATTTTCAAACTTTTAATTAACCTGATTTTGAGTGCACAGAATGAAAGACAGATTGAAAGACGATAGATTGAAAGATTCAAACTTCCCAAGTTACTTGCTCAGAGTGAGAGACAGATGGCCCAGTTGGGAGTAGTAGCCTCTATGGGAAGCCCATCATGCGTACTAAGGTAGCTATCTATGCTTTTGATTGGTTTTTCTAGCTATCTGTGCTACTGATTGATGGTTCTAGCTGTAATTGATTTAACGGAACATCAAGCATGATTTAATGAATGCAATATGAGATTTAATGAATGAAATCTGAGATAGATTTAGTTTCATTAAATGAAGTCTGAGAGTAGTTGAGGTTTATATGGATTTGGTGCAGTTGAAGGTTATTGTAGCAGTTAGGAGAAAGTAGCTACTTTTTGTATTGCATGCATTTAACTTCATTTATGACTTCATTGATTACTCTCAGCTACTCCACTGCCTGTTACTGCCTTTAAAATGGAAAAGGTAACTTATATTACCTTATCAATGACTCTAATTCTTAACCAACTCTTTGTGGGTTCACTTTGATCTTGCCAATGTTGTCTACCTTTGTTTTTGTTTGTAAGTTTTGTTCTTTCTATGTTCTGATCATACCTCATTTGACTGAAAGGAGGATTGTTTCTGTTTTTTGATTTAATCTTGTGTATTTGTGTGGGTACTGCCTGTTAGCTTTTTTATAATTACTGAGATCGAAAAAGGTTTAGTTTAGAATCTTGTGTGCCTGTGTGGGTACTGCCTGTTTAGAATCTTGTGTGTCTGGTTTACTTTATTGCTTCTCATTAATCAAGGAAAAAGGTTTTTTTGAGTGTTAACCTGGGTTGTATTGAGTGTGAACTTACATTTTTGTTTACATTGTCAAGATTCAAGGATTGATTCTTAAAGTTGTTGTTGTTTCGATGTTAGTGCTTGGATAGTTATAGTAACATCATATTATTATTATTATCGACCCTTTTGTGCTGAAGCCTTCAATTCTGACTATATTTAACTTGTATAGTCCTAAGAGATTGGTGAGCTTAAGTAAGTTTGTGTATACATGGATGAATTTGGCTCTGCTTGCATTGGTTTAATCATTTGTTTAACACTAACCTTTTCTTTTAACAGAGCATCAACTTGAAACTTTGGTAGCCAAGATATATAGTTGGCGAGTGGTCATTTTTGTTCATAACGTGTGTCAAGACTCGGGGGTGGAGTGGTAAGGATTAGAACTCCGAATTTGTATTTGTTAATACTGAAATGTCTGTCACCAATACAAAGAGTGCATTTGTATGGATTTAGCAGAATGTAGATCATTCCATGTGATTTTTAATATTGAAACAAATTGATTTTTTAGTGATTCAAGCTATATGATTTTTAAGTGCGTTTGAAGGGGTCATCATTTGTGCGTTGCATAAAATAATAGTTTTCTTATATATATATATATATATATATATATATATGCACAGAACCGCATAAATTAATATCATGATTTATATACACAGTATCTCATTAAACAACAGTAAGTTAATAACATGATTTCACAGACACACACACACACACACACACACATATATGCACAGTATCGCATATAAAACAATAGTTTTCATATATGTGTATATATATATATATACAGTATTGCCTGAATTAGTAACATGATTTCATATATATATATATATACACACAGTATTGCATAAAACAACAGTAAATGAATAACTTGAAAGTTTCACACACACACACACACACACACACACACATATATATGAACAGTTTCACATATAACACAATAGTTTTCATATATGTATATATATATAGTATCGCATAAATTTTCATATATGTATATATACATCGCATAAAACAACAGTAAATGAAAAACTTGAAAGTTTCACACACATATATATATGAACAGTATCGCATATAAAACAATAGTTTTCATATAAGTATATATATATACAGTATCGCATAAGTTTTCATATATGTATATATGTACAATATTGCAAAAGTTTTCAACATTATTTCAGATCTTTTGTTTGAAAATTTTGTACTTATTTTGCTTGTTTGTTAGTTTTTGACTACATTGAGATCATAGGAGAAGGGATACTAATGTGATGATTTATTAGTACTTTGTTAAATTATTGATATGCAACCTGTTAATTTTGATGTCCATTTTCTATTGCTGGGGATACATGAGACCTTTGGAAATGTTGGTATGAACTTGTCCAAGGTTTTGAACATGCAATATAGTTGGCATGTTTGCATGGTTTATCATAATCTTACTTCTTTGGCTTATCCTCTTCTTAACGTTATTTTGAAACTTCTAATTAACCTGATTTTGAGTGCACAGTGTGAAAGACAGATTGAAAGATTCAAACTTCCCAAGTTACTTGCATATAGTGAGAGACAGATGCCCCAGTTGGGAGTAGTAGCCTCTATGGGAAGCCTATCATGTGTACTGAGGTAGCTATTTATGCTTCTGATTGATTTTTCTAGCTATCTGTGCTACTGATTGATTGTTCTAGCTGTAATTGATTTAACGGAACATCAGGCATGATTTACTGAATGCAATCTGAGATTTAATGAATGAAATCTGAGATAGATTTAGTTTCATTAAATGAAGTCTGAGAGCAGTTGAGGTTTATATGGATTTGGTGCAGTCGAAGGTTATTGTAGCAGTTAGGAGCTACTTTTTGTATTGCATGCATTTAACTTCATTTATGACTTTATTGATTACTCTCAACTACTCCACTGCCTATTACTGCCTTTAAAATGGAAAAGGTAACTTACATTACCTGATCAGTGACTCTAATTCTTAACCGACTCTTTGTGGGTTCACTTTGATCTTGCCAATGCTGTCTTCCTTTTTTTTCGTTTGTAAGTTTTGTTCTTTCTATGTTCTAATCATGCCTCATTTGACTGAAAGGAGGATTGTTTATGTTTTTTGATTTAATCTTGTGTATTTGTGTGGGTACTGCCTGTTAGCTTTTTTATAATTACTGAGATTGAAAAAGGTTTGGTTTAGAATCTTGTGTGCCTGTGTGGGTACTGTCTGTTTAGAATCTTGTGTGTTTCGTTTACTTTATTGCTTCTTATTAATTAAGGAAAAGGGGTTTTTTGAGTACTAGCCTAGGTTGTATTGAGTATGAACTTACATTTTTGTTTATATTGTCAAGATTCAGCGATTGATTCTTAAAGTTGTTGTTGTTTTGGTGTTAGTGCTTAGATAGTTATAGTAACATCATATTATTATTATTATTGACCCTTTTGTGCTGAAGCCTTCAATTCTGACTATATTTAGCTTGTATAATCCTAAGAGATTGGCGAGCTTAAGTAAGTGTGTGTATACATGGATAAATTTGGCTCCACTTGCATTGGTTTAATCATTTGTTTAACATTATCCTTTTCTTTTAACAGAGCATCAACTTGAAAGTTTGGTGGCCAAGATATACAGATGGCAAGTGGTCATTTTTGTTTATAACGTGTGTCAAGACTCGGGGGTGGAGTGGTAAGGATTAGAACTCCGAATTTGTATTTATTAATATTGAAATGTCTGTCACCAATACAAAGAGTGCGTTTGTATGGATTTAGCAGAATGTAGATCATTCCATGTAATTTATAATATTGAAACAAATTGATTTTTTAGTGACTCAAGCTATTTGAATTTTAAGTGCGTTTAAAGGGGTCATCATTTGTGCGTTGCATAAAACAATAGTTTTCTTATATATATATATATGCACAGAACCGCATAAACTAATAACGTGATTTATATACACAGTATCTCATTAAACAGCAGTAAGTTAATAACATGATTTCACACACACACACACACATATATGCACAGTATCGCATACAAAACAATAGTTTTCATATATGTGTATATATATATATATACAGTATTGCATGAATTAGTAACGTGATTTCATATGTATATATATATATACACAGTATTGCATAAAACAATAGTAAATGAATAACTTGAAAGTTTCACATATATATATATATGAACAGTATCGCATATAACACAATAGTTTTCATATATGTATATATATATATAGTATCGCATAAGTTTTCATATATGTATATATACATAGCATAAAGCAACAGTAAATGAATAACTTGAAAGTTTCACACATATATATATATATATGAACAGTATCGCATATAAAACAATAGTTTTCATATATGTATGTATATATATACAGTATCGCATAAGTTTTCATATATGTATATATATACAGTACTGCAAAAGTTTTCAACATTATTTCATATCTTTTGTTTGAAGATTTTGTGTTTATTTTGCTTGTTTGTTAGTTTTTGACTACACTGAGATCATAGGAGAAGGGATACTAATGTGATGATTTATTAGTACTCTGTTAAATTATTGATAGTCAACCTGTTAATTTTGATGTCCATTTTCTACTGCTAGAGATACATGAGACCTTTGGAAATGTTGGTATAAACTTGTCCAAGGTTTTGAACATGTAATACAGTTGGCATGTTTGCATGGTTTATCATAATCTTACTTCTTTGGCTTATCCTCTTCTTAACGTTATTTTCAAACTTCTAATTAACCTGATTTTGAGTGCACAGATTGAAAGACGATAGATTGAAAGATTCAAACTTCCCAAGTTACTTGCACAGAGTGAGAGACTGATGCCCCAGCTGGGAGTAGTAGCCTCTATGGGAAGCCCATCATGCATACTGAGGTAGCTATTTATGCTTCTAATTGATTTTTCTAGCTATCTGTGCTATTGATTGATGGTTCTAGCTGTGATTGTTTTAACGGAACATCAGACATGATATAATGAATGCAATCTGAGATTTAATGAATGAAATCTGATGAGATAGATGTAGTTTCATTAAATGAAGTCTGAGAGTAGTTGAGGTTTATATGGATTTGGTGCAGTTGAAGGTTATTGTAGCAGTTAGGAGAAAGTAGCTACTTTTTTGTATTGCATGCATTTAACTTCATTTATGATTTCATTGATTACTCTCAATTACTCCACTGCCTGTTACTGCCTTTAAAATGGAAAAGGTAACTTACATTACCTGATCAGTGACTCTGATTCTTAACCGACTCTTTATGGGTTTACTTTGATCTTGTCAATGCTGTCTTCCTTTGTTTTCGTTTGTAAGTTTTGATCTTTCTATGTTCTGATCATGCCTCATTTGATTGAAAGCAGGATTGTTTATGTTTTTTTATTTAATCTTATGTGTTTGTGTGGGTAGTGCCTGTTAGCTTTTTTATAATTACTGAGATTGAAAAAGGTTTGGTTTAGAATCTTGTGTGCCTGTGTGGGTACTGCCTGTTTAGAATCTTGTGTGTTTCATTTACTCTATTGCTTCTCATTAATCAAGGAAAAGGGGTTTTTTTTAGTGTTAAAGTGGGTTGTATTAAGTGTGAACTTACATTTTTGTTTATATTGTCAAGATTTAGGGATTGATTCTTAAAGTTGTTGTTGTTTCAGTGTTAGTGCTTGGATAGTTATAGTAACATCATATTATTATTATTATTATTGACCCTTTTGTGCTAAAGCCTTCAATTCTGACTATATTTAACTTGTATAGTCCTAAAAGATTGGCGAGCTTAAGTAAGTTTGTGTATACATGGATGAATTTGGCTCCACTTGCATTTGTTTAATCATTTGTTTATCACTAACTTTTTCTTTTAACAGAGCATCAACTTGAAAGTTTGGTGGCCAAGATATACAGTTGACGAGTGGTCATTTTTGTTCATAACGTGTGTCAAGACTCGGGGGTGGAGTGGTAAGGATTAGAACTCCGAATTTGTATTTGTTAATGTTGAAATGTTTGTCACCAGTACAAAGAGTGCATTTGTATGGATTTAGCAGAATGAAGATCATTCCATGTGATTTTTAATATTGAAACAAATTGATTTTTTAGTGATTCAAGCTATTTGATTTTTAAGTGCGTTTAAAGGGGTCATCATTTGTGCGTTACATAAAACAATAGTTTTCATATATATATATATATAGGCACAGAACCGTATAAACTAATAACATGATTTATATGCACAGTATCTCATTAAACAACAGTAAGTTAATAACATGATTTCACACACACACACACACACACACACACATAGATATATATATGCACAGTATTGCATATAAAACAATAGTTTTCATATATATATATATGCACAGTATTGCATATAAAACAATAGTTTTCATATATTACATATATACATGTATATATGTATATATACATGTATATATACACATATATATTACATATATACATGTATATATACATATATACATGTATATATACACATATATATTACATATATACATGTATATATATATGTATATATACAGTATTGTATGAATTAGTAACGTGATTTCATATGTATATATATATACACAGTATTGCATAAAACAACAGTAAATGAACAATTTGAAAGTTTGACACACACACACACACATATATATATATATATACAGTATCACATAAGTTTTCATATATGTATATATACATAGCATAAAACAACAGTAAATGAATAACTTGAAATTTCACATATATATATATGAACAATATCGCATATAAAACAATAGTTTTCATATGTGTGTGTGTGTGTGTGTGTGTGTGTGTGTGTGTGTGTGTGTGTGTGTGTGTGTGTGTGTGTATATATATATATATAGTATCGCATAAGTTTTCATATATGTATATATATATATAGTATTGCAAAAGTTTTCAACATTATTTCATATATATATATGCATAATATCTCATAAAACAATCGTTTTTATATATGTTTATAGACACAGTATTGCCTAAGTTTTCAACATGATTTCATTTGTGTGTATATATATATATATATATGTTGTTATATACACAGTATCGCGTAAAACAAGAGTTTTCATGTATGTATATATGCATTATCGCATACATTAATAACATGATTTCACACATATATAATGTTGTATCACATAAAACAAATGGATAGCCACCATATAATTTGAAAGTGTGTAACTTGTCATAGACAATTAAAATTTCTTGTTGATATGGATTGGTCGTATTTGGTGGTTTCTTTATATTTTGTTTTTTTATATGTTTCGATTAATTTTATATCATAGTTGATATTAATGTTCAATCTCTAATTTATATATGTAGAATACTTATATTTCAATATTTAATTTAATTTAGTATTTGAGTTTAATTGATCATGCGTTCAAAGTTGATCGTTTAATATTTAAAATTTTATTTTTTCTTTTTATAATATTATGTAATTATTTAATAATTCTTTGGTTAAATAAAAAGATATTACAATAAAATTTTATATAATTTTTGAATAATATTCACAAGTTAATTATATTACTTAATTTAAATTAAGAGATCAAATAATTTTAATGTTAGTAAGTATTTCAAATATATCAATGATAAAAAGTGTTTATATAATTATTTTAGTGAAATAGTCTAATTGTTACCAATTATAGTAACTTAATAGTGAATCTAATTGCAAATTAGTTAATAAGTACATAACATTTTCTCATCTTGTATGATTAGATTACATCATCTCAAAAAAGAAACAAAGGAGAAAGTCAAGGGGGGAATGATATAAGTAGACTTCGTTGGCCCAAAGAAATACTTCTTCTCTTTTGTGACCTTTGTAACCAATATATTCAAAGGAGTAAGGGAAAATATGGTAGAGTTATTTATCAAAGGATACCATGGAAGAAGGTAGAGGAAGAATTTCACAAAGCGACTAACTTACAATGGGATAAAATTAAGCTTAAAAATAAGTTTGATTGGATGAGAACTAGATGGAGTCTTCGGAAACAGTTGAAAGGAAAAGAAACGGGATTAGGATGGGATTATGACAAAGGAATAATTGCTACTAATGAAGAGTGGTGGACTTTGAAGATTAAGGTTAGCCCATTTTAAGTTATTTTCCTTCACTTTAATGCTAAATAAATAGTTAAATATAAGTTAATTATTTTTGTGTAGGAGAACAACAATTTTAAAACATTTAAAGAGGAAGGGCTTGAACCTGAGCTTGAATGTAAGTTGGATCAACTTTTTGGATGTTTAGCCCGAGGAGAAATTACATTTTGTCCTGTGGCCGATCCTTCACATGAACAACGAGAAGTTGAGGAAGTATATGTTCCTTTTCCACCTAATAGTCATAATGTTCATCATTAATTGTCAAGTTATCATGATCATAAGAATATAGATGAGACTAGTGGTCTAAACAATTATCAAGTGACTGATGATTGGGAAGAAGTGTGGAGATTGGGAAGAAGTGTGGAGAGAAATGACCCCGACCTTTGCATCTACTCCTGTTGCTACCCCTCAAGCTTCACAAGATGAAGGAGAGAGAAGAAGATGTAAAGGAGTTTTGGAGAATGAAAGTTCACAAAGCAACAAGAGTGCAAGAACTGATTCCACTAAAAAGGTAGGAAGATCTGCAGCAATGTATGAGAGATTTGACAATATGATGCAATTGATTCAAGAGAGACAGAGTGCAACAATAGAGATGAGCACTTCTATTACAAAATTTTTTAACACGTTGAATATTGGTGCATCACAAAGTACTGGTGCAGGTGCATCACATCATGACGTTATGAATGCTTTGGAAAAATTATATACTTTGCTTGGTTTAGAGATTGGTACTCCTGAATTTTACTTTGCTTGCTTATTGATTGAAGATCTATAGAGAAGGGGCATTTTTTTTCCGGTTTACCAAATGATACAAAGAGAGTTGAATACATAAAGTTTATGTATAAGTATGACAAACAAAAAAATTAAACATAGTTTCTATCTATGCATTACTATGTTTAGTTTATTGTTTTTATTATTTGTACACTTATGCTGATATGGTATGTTGTAAGACATTATGAACTTAGTTAACTTATTTTATTATATTTTGTTATATTGTTGGTAATCTATAATTTTACTACGTGTTATATTATTTATTTCTTTATATTTAGACATATATTTATTTAGAATATAATTTTACTTGTTGATTTGTAGGTATGGATGCTAATGTTAAGCAAATTAAGCAATTTTTAGACAATGAGAGTGAGTTTTGGGATTCGGTTGCTTATGTAGCGGGTTACATGAGTGTGTATTTTTTTTAACCACATATACAAGGAACCATGCATGACTTCCTATCAAACAGGAGAACTATGGATGAATGAATTATTGACTGGTCATGAAAAGCGGTGTTTTAATACATTTAGGATGAATGAAAATACATTTCGTCAATTATGTATGGTTTTGGAAAACAATTACAGTTTGAGACCTTCAGATAGGATGTCTACTTTGGAGAAAGTCAGTTTATTCGTATATGTCTTAAGTAAAGGTTCCCTTAATAGAGATACCTAAGAGCGCTTTCAACATTCAGGTGAAACTGTGAGCAGAGTTTTTAAAGAAGTTTTGAGTGTCATGGATGGATTTTCAAAGGATTTACTTGTACCAAACGATCTCGAATTCAAGGAGATTCCACAACAAATTGCTAATGATGCTAGATATATGCCACATTTTAAGGTAATTCAATATGTTGTTACTCCTCCCTTCATTATATTTTTTTTATTAAAATGCATTGTTTTATCATCTTATGATCATTGTTTCATATTAGGATTGCATTGGAGCTATTGATGGTACACATATAGCTGTAGTTGTTGCAGGAGATGATCAAATGAGATAGAGAGGGCGGAAAGGAATAACGACTACAAATGTATTGGCAGCATATGATTTTAACTTACTATTTACGTATGTTTTAGTGGGATGGGAGGGATCAGCGCACGATTCTCATATTTTCCTTGATACAATTGGTAATCTGAGACTTAAATTTTCAAAACCACCGATAGATAATTTTAAGATTTGTAAGAGTTGCTATTCATGATTTAGACTTTTTATGATGTCATCTATAATAATTATATTTCCTCTATGAACACTCAGGTAAATATTACTTGGTTGACAAAGGCTATCCGGAAAGGGAAGGATATTTGACACCTTACCCAAAGACAAAGTATCATCAATCAGAGTTTTGTGGTGCAAATCCAAGAGGATCTTGAGAAGGTTTTAATCGAGCTCATTCATCATTGAGAAGTTATATTGAAAGGGCTTTTAGTGTTTTTAAGGCTCGATAGAAAATATTGGAGAAAATGCCTAAGTATTCATTGATAGATCAAAATAGAATAATTTGTGTAGCTTTTGCGTTGCATAACTATATTAGAAGAAGTACAATTGGCGACCCGGCTTTTAACACCATCGATCAAGATCCTGAATTTATACCTCCAAATGTATTTCAAAATGTTGAAGTCAACTCAACGCAAGTAGGCGTTGAATAACAGAGTACTCAAGAGATGACAACTACTTGTAATAATATTGCTTCTAGTTTAATGGCAATTAGACGTCGTTCTTAAATTATTGTAAACTTTTGCTTTAAATGATGATGTTCATTTCTTTTGTTCTATTTGATATGTGTTGTTAAACTTAAACTTCATTTGGATTCTTATATTTTATGTTTGGATGTATCACCATCATCATCACCATCACCATAACCATCACCATCGTCATCATCATTATCATTATTATTATTATTGTTGTTGTTGTTGCTGCTGCTATTATTATTATTGTTGTTGTTGTTGTTGTTGTTGTTGTTATTGTTGTTATTGTTATTGTTATTGTTGTTGTTGTTGTTGTTGTTATTCTTTTTATTATTACTGTTGTTGTTGTTGTTGTTGTTGTTGTTGTTGTTGTTGTTATTATTATATGTTCTATGTTTTTTTATTAGAGTTATAAACTTAATTTATTTAGAATTAAATATCTAAAATCTAAATTCTTATAAGAATATTCATTGAAATACTAAAATATATAATATTCTTATTCTTATTTTTTTAAAGTCATGTCCTTATAAGTCATTTTACACATAAATAGCTAATACTAAGCAGTTAATTTTACCAAACATCTTTAACAAACAACTAATGCAATCCGCTGGTCAAACCAGCTGATATAATCAACTATCAGCTAACAGCTGATAGAATCAGCTATCAGCTAAATGCAATCAGCTGATTGCCAAACAGGGTCAAAGTTACTTTCATACCAAATTTCTTCTTAGTATCAGAGCTACTATGAGCAATAAAAAAAAGAATTATCTCTCAGATAATGTCAACAACTTCATCACTCTAAAATTAAAACAAGGCAATTATCCACTGTGGCGAGAGCAAGTTTTATAACTTGCAGAAAGCCAAGACTTGATCAGACATCTCATTGGTGAAACGGTTGACCCAACAACAAATGTTTCTACATCAACAGCTAACAAAATCACAGCATAGAGAAAATTAGATTGACTTCTTGGTGGATGGCTTATTGGTGTTTTCTCTGAAGAAGCTCTTGGTCTTGTCATAGGCCAAGATATAGCCAAATCTGTCTAAAATGCTCTTAAAGAAGCCTTTGCCCAAGACTCCCAAGAAAGAGAATTCAACAATTAACATATCTTTACAAAGATGATAACGTCACAATTGGTGAACATATTCATAAATTCAAAAGCATCTACGACAACCTAGCAGCAGTTGTAAGTCTGGTAAATGACAAAGTTAAGGTTTTTTCTCTACTCATAAATCTAGGACCAAAGTATGAATCTTTCACCATAACTATGTTAAAACCACCACGTCCATCCTCACTGAAATGGTGTTTATGTTACAAGGATATGAGCAGCAACAAATGTGGTTCACTACGAACACATCGACTCATCAATTTGCTTTTTATGGACAAAAACAACAATCTGGTTCTACCAATCACAAAAACCAAAACAATTTAAACTCTAATGGTCGTGGCTTTCAAGCACATAATCAAAACCTTAGTAATTTAGGAAACGACAACTTTTTTTAAAAAAAAATGAAAATGATTCATTTACTATAGTTCACTATTACAAAATGTACAAAATAAGCATAGACAAGTTTTGAACCTAGTCTATCCCCATAAATGACGAAAAATAAGCAAAATACAAGTAGTGTTTATAGTTCAAATGAACTATATCGCATATACTAACATTATAGGTGCCACCTTGTTCTCATGTCTGGTGTTAACTTAAGCTCTACTTTCCTTACCACTACAATAGTACGTATTCCATTCAGAATTATATCTACTAGTTGATGCCTTTCTTCTTCAACTTGTTTGAATATTTTTCGATTTCTTTCTCTCTAAATCATGTAGATGGTAATGGTGAAGGCTACCTTAAGAAGGATAGCATTCATTTTACCACTTTTAGTCCTCTCGATGAACCACCTTAACATGTCTTCCCAATCAAAGATCTAATTTGCAGCATCCACCATGTATTAAACTCTACTCCAAATAGACTTGGAATAAATACAACAGAAAAATAGGTGGTCCCTGTTCTCATCAGCATTCTTGCAAAGGACACATACCTTATTAGCTGAGTTAAACCACCGACATTTGGTTCAAAGATGGTTTTTAATAGCCAACCATGCAATGACAGAGGGTTTGGGGTTAATGGTATTTTTCCATATGAGTTCAAACTAAGGAACTTTTTGTAACCCAATTCTGAAAATTTAATGACAAGAAGCATTGGTGAAGACACCTTTTAAGTTAGGGAGCCAGTAGATGCTATCAGTAGAGGTAGTATCAACGAGAAGAGACAAGTGTTCCTGCAGTAATGCAAATCCTCTGAAATTGCTTCTCCAACCTCCATCCTCCATAAGTTCAGATACACAAGCATTAGTTGGCAGACGTAATCTCAACCGAGAGTATAACAGGTGATCTATTAATGGGCTAATATTCAACCAATTGTCAAACCAAACCCAAGTTTCTCGAGCGTTGTTTATGCAGTGTTTGATATGAGGGTATAGAGTATATTTGATCTTTAAAACTTTATTGAAGAAACATGAAAACTGTTGGGAGCTTTCTACTTGCCAGAGATTTCAATTTTGGAGGTGGACTTGATGGACCCATTGTGTCCATAATTCCTCTTTATAAGAAATCAATCTCTAAAATTTTTTGTTGATCAACACTTTTTGCATAGTACTAATAGAAGGAATGTTAGGTCCACCACAAATCTTCGGAATAGTGACATCACTCCACTTGACTTTTGCTTTTGTCCCATTATCGCATTTTCCAGACCATAAAAATGCTTTAAGTAATCCGTCTATGTCTTTGATGATTTTTCGTGGAAGGATTATGTGTGTTATCCAATGAGTGTGAAGGCTGCTTGAAGGCTGCTTAACACTTAAATTACTAGAGTAATGCATCCAGCATAAGAAAGAAATATGTTCTGCCATCCAAGTACTCTCTTATTTATTCTATCCAATATAGGTAGGCAGTCCGCATATTTTAACTTAGATGGGGATATAGTTACTCCAAGATAACTCATCAGACTGAATGGTGAAGTCCGTAGCTCTGTTAAACTCAGCAGGGTTGGGCACATCTACTGAAAGTATCAAACAACTCTTCTCCATATTAATTTTAAGGGCAAACCACTATGAGAAATTCTTAAGGCAATTCAAAAGAATGTTTACCAAGACTATATTAGCAGCACAAAAAAGCATAAGATCATTCGTAAAAATAAAATGAGTAAGTTTGTTCTCTTGGAATTTTTGGTGATACTTGAAGCGCCCATTAGAAGCCGTTAAAGAATTGATAAGGCGAGACAAACCTTCCATTACTAGGGTGAATATATAAGGGGAAATCGGATCTCCCTGTCTAAGTCCCCTAGCATTCATGAAAGGCTTGGAGGGAACTCCATTGACCAGCACACTCAAAGAAGGAGTTTGAATACATTCCATAATCCATTTTATGAACACTGGTGGGAACTCTAAAATGTCAAGCATCATTCTCACAAAACTCCAGTTTACCGTGTCATACGCCTTATAAAAGTCGACTTTCATTATGCATCCTCTAACTTCTCTTCATGAAGAATACTCTTTCACCAGATCTTAAAGTAAAAGGATGTTATCACCTATACTTTTTCCTGGCACATAAGCTCTTTGGTTCAATGCAATTGACTCCCCAATAGCCTCTTTCAATCTATTAGCTAGCAATTTCGCGATCACCTTATATATCGAGTTGCAGCACGAAATAGGTCAAAACTCCCTTAGATACTTAGGATGTTTCTTCTTAGGTACAAGACATACAAAGGTATTATTCATCTCTTGCAACATTTTTCCATTTTGGAAAAATTCCATGACTGCATCTACTAGTGGTTGCCCATGTGTCCCGTGTTGTTTGAAAAAATCGAGTTGTGAACCCATTCGGTCCAGGGGCTTTGGATGGGTGGAGCTTGAAAATTGTCTCCTTTATGTCGTTAATAGTTACTGCCTCAATTAATATGTTCTTCTAATCTTCCCTTGTTGCCCTTTCTAGGATTCTTTTAATGTTGTCATAAGGTAGACTTATACTCTCTTGGCCCATCAACTGGGCAAAGTACAATCTAGCCATATTGAGAAGAGTTTATTGTTCATTATGTAACTTCCCATTGTTGTCTCGTAGATAAACAATCCTATTTGTGTTGCTTCTGGCCAATATGGATGCTTGAAAGATCTAAGTGTTTTCATCTCCTTATCTAAGTAGTTCACTCTTGTTTTCTGCCTCTGAATGGAGTATTGAAGATTTAGTTCTTGTGTATAATCTCTAAGTAAGCTATGCTCCTTCACCCTATAATTAATATCAACTGAGTTATCGTAGCAAGTATTTTGTGTTTGTTTCACTTGCAATTTTAACTCCATTAGATTTTGATCCTTGGCATAGATGGAGTCTTTTATTGCATGCTTGATTTTACTCAGTTTTTGCATTAACTGAAATGTCATGTCAATTTTTGCACTAACTGAAATGCCATGTATCCTTGAACTTCATGTTGCCAACATTTAGCTATTTGATCTATAGTTCCTTCCGAATTTAGTACTCCATTAAACAATCTGAAAGGTGTTATGTCCCTTCTTACCTCAGTGCTATAATGAATCAGCTGAAAACAATGATCTAAGATAAGGTTGTCTCCATAGTGAACTGTTAATTGGGAGAACTTATGCAACCATTCTGAATTAACTACGCATCTATCAATTTTTTTTCCTAATATGCGTCACTCCCTGTTGATTATTGGTCCATGTGAAAACTTGACCAGTTGAGTATAAGTCTATTAGATATTCCACGCGTAAGAGGTTCATAAGTTCCTTGGTATTAGCCATCGTATAAGATTTCCTCCCTTCAGCCTTATTAGGATTTAGAATGCAGTTGAGATCTCCCACAACCATCCACAGGGAGACAACAAAATTTTGAATACTTTGAAGACAATTCCAGAAGAGGTTTCTTTGGACTGCAAAATTGGATGCATGCACCAAGGTAAGTAAAAATGGAGTATACTGACCTTTTATTTTGCAGGACAAGTGTACAAGTTGATCACATTCTTCTTCTACTTGAACATCAAATCTGAGTTGTAGGCACATATTGATGCGCCCATTATAGTGAGATATATGGTTAGACAAAGTCCTCCAATAAGCCCCTAAAAGTTCTTAAATACTTTCAAAGAAGAGTCCTTTATTCTGGTTTCAAATAAGCCACATAACATTGGTTTCTTCTCTTTGATAAGATCCCTCAATACTAACCTTTTTTAGGGATCATTCAGCCCCCTTATGTTCTAGATTAAAAAAGACATTCAAGGGATATCACCCCTTTGTTCTTTTTTTTTCCTTTCTTCTTTGTTGCACTTCGTTTAGCAGCTATTATGATCATGTGAATTGGTTCACATCTTCTAAACCAGTAACTAGATTATTACTTAAATTGTCTGGCTCAGAAGCTATTGTCTCCATTTCTTCCTTGTAGTCAATACTTCTTACTATTGAAATTTCTGCTAACTTGACAGTGTTTTCTTGGTTTCTAGTATTCGAAGTTTGATTACTACAACTCTTAGAAGTTAGAATAACTGAGGCGAGGTTAACATTAAAAGTTTCTTCCTGTAGGGTAGCTGGGTTAATCCCTCTGCCTACCTTTGCTCCATCCCCTAGCTCAGTAGCTGGCAATTCATCTATATCTCGTAATACTAATTCTTCGTAACTTCCAGTTTGAAACACTTTTCCTGTGAGTTGCCATTTTTTCCTCTCATTAAGTTTCCAAGGATAAGTCACCAAAATATTTTTTTAGACCATTTCTCTTTTAGCATTCGGGATTAACACCGATAAGCTATCTGGTAGGGAGGACTCCTTCGAGATTTCAATACAGACTTTTGCATATCCCACTCTCTCCATATTGGCTGTGGGTGTATCTAAGGTCACAGGTTTGCCTAAGGAGCTAGCTACATAACTCAATCCTTCTAACATCCATAGCTCTATAGGTAAGTTATGCAGGTGCACCCACATTGGAAAGGTTTCTATGCCCTCTCAATCCATTTCTAGCCCTAGTCTCCACCTCTGCAGAAAAACCGACCGACCCCTTATATGCCAAGGACCATATTCGACAATGTCTTGTAAATTACAGCCACTCTCAAACTTAAACATGAAAGTCCCATCCGCACGAAGTAACACCCTTTCCAATCCCTTGTGACTCCATCTTGATTTTGCCCTTGCGTTTACCTCTGGAAACGCTGGTCTTTTATTCCAAAAGAATCCAACGAGGGCTGAAGACCACTTGTTAACACCTGCCTCCAACAGTTCCTTAGGCGGACAAATAACTCCATCTTTCAAAACATCAGTGAATTGCTTAAGAGATACTTTCTCTAGAGTGGGAAGAAAATTTTCTTCCAGGATACCTTGGGTACTACTACATTCTCTTGGTTCTGCTTTTAACTCGAGATTTAAGAGTTTTTGTCTTTTGATAGAACGAGTTCTCTAATTAGTGCTGGGAAATCTTCCTTCAGACTAAAGGTTTCTCCACTCTCCGTTTTCTTTCTCCATGGTCTATGCTTGCCCAGCAGGCAAGCTCGTGGCAGACGGAGCCTAGGAAAAAGGGTGGGAGCAAACAGAGAAAGGCGGGAAGAAACATTAGCCAGAAATAGAAGAGGAAATAGGGGTAAAAGGCTTAGAGAAAAGGGACAGAAAGTTTGCCAAGATATACAGGAAATAACAACTTTGGCAAACAAACAAGTCACAATAACAATAAGCAAGATTTCAGGAATAGCAGACCACCTCCATCAAGACAAAGTTGCATGATGTCAGCAGAAAGAGAGATGTATCAAAATGAAACTTGTCAAATATGTGGAGTCATGGGACATATTGCAAAAATATGTTGGCATCTGTCTAAACATATGTAAGCTCAAGATGAAATTCCAAAGACGTTAGCTACACTCACCCTTCACAACACATTCTTAGACACTGAATGGACATTTGACAAAAAAGCCTCTCAACACATGACATGTAATGCTAGTATGTTAAAAAATATACATCCATATTTTTGTAAGAAGAAATTTGGTATAAAAGTAAACTTTGTCTTTCTATTCAACGTGAGCAACAAGAAGAGTTTGTACATCATATTTATACCATGACAAGAGTAATAACTAATAAGGAAGATGAGATAAGCATAAAGACTATAATCCCTTTAATCAAGCTAAAATTATCTCCTTGATTGTGATTGAGTTGTACTCAAGTCAATCATATCACATGCATCCCTATCCCTCCTAATAAACTTATCACTCCAACGTATCCTCTTCTTGCTCTAATTATGGAGTTAAACAAGGCTGGGTTGTGTTAATATCCCCTCATAAATTATGTCGGGGCTGGAGATGAAGTTTGTCACGATGAAGAGCAAGAGTAGCTTTAGACATTGGCTTAGAAAAGATGTCAGTTACTTGCTATGAAGAAGAGATATATCGAGTGATAAAAAGACTAAGTGCAACTCGTTCATGTACAAAGTGATAATTGAGCCCGATGTGCTTACTTTGAGCATGAAAGACTAGGTTGATAGTCACATGTAAGGCATTGATATTTTCACAGAATATGGCTGGAGGTTGAGATTGCTAAACACCAATATCCTTGAGAATATAAGTTAACCATGTAATTTCAGCTGCAGTGTGTCTTATAGCTCTATACTCAATTTCAATGTTTGGCCGCAAAACAATGTGCTATTTTTTTTACACACCAAGAGATAGGATTGTGACAAGGAAAGTGCAATATCTAATAGTGAGTGACGAGTGAGAGGACAAATTGCCCAATCTGAATCTGACAAGGCATAAAAATCAAGTGTAGTGTTCAAAGTAAGATCAAGACTAAGATTAATTGTCCCTTTAACATAATCCAAAATGCATCTAACCATTTTAAAATGTGACTAGTTGGGAGTATGCATAAATTGAGACACACAATTGAAACTATATGCAAGATCAGGCCAAATAAGCATTGGATACTGGAGAGGGCTAACTATGCCACGATACGAAGGAAGATAAGCAAGTGAAGTATTATTGCCAAGCCCTTTTGTTTTTGCTTCAAGTGGCATACTCATAGGCTTACAATTTGTCATGTCTGTTATCTCAAGAATAGTGAGAGTGTAGTGAGACTGAGACAAGTGCAATTCATCAGAAGTGGATGCTATTTCTATACCAAGAAAGTGATGAACAGGTCCAAGATCTTTCATAGAGAACTCAGTGTGTAGTAGTTGGAAAAAAGAAGCTAAAAGTTGTGAATTTGAACCTATGAGAAGCACATCATCAACATATAAGAGAAGAATTAGAGTACCAGTAGAACAATGTAAAACAAATATGGATGGATCAACTAGACTACAAAAGAAGCCATATTTTAAAAGGAAAGTACTAAATCGACCAAACCAAGCATGGGATGCTTGTTTCAACCCTTAAAGAGCCCATCAAAGTTTGCACATATGTTTTGGAAACTTTAGATCAATCATGCCTAAAGGTTGCTCCTTGTAAATGTCCTTTGTAAGTATACCATGGAGGAAAGCATTTTTGACATCGAACTGTCGAATATCCCAATGTCGAGCTAAAGCAAGACTGAGTACAATAAGTATAGTTCCGGGTTTGATGACAGGTGATAAGGTACTGATTACCTTTGGCAACCAAATGTGTTTTTAAGAGATCCAGAGTTCTATCCGGTTTAAGTTTTGGTTTGAGAACCCATTTAGATCCAATGACATGCATAGTTGGATCATATGGAACAAGCTGCCAAGTATTATTATAGTGAAGGGCATTCATTTCCTCTTGCACGGTTGATCTCCATCCATCGTGATGTAGCACAGTCTTAATGGATTATGGTACTCAAGGAATTTCTTGTCCGACAACCATAAAGGCATACTTTAGATGTGGTTTGCATGTGCCAGCTTGAGAGCAGGTGACTATGGGATGGTGTTGAGGGTGGGATTGCTCAGGCTGCTCAGACTCATCACGTGAAGGTTCTAAAGAGATTGATTCTTAAGCAGAACTATCTTAATGAGAGTTGGATGCAGCAAAGGAATTAGTTTGACTGGAGATGTCATTAGCCATTATATTCAAGTGTTTTTTCGTTAAAATAGAAGTTGAGTCCATAGAGGGAGATGCGACTTCCACAGAATTGTCAAGAGAGAAATCTATTTATTGGAATGTAGGTGATGAAAGAGGTGGATCATAAGCATCTATTTCTTGCAAAGATGAAGTATTGTGACAAAGAGGAAGAACATTCCAGGAATAAAAAATACTCATCCAACGTTAGTTGAAATGTTGGAAGCATGAGTTTGCTGATTTTTGAAAGGGAACGTAGTCTCATCAGTCACTACATAACATCAAATAATAATTTTTTGTGTAGATGGATGAAAGCATTTATAGCCTTTATGTCAATCACTATAATTGATGAAAACACATGGAACAATTTTTGGGTTGAATTTATTTTTTCAAGTATCTCATGTATGTGGAAAACATTTAGAACCAAATAATCTTAGAAAAGAATAATTCGAATGAACCCTACGCAATTTAAAATAAGATGTATCTGAGTCGAGAGCAGTTGATGGTAAGTGATTAGTAAGAAAAAAATTGTTGCAAATGCTTTTACCCATAAGTATAAAGGAGCACCACAGTGGAACAACATAGCCATACTTAATTCGCGGATTATTCTATGACGACACAAGATTTGATGGACAATTCCTTGCACTTGACAGTAAGAATTAAGTCTAAAATTAAAAAATTCACCACCACCATCAGAGTGGAATATTTTAATTTTTTTTGTTAAATTGCCTTGCAACATATTTTTCAAAAGCCAAATAGATTTAGATTTTGTCTTTAAAGGAATAAACCAAGTATAACATCAAAAATCATCAACAATGCAAGTATAGTAACCAAAATTTTCAAGAGATAAAAATGGTGATGGACCCTACAAATCATAATGTATTTTATCAAAAATAGATGAACTAAGATTTTTTTGAAAAATAAAAAGAATTGTATTAATAATAGTAAAAGCTACAAAACATCATTACAATGATTCACTGAATCAGCCAACAAATTCAGGATTCTCTAATAGTTACAAAGGTAGAGTACATCAATTAATTATAGCATCATGTAATGTTTCAATCCTTGATTAAGTGACATTTAACCCTCTTGTATTCCATATTAGAATGGTCATTTAAGGAGAATACCTCTTCTTTTATGGTTTTCCTCCTAATTGATCATGTTTTGAATTTAAAGGAACTCTCATGAAACCTTTCTGCTATCTCAACAAGTCTATTATTGTCTGGTTATAGTAGCAGCAGGTTGTTTGGTGAATCATTGTCCAGTAAACCAGGTTCATCTTCCATCGCTTCATCCACTAATTGTGCATCTGCTTCCATCTGACAATTCACCTTCGGCGAGAGGTGTTTTCAACAGTCCTCAAAATATATGATTCCTCCCCATTAGTTTGTTTTTGTTCCATATTGTCTACCGTCAATGGACTAACAACATTAGAAGGTTGAATAACATCCATCCTATTTGAACTATTTTTCATAGGTATACTACTTGACTTACTTAGCTTATCACCTCCCTTAATTTGTTGCACATCCAGATTATCAAGAACCAACCCATTTCTAGGTGACTTTTCATTCTCCTTCATAGAACATCCAACTACCTTAAGCCTACCCCCTTTTAAAATCTCAGAAGTTGATGTCCTCATAAGTTCGTCATGACTCCCTGTTTTGCCAGAAAAAGCAAAAGGAAATTTACTAATTTTAGCTAATTGACAACTATCACAAAGAGACCATGACTTATTAGATCCTTGAACATCAATCAGCCCTTTTTGTTGTAGCAACGTAAGAGTAGATGTTTAAAGATATCCCAGTTGCTAATGTCATAACTTAGCAGTACCAGATTTGAACCTATAAGAGAAATATAACTCATGTGGACTGGAAATAACATATAAATCACCCTTCTATTGTCATGTCACCATCTTATGACTTGTCTCCCTTTCCTTAACACAGAAATCCACATTATAAAATTCACAATTTACAGGATAATAGTTCGTATACATTCCTATTTATATATGGTGGTTCAGTCGGATTTTGCTGATCCGGAACATCCTTGTTTTGATCCATAATTTTGCGTGATCTTGATTATCAAACACCTGCAAAAC
>JAOTAX010000005.1:39935892-39950381 GCA_025629825.1 Erythroxylum guanchezii | reverse complement strand
AATAATTTTTAACAATAATATAATGGTGAATAATAATAACGAATATAAAATTAGCACTTATCATACTTGAAAACAATTAAAATGATAAGAATGATTAAAGAAAGATAACGTTATTATTATATATTATAATATAACTTATAATAATAATTATTGAAATAAATTTAAAATTAAAACTGACTATAAGGAATTAGGAAAAATAAGCATATAATTTTTCCTTATTATTATCAACAACAAAATGAATAAATAATCAGGGATTGAATCTTAATATTTAATATCATTAATAAATAGATAGTTTATTAATAATCAGAATAATAGTAAGTAGAGAATTAATCATTAAGGCCCATTTTTAACAGTTTAATTAATAAGAGTAATTAAATAACCATAATAATTTATAACAATAATAAAACAGTGAATAATAATTACGAATATAAAATTAGCACAAGTATTAATAATTCCGGCAATAATTTCTAGGATAACAAATATAAAGGAAATTACAATTATCATATTTCAAAACAATTAAAATAGTAAGAATGAGAAAAAAACATAATGTTTTTATTATTTATTAATTCATAATTTATAACAACTATTATTTAAATATTCTTATTATGATTATTATTAATATGAATATTATTATTATATTAAATCCGTAGATAAATAATGACATTAAAAAAAGTTTTCTAATAATATGAATATGGCCAGGGTCGCGAGGGCGAGGCCTTGCCCTCGCGACCCTGGAACACATGGCTCGCGAGGGCGAGCCTGGCAACTCGCGAGCTATGCACATTGCCAGGCAGCCTGGACATTTTTATTAATGTGATTTTTTAATGGATTTAATGGGTTTGTGTTCGTCTTGTTTTTTATTATTAGAACCCAGAAATCTTACGTTATTGGCAATGACAATAAGCTTGTTGGAGTAATCCTTGATCGTTTCTAACTCCTTCATTTTTTGTATCTCAAATTCTCTGATCAAGTTCAAATCTTGCATTCCTTTGATTCTTTTGTTCCCTGCATATTCCTTCTTTAAGAAATCCCAAATTTCTTTGCTCATCTTAAGTGTTATGATTATGGAAAAAATTGTTGATGTGACTGTTGAAAACAGGCAAGCTTTTGCTTTGGACTTCCTTTGTTTCTTTTCTTTGTGGATTTTTGATTTAAGCTACTGTTGGATTTGCAGGCAGGTCCGGAACGTCGTAGTCTTCATCTATAGCTTCCCACAAGTCATTCACTTCAAAGAAGGCCTCCATTCGAACAACCCAACTTAGATAATTTCTATCATCAAACAATGACAGATTAATGGCAGTGAATGATGATTCTGAATCCATTAATGTGTGGTTTTTGATTTGTAGTGTAGAAAGACGTAAAATGAGTTATGAGTTATAAGTTTGTAAGTTTAGAGGTCCCCTAAGATCAAGAGAGCTTTAATACCACTTTGTTGGTTTTCTTTTAGGAACAGATATGTATGGAGAAGACTTTATATATTTATTGAGCAGAAGCTTGTCAATTTATACAGTCTTTCTCTAATGAAAATTCAAACATCGGATAACATCTAAACTAAATCATCATAAAATAAGCATAAAATCTGCTAATAACTAAAAACCATAACTTTTAACTTAAAGAAAAATATTTTGATTACAACTTTGATAGTTTCAAAGTCACATGTTCAACAAAACTCAGGTACTATTTATCCTCTTTCTCGAGGCTTATCTTATTCTCGAATCAATAACACCGATAAGCCTTTTTTTTGCCCTTTGTCTCTTTATTGGATAAACCAAAATCTTTTTCTCAAGCTGTCAAGGAGAATCACTGGAGACATGCTATGTGATAGAAGAATACAAGAAATGTAATAGAAAAGGCTCAAAACTTTATTGAAACAGAATTGCCATTTTATAGGTTGTTAGTAGAAGTTTGTTATAACAAAAAAAGGAATCTGAAAAACAAACTTGTTCTATGGTTAAAAGACTCAGAGAAAAAAAAAGGCCAAAGAGAAATAAACAAAGGGGGCTTAAGCCTGAAGATGGAAACATATAGAAACGGACCTAAAGAAAAGCCCAAAGCCCAAAAGAAACAAAACAAAGAAAAAAAAGGAAGAGCCCGGTCTCGTTAGTCTTTCAACTAGGGTTTTCTTAGTCTCTTCTTCTGTCGGGTTTGGCAACTTCTCGTGACACTAAGCAACAAGAAATTAAATTAATAGAAGAGAATCAAACATAGACTTTAAGCCTGCAGCCTCGTTTAGTAACTAATAATGAAGGAATTGAAATAAAAAATAGAAATAACAATAAAAATCGAATATCAAAATAAAAATAAAATTATTGATTATGCGTGTTTGGTATGTAATAACTAAGAACGAAACTAATCAAGTAAATAGTTATGCTAGTATTTGGTATCAATTACTAGGAATGTTAATGGGAATTTTTTTTCTCATATGTAGTTATTATATAATTTATTTTGTAAACAATTATTCATAATATTTCTATTTTCTAAGTAATTAATCAAAATTATTTTTACTTATTTATAAAATTATTAATTTTTAAATAATTATGAATTAATTTTATGGCACGAATAAAATTAAAGGAACTATAAAAAAAATTCTTTTACTTATATAGTATCAATAAAATAAAATAAGATAATTATTAAAGAGATTAAATATAAAAGATTGTAATTTGTGATTTTGATAATAATATTTTGTTAAGGATCAATATCCTTATTCCTTATAATATTTTGATAATATCTTAATAATATTCTCCCTGCTTATTTTTTATTCATGATATTTGAATTCAATTTATACTCACACCCACTTAAAAATAAAGGTCCATGATTGTTTAGAATTCATTCTATTTTATTATTCCCTATTTTATCCATTACTAGTATCCAAACAAGTAAAAGTTAGGAATAAAGATTGCATCCTCATTTTCACTTTTTTATTATTGGTTACCAAACAAGATCTTAAATTCTTTACCACTTGGCAAACATGTCATTGTCTCCAAATGGGTATACAAATTTAAGTATAAATTTGATGACACCATTGAGCATTTCAAGGAACATTTAGTTGCTGAAGGTTATACACAAGTGAAAGGCCTTGATTACCATGATACTTTTGCCCCAAGTTGCAAAGCACACAACTCTACATTATTTATTAGCTGTAGATGCAATAAAACACTAGTAATTACATTAGTTGGACATAAACAACATCTTTTTACATAGAGATCTACATGAAGACATGAAAATTACCATGAAGATTTGTGAAATTGGGTGATAGTAGAGTTTGTCGGCTTCGAATGTCTCTCTAAGGCCTTAAATAAACCTAAAAAATGGGTTCCAAAACCTCTCTAGTTATCTACAACATATTAGCTTCAAGCAACCTACTAGAGATATCTCCTTTTTTGCATATGTCTAAGCCACACACTTTTGTTCGATTTTGGGAACAAGAGAGGGAAGAGAACGATTTGTACAAAAAGAGCTTTACTATTTTGACTTGCAATATACTTATAATGTTTTTCTTCTTACTCCAGAGGCTTACATTTCAGGCTTATTTATAGTCTTAGGAAGATGGTGGTGACTTTTAAAATATTCTAAATATTTTGCTAGTATATATTTTACTTTCTAGTTTATATCATTTTGGACCTAAATTCATATAAGATATTTCTTTATAATTAATTGCACACACTTTCCTAGGATTTTTACATTAATTTTATACACATTTTTCTATTCTTTCTAGATTAATTTTCTTCACAATTTTTTAGACTTGCTAGATTAATTTTCAACACTCCCCCTTAATCTAGAAAAGTCTAACACTTCGTGAATATCTATCAATTTAATGAACTTTTATGTTGAGACTAGCTTGGTAAATATATTTGCTAATTGGTAACTGGTCCTGCAAAATTCCATCTTGATCTCTCCTTGATCTATGAGCTCTCTTAATGTGCTTTGTTCACCCATGAAATACTAAATTTTTTGTCATTGCATTGGTTGAAATATTGTCATAATGAAACGCCGTTGGATCCTCCATATCTTGTTGTCGATCTTCCAAAACTCTTATGAGCCATACAGCTTCACATAAAACACTTGTTGTAGCTATGTATCTTGCTTCAACTGGAGATAGTGCAACAATCTTTTATTTATTTGATGCCCATGATATTGCTTTAGTGCCAAGCAAGAATCCATACCCACTTGTGCTTTTTCTATCATCTATGCTTGCAGCTTAATTGTTATCTGCATAGCTTGTAAAATTATTATTTATCTCTATCTTGTATAATATACTAAATTTCTTTATACATCTGACATATCCTAATATCCTTTTGGCTTCCATAAAATGTGCTTTTTTAGGATCACTCATGAATCTAGACACAATGCTAATTGCATGCACAATATCTAGCTTCATATTTGTCAAGTAGATTAGCGAACCAATTGTAGGGTCTAATAGAAATAGCCTCTTTACATTGTAGGGGTAAGACTGCGTACTATCAGACCTCCCCAGACCCTGCTTTAGTACAGGACTTCAGACTGGGTGTGATGATGATGATTAGCGAACCAATTAGGCTTTTGTATGTTGTTACATCAGTTTTATCTTGATTATCATTCTTAGACAAATTCTCATTTATTTCCATTAGTGTGGCAAGGGGTTAGCATTTTTTTATGCCGAATTTCTTTAGTAGGTCATTTGTGTACTTTTCTTATGAGATAAATATTCATCTAAGCTCCAATTTGAATTGTATGCTAAGGAAGAATCTTATGAGTCCAAGATTAATTATTTCATACTCTTACATCATGGCCCTTTTGAACTCTTATATCATCTTTGTGTTGTTGCTATTGTAACTCAAATCATCCACGTATAGTTATACTATTGGGAAATCTTTGCCTCATATTTTCATATATAGTGATGACTTATTTGGACTTTTGGTGAAACCATGCTTTACGAGGTATTTGTCAATCTTACTATTCCATGCTTGAGGACCTAGTCTAAGTCTATATAATGTCTTTTTCAACTGATACATTTTGCCTTCTTTTCCTTAAATTTTGTACCCTTTTGGTTGCTCCACATAAACTTCTTCTTCAATTTCTCCAATAAGGAAGGTTGATTTCACATCCAATTGATATACTTAAAGCTTCAGTGGCATAGTTAAGGCTAACACTACTCTTATCATTTCCATGCAAACAACTAGAGTGAATGTCTCGTTGAAGTCAATACCTAGTTGTTGTGAGTAGCCTATAGTGACAAGTTGAGCTTTGTCTTTCTAAATGGATCCATCCTCATTATATTTTATTTTGAAGATCCTTTTTATCCTAATGAATTCTTTTTCTTTTAGCTTTTGTATGAGTTCCCATAAACTATTTTTCTCAAATATTTTGATTTCTTCGTCCATGGATTTTCTCCAAACTTCTTCTTTAGTAGCTTCTTCATATTTTAAAGGTTCTCCAATGAAAAATGCAACATTTGAATATCTTGGCTTTGGTTTACGATGCCTTGTTGATCTTCTAAGTTGAGGCACTTCTTCCTCTGCCTGATTTTCTTCTTTTTGATGTTGTCGATCATGTTCTGTTGATGATGATGATGGTGTGCTCATTCTTGGATCAAATGCTTCATGAGACTCAATGACTTTTTCATAAATCTTGGCTCTTTTTTGGTTTCGAAGTTTCACTGCTAACTTGCTCTTTCGTCAAATATGACATCTCTTGAAATGATTAATTGTTTTGCTTTTAGCTTGTATAATCAACAACCTTTTGATTGCTTACTGTAGCTGATAAAGATGCACTTTTCTTCATCTAACTTTTCTCGATTCTATTTTGGAATTTGCGAATATGCTACACATCCAAAGTCTTTAAGATCGTCATAAATTACCTTTCTTTTGAACCATGCTTCATAAGGAGTCATATTTATGACTGCCTTAGTAGGAGAACGATTTAAAATGTAATTAACTACAATGCCTATAGATTCTTTAGTAGATTTTTGCCTTTATTACATTGATCGAGTTATCTCATCAATGGTTTTATTCTTCATTTTAGTGACACCATTTTATTGTAGTGTATGTTGAACAATTTTCTCCCTTTTAATGATTTGTTCCTTACAAAATGGATGAACCTATGATCATTAAATTCTCCCGTATGATCAATTCTTGGGATTTGAAGAGAATGCCCATGTTATTTTTCTGTTAGGGACTTGAACTCCTTGAAGCAAAAGAATGCATCTGATTTTTGTTAGATGAAATACAACCACATTATGCAGGTATAATCGTCAATAAAGAGAAAAAAAAATCTTTTACCTCAAACATTAATGGTTTTTTATAGACCTCAAATGTTAGCATGCACCAATTGAAGGGGAGTCTAGGCTCTCCAAGATGTTTTTAGAAATGACATCCTATACAGTTACCACAAATGTATACTTCACAGACTTTATTTTCAGAAGAAATAGAAGGAAACCCAAGCACCATGCTCTTTTTCTTTAGGAGTTTGAGGGTGTTAAAATTTAAATGGCCATATCTCATATGCCACGTCATAGATTCATCCATATTCTCACATATCAATGCACATTTTTGACCAAATGGCATCTTTAAAGGAAAAACCTTGTTGGGGGTCATTTTGATAAAAGATATGACTTAGCCTTTCTTCTTGTTAATAATAATGCATCTATTGTCATCAAAGATGATTTTATTATTTTTGCAAATCAATTAGCCCACACTTAATAGATTTGAGCAAGGCCTAGCATATAAAAAACTTAATGGAAGTATTTTTTTAGTTACCATCTTGGAATCTAACAACAACAGTGCCTTTTTTTTGTTATAAGGAAACGAAACGAAACAGATTACAAGACGAGTCTAGGGAACAGATCCCCGACATATCCTCTAAAAGGATAAAGCAAACAACAGTGCCTTTTCCTTCAACAAGGTGTATATTTCCATCACCAAGTGTAACTTGGATTTCACACTTTCATCTAATTGGATAAAGAAACTTTTGTTTTCTGTCATGTGGTTTGAACAACCACTATCAATGTATTAAACATCCCTTAATTCTTACGCATATTGCACAAAGTATACCCTGTGATCAAAAGGTTCATTATTTTCTAAGAAATTTGCTTCTTCCTTTTATCAGTATCAAAAATCTTTTTCATAATGAATGTCCCTTTTGCACCTTTTGCATTTGTATCGATAACATTTTGTATTATGATTATTTTTCTTGCACAATTTGCAATAAGAGCTTGATGTATCATTATTCCCTGGCTTTCCTCTCCCTTTAACATGGTTAGTAAGTGCTCCTCTTATTTAAGAATTTTTACTTTGCCTGTTTTTTTTATCTCCATCATTTTTGGAGATATTTAGTTTTGTTTGGAATACTTGCTCTAGTGGATGCTTAAATCTTTTTAGTTTAACTTCTTGAGCTTCTAAATAGCTTATTAATTCCACTATAACAAGTTTTGCTAAATCTTTTAATTCTTCTATGGCAGTCATAATATGATCATATTTTGCAAAAAAAAATCTTAATAATTTTTGTATTATTTTCTTATTTTCTATCATGTCACCATAACTTCTAACTTGATTGAAAAAATGAGAGATATGAGAGAAAAAAGATTATATTGATTAATCTTCCCGTATTGTTAATGTGTCCAAATCTTTCTATAAAGATCGGAGTTTGATGGGTATTACCTTGTCCATACCTTTGAACTTATTTTTAAGTGTCTCACATGCCTCTTTTGTGTTGCTTGTTTGTATAATCCTTGAAAAATCTTGTTGCTAACTCATTGTTATATGAATAGCAGGGCCTTGGCATCACGTTGCTTCTTTTCTAACTCATTGTATATGAATAACAAGGCATTGGCATCACGTTGCTTCTTTTTCTTATACTCCTTTTATTCTACTTCTTTCCAAGTTGTCAATTCTTCTTGGCCTGTTATGACTTCATAACCACTCTTTATAACATCCCACAAGTCTTTTGAGATAAATAGAGTCTTCATTTAGATGCTCAAATAATTATACGTCTCCGCATTAAAAACATGAATTAAAGTTTGGGTATAGTTGAAGGTTGGTAAATTAAGTCAAGCAAGGAAAGCCATTGAGAAGGACCAACATTGCTCTAATATCGTTTTTAGATTTTGGGAATGTAAGAGCGAAAGAGAATGATTTGTACAAAAAGAACTTTATTTCTTTGGTTGACAAAATGCTTACAATGTTTTTTTTTTCTTACTTTACTAACTTACCTATTTGTAGCTTTAGGAATTTGGAGGTGACTTCTAAAATATTATAGATATTTTTCCTAGTATTTATTTTATTTTTTAGTTTCTATCATTTGGACTTAAAATTTATGCTCCCTCCTATTCAAAATAAAAGTCGTCTTAGATGGATGCATACTTATTAAAAAAGTTAATGAAATGTTTGATATACCCTTATTAATTACATATTGAAGTGCCTTGAAAATATAATCTGTGTAATTTGTGTAATCAAGATGTGAGAGAAATTAAAGGATAATTTTGGAAGTAAAATCATAAACATGCATAAAAAGTCACGAACGACACTTATTTTGAATAATTAAAATCTCTCTAAAACGACTTTTATTTTGAATAGGAGAGAGTATAAGATATTTTTTCATAATTAATTGCACATACTTTCTAAGGATTAATGTAGTACACCACTTCTGGAGACTTTCTAGATTAATTTTCTTTACAATTTCCTAGAATTTCTAAATTAACTTTCAACAACTTTACAGAGCTTTGTAAGTTTACATAGATGATGTAATTTTATCTAGCAATGATCTAATTACTATTTCCCATATAAAGGAGCATCTTGATTCCACCTTTCGCATTAAAGATCTTGGGTAGCTTAACTGTTTTCTTGGCATTGAGGTAGCTTGTAATAAGAAAGGAATTGTGCTTAAACCATCAAAAATACACTCTACATCTTCTGGAAGAAACATGTCACTTGGATGCACAACCGTGTAGCTTTCCTATAGAACAGTGACATAACTTAACAGTTGGAGTGGGTGAACCAGTTAATGATGCATGGAAATATCGTTGTCTTTTTGGGAGATTACTTTATTTGACAATTACTTAACCTGACATCAGTTATCTAATAGTACAAATTATAAGTCAATTTATTCAAGATCCATGAGTACCGCACTTAGATATAGCTTATTGAATCTTGCGTTACCTTAAGAGAGCACCAAGTTAAGATAATTGCGATTGCTTCGGAAATTATACATAGATATGTTTGTGACACGATCAACTGATACCGTAAACCGCAGCATTGAAGGTAGAATCACAGCACAGTATTTATTTCCTCTGTTTAGGAACTATATCTGACTTGTATAATGACAGACTATTCTCAGCAACTACTGTTGTGATTGACATTTATACATTTAGCATCGTTGTACAAGGACAAAGATGCAGTATATAGTGTTACACAAAATGGAAAATTTTGTGGTATTGAATTTCAGGAAGTGCAAAAGCGAGAATAATGAAACAATCCATTCCCCTTGCTTTTTATGGGGATGAACAGTATAAGTTCAAAGAAAGACACAATGGTGCTTCTTTTCCTATTCGGCTTTGGAGGGAGTGGGGATCGTTGAAACAACATCATTTACAGAAAACTCTTTAACAATATACAGTTATCCCTAGAGCTGTACTCACTGCGGGTGTAGGTGTAGCCATATATGGTGCTTCCTTCCCAGTATCCTGAGGATGAGTTCCAGGATTATAAACTCAATCCATCTTTCAGAATGTGCTCCAAACAATTTGCAACCTCTGACATGGTTGGACGTTCACTAGGATTTTCCCTGACAGTCAACTTTGCGATATCAGCAAGCTTAAGTAGAGGCTCAACATTCCTTGGAAGAGCAATGTACCTATCAAGTATTGCAGCTGCTTTTCCGTGTTTTATAAGGGGCACTGCCCATTCAATTATATTTGGAGGATTGGAATCTCTATCATGAGCCTTTCTTCCACTAAGAATCTCTAACAGTACAGTTCCAAAGCTGTGAACATCACTTTTCATGTCTCCAGTATCATTTGCAGTAAGAAGTCCAAAATCTGCTATTCGTGCTCCCCACTCAGAATCCAGTAGAATGTTTGAACTCTTGATGTCTCGATGGACAATTGGAGGCTGAGCTTCCATGTGCAGGTATTCTAGTCCCTTTGCTGCCTGCATTGCAATCTTCAGCCTGAGACGCCAATCCAAAGGTGAAAGCCCACCGTGAAGATGGTCGTGGAGTGTGCCATGGGGCATATATTCATAAACAAGCAACCTCTCTCCCATCTCTGAGCAGTAACCTAACAAATTCACTATATTGCAATGCCGAGCGCTGCATAGGATTTCCAACTCTTTCTCAAAATCCCGGCTAGTAGTGTGGATTATTGTGGCAGCATTAGCCCTTTTAACTGCAACTTGTATTCCATCAGGCAGAACAGCTTTGTAAACAAAACCGTAACTTCCCCGGCCAAGTTCATTGAACTCTTTGAAACCATTTGTGGCATCTTTCAGCTCTGATAGTCGGAAAACTTGGGCTGGTCCAGGACAAGTAGCCTTGGTTGGAGAAAGGTAGGAATCAGAAGCAATGTCAATTTTCAATTCTGCCTTGCCTATGCCAGACTTGAATTGTTTCTTTGATCCTTCTTTTTTCCAGACAATCATACATGGAATGAATAAGCAGCTAAATAAAATCAACAGAAAACCAAGTCCAGAGCAGCTGACTATGATTAGTAATTTTCGCATGTGATGCCATTGCTTCTGAGTTGATGGATGCATCCCGCAGACCGCCCAACAAGTACTATTCTGGCAAAGAGAGCAAGCTGTGCATACTCTATCAGTATTCTCAGTACAGGGACTAGACAAGAAAAAACCTTCAGAGCAATTTGACCCGCATGATAGGCAAATCTTTAAATCCTTCCTAAAGCACAAGTTCATCAGATCCGGCTCATTCAAGACACTCGCATTGAAAACAAACTCCCCAAAATTACAAGAACCAGGACTACACACTCCTGGACTACACAGCTCCAATGGAGGATCATATTCTGGTGGGGAGGTCCCATTAACAAACCAACAATCCAGAACCAGATCACCTTCCCTTATCCCACATGTCGTGAAATCGGACGAAGCAATTGCCATATACCCAGAACCACCATTTGGAATTGATGATGAATTTATACTTCCCCAACACTCTACTGCATGATTATCTTCCCTAATTCCACAAAAATGATTAGCACCAGCTGTTAAAGACACAAACTTGCTCCCAATTGGAGGTTGAGAAAATGAGTGATTACCACTTCCCCAGCAGTCAGTCTCCTTAGAATCCTCCAATATCCCACAAACATAATTCCTACCTGAAGCTAAAGCCTCATAATTCTTAGACACGCTTGAGACTCCCAAACTAGCTGACCCTGGTCCCCAACAAACAATTCCTCCTCCTCTAACCCCACCACAACTAAACCCTTCTCCAGAAACAACTTGATTAAATACAAGGTTACTAATAGACTGATCATAGAATTCACTACTCTCTATAGAAGTCAAACTATCATTAGAACCCTTAACAATATCCCAACAATCAGGAGTACCCGAGTGGTGATCAGAATAGTAAGATCCCCTAATAGCACAAACGTGATTCTTCCCTGCTGCTATATACGAGTAAGCAGTGGTTTGATAAATCACAGGAACGAGATTTAAACCAGAGTAAATCGAGCTCAAACAGAACGCTCGCGAATTGTTCGCTAAAATACCGCACATAAACCCTTCCCCACCGGATAGAGCCGCCATGGCACCTATGTTGCTAAAGTAAGCAGACCGACCGGAAGATGCAGAGTCCGCCGCCGTCGACGACGACTCCGGCAAGGTGGTGTTCTTCGTCCAACATATAACGTCTTGATTCCCACTTGCGTCAATGGCGCAGAAAAAGCCCTTTTCGCCAAATGCTGCAGATATTGTCCCCATAGATCCAAACCCATTTGCACCTATACAACAAAGAATGAAAAGAAACAATCTTGTCAGGAAATACCGCATCATTTAGATGTGCAACAATGTACTGATGTTTGATCACACTGGCAACTTCATAAAAGGCCTATCACAGAGATTATTGTTGGTTGCTGACTGAGTAGGGTAAAAGGTGTATAGCTTCTTACTAAGAAGATGTTGTGAGGATGTGTAGCTGACGATGGCAAGAACATGGGAGTTGCCATTTTTACAGTTAACCGTTAGAGGCATGTAAAATCTTTAAAAAACTGTTATCTAAGTTTTATCGCGAGTGAAGTTAAGTGTCTATTGTCCTTTTGTGTCCCTTCACAAGTTACAGAATATATGGGTACAGGGTTTTTGGTACTTCAGGCAACTCTGTTAACAACAGTTCTGGTATTTGGTTCTTTCTCAAGTTTTTCATCACCAAACAAAACATGAATCTACTGTTGTTCGAACGTTAACTGTTTTTTAATTATGATCTTTTCTTCTTTGATTAATGGTATACACCTTTTACATGAGTGAAAAAAGGTAAAACTCTAGACCTGATTAATTAGGAGGGCATGTTTCTGTGGGAGAAGCCCGGCAAAACGTTTTGTACAGAGGCACGTGAGCGGTTTGGTTAGCTGTCTGCTTGTCTGATCCTTTAAAGGAGCCAAAACTAGGAAGGACTAATGTACCCAGTTTTAGTCACTGCCACTGCCAATTCCTTCACACTATTGTCACTGTGTGATTGTCAAAACAAAAAACTGCTCAAGTGGGTCATGTCCTAATCCTTACAAGTTTACAAATATCCTATCTTACAAGCCTGTTCTCACATAATCTTAATCGGACCCTTTCCTCGGTTCCTCAGGACCCTCCTGCATTTAGGGTCTTTAAACAGCCTAACGTGGTTAGGACTTGGGGTCCTACTGATCATTTGCAAATTGCAGCTGACTTGTCGTCCTTTTACTTTTTATTGTTGTGAATATATGTCTTATTGATTGAGGATATCATGAGATAATCAAATTGTTAAAATAAAAATAGACAATCACTTTATTTTTAAATAAAAAGAAGAAGACCCTTTGCATAAAGAATTTCACTTAGGTACATTGAATAATGATATGATGATCAGTCGTAGTTGCAGGCTGATAGATAACACCGCGGTGCGTTTTAGGACTCGAGAAGAGATGATGGTTGATGAAGGAAGCTGATGGATGAGGACGGGGATGGAGATGAGGTCCCAGTGGTTAAGGTGACACTGATTTAGCATGTGGTGTGTCGCGGAAGAAGATAGAGACATGCGTAATTTACTTTGGATTTGCCTCTGTACCTACTTAATTCAGAACCGGAACATTTGTCTTCTTGCCCCTCTGCTCATTTTTCTTTCTCATTCGATGGCCTGTCCTGTGCTATTTGTTGATCGGTACTTAAAACACAGCAATACCCTTTAACAAATTACAAGTTTAAACACAAAATTTCAATATCAATCACAATTCCATAAACAAAGAACAAATTTGGAATTAATAGTCGTATAATGACCCCACGACGCAAAGGAATGAAGTCAATTGACTCAATTCAATGAAAGCTAAGTGCACAACAGAATTTATTAACGTTTTGTTAAAACAACGATCCTTAGGTTTATACAGTTCATTGTTCGTAAGGGAATCAGATCCGGACAATTCTCGAGTTAGATAAAAACAAACATTCGAATTCAATGCTATCTCTTAGAGTAATAGTTCAGTTCTTTGTCCCTTTTATCTACCCAACTATTACTGTACACAAAGTGCCAAGAGAACGGTCAAAACGCACGAGTCCTGTTTTGTAGATTGGACGATACGATATTATTAGTCTGGGCATTTTTAAAATGGAATACTACTAGCAGACCAAGTGCTTACAAGAGATTGTCACAATCTTCACTCACAATCGTTGTTCTAATAAAGACCATATCTTAATCTGATGAAGGTAACTATGTAATTACAATGTCTTTAATGAATTAAGCAGATCGAAGATTGTTCAAACATTTGCAATAAGACGGTATCTTCTCACCATGATTACAAATTGGTACGTGTCTGGAGACCAACCAAACCTCAAAATTCTACGAAAGAGAGAGGCAAGGCACTGGATGGAGCACCGAAGCCGGAAATAATGGGACGTTAAGAGGTGGGCGTTGAGCAAAGGTATAAATACTGTACCGAATTTAGTATTAAATTGAGTTTTAGAACAGAACTATATCGGTATTGGTTAGTACCAAGTACTGTTTCGAATGTTTTTTTAAATTTATAAAATAGTACTTACAAGTTTTAAATTTGCAAAATAGTCTATTAGTATACTTTACTAGCTGTTTACATCAACTATGTTTTAAAAAATCTTAATAATAAATAATAATGACAATTCATATGAAATAACAATAATTTTTAAATATTTCACATATAAATAATAACCACAATTAATATAAACAAAGACAATCATCATCATATAATTATAAAATTAAAAATAATACAAAGCATTAAAAATATTATAATAATACAATTTCATCATTTTAATAAATAATATTACATCAAAAGATTCAAAACATCCAATAAAAAG
>JAOTAX010000005.1:39924327-39935792 GCA_025629825.1 Erythroxylum guanchezii | reverse complement strand
ATATCTTTACTTTCCTATAGATTTATTTTCCAAAGAATCATATTCCAAATTCACTTTACTTTCCTGCCAACCAAACGGGGCCTATAGGTATTCTACAACCTTTTCCCTGCCGCTTTATAAGCAGAATCATTGTCAGTAATAAAATAAACAATGTTTTCTACCCCTACTTCATTCACAACTTCATCAAATCCCAAACAAAGTCTCAGCATTTCTAATAAGGCCAGATGCATCAATAGATTTCAAAAACATAGAGTCATTTGAAGAATAAACCAAAAAATTTATAATAGGCTCTTGTTTCCTATTTGTCTAACCATCACACATAATTGAACATCCATATGTACCTCAACGCACTCTTCTTTCAGTCAAATAAGTTCTAATTTCAGAAATAGCACAACTCAAAAGTTTACTTCTTAAGTCATCAATCGATGACCCTTTGTATCCTGGACCATAAGAGGCTATTGCATCTATCACAAGTTGATAATAATAAGATTAAGAAGCATTGAATGACGAACCTGTATCATACCACCATCTAGCTACTGCCATATCAACATTGTGAGTTGCATCTCTTGATTACATTGCACTACGAATTGAAGGTTAGGCTTTAGGAGTTGTTCGTGGTGTAAAGAAACTAGTCACTTGCCTTCTTCTCTTCCTCACATCAGATTCTTCATGATCCTAAGGCTGAGATGGAACACTACCAGTACCACTAACACTACCACTTCCACCTTCAACATTTCCATAATCACCACGGAAACTAGAAAACGAACTTCCACTACCAATTTCAAAATTCAATCTTTCCCTTCTATCTTTCTCAAATTGATGTTCATCATGTAATATTTTCATCTGCCACTTCACATCATGACTTACTTTTTTACACATTTCCACATCTCCTTTAACCCCAACTGAATGTCTTTTCAATCGGGTGATTCCTCCACCTATCAAATACTTGTTACAAAAACAAACAAATGGTATGATTCTTTTGACAGGGAACCGTATCAGCGTGAGCCCAAGCTGGATCACTGTATCTTCCTAAACTAGGTTGATCGGGAGTATTTGAACTTCCTTCTATTTATTTGTATACAAAAATAAATAACACATAATTTCAGTACACAATGACAATATGCATATCCATCTTATATAATATAACTCATTTTGTATAAGTCAAAAGCTAACAATTCAAAACATTTAACATGTATAATAAGTAACACAAAACATACTTTAACAATTTGCAATTTCAACAATTACAAAACAATCATAATATCATTTCCACTTTATTCCATTTCCAACAATTTCCAATACTAACAATCACAAAACATTCATTATTGTTTTTTTTTCATTCCTAACAATTTCCAATTCCAACAATCCCAAAACATTCAATATTGTTTTTCCATTCCCAACAATTTCCAATTCCAACAATCACAAAACAATCATAATTTCATTTCCATTTCCTTCCATTTACAACAATTTCTAATTCCAACAATCACAAAACATTCATAATTCCATTTCCACTCCAACAATAACTAACATTTTCCAATCCCAACAATCACAAAACAATCATAATTTCATTCTACGTTTCTAACAATCACAAAACTTTCATAATTTTATTTCTATTTCCTTCCATTTACAACAATTTCCAATTCTAAGTTTCTAACAATCACAAAACTTTCATAATTTTATTTCCATTTGCTTTCATTTACAATAATTTCCAATTTCAACAATCACAAATCATTCATAATACTATTTCCATTCCAACAATAACCAACAATTTCCAATTCCAACAATCACAAAACAATCATAATTCCATTTCCATTTACAACAATTTCCAATTCTAAGTTTCTAGCAATCACAAAACTTTCATAATTTTATTTCCATTTCCTTCCATTTACAACAATTCCCAATTCTAACAATCACAAAACAATCATAATTTCATTTACATTTCCTTCCATTTTCAACAATTTCTAATTCTAACAATCACAAAACAATCATAATTTCATTTCCATTTACAACAATTCTAAATTACAACAATCACAAAGTAATCATAATTCTATTTCCAATTCCTTCCATTTACAACAATTCCTAATTCCAACAATCACAAAACAATCATAATTCCATTTCCATTTCCATTCATAATTCCAACAATTTCAAACAATTTCCAATTCCATTTCCAACAATTTCAATTCAAAGTTTGAAAAATGATGATCAAGTTGAAGGATATGATATGATTTACATAATTGGCAAATAATGCATGACATATCTTATACAATTGTTCATATACATATATTCATAACACAATCATTAAGTTCAAAGATTTATTCATAACATGAGATCAAGTTGAAGGATATAAATTTTTTGGAAAATTTTTTTCCTTATTTAAACCTTTGATCTTTTTTTTTCATTTTTAACAAACCATAATATTATATACACCATTTCATATTTCGTTCTTAAATATATATGTTGCTTTTACAATTTTTAATCGACATTAATAAATGTAAGTATAAATAATTAAAATCTACAAGTTTACAACATATTCACAATTTGAGAACAAATATTCACTACATCACTTCTTTATACTCAAACAAATTTTTTTTCCTAAATGAGTAAATTCAATACCAAATATTAAAAATAAATTACTATTTCACAAATATTAACAATGTATCAAATATCAATTAATGATTTAAGTTTTTACAATTTTACAGAAATTTTATTATCAATTTTACAATTTCACATTTAATTATCAATTTTACATTTGATTATTAATTTTACATTTAGGTTTAAATGTTAATTATCAACTTTCAATTTTAAGTTTTAACAATCTTTGCATAATACATAATTAATTAATTACATACTAACCCTATTTTATAATTCCATTTTCAATTCTAATTCTAATTTTAATATAAGAAATTCATAACAAAATAACATAACCCTTACCCACAGTATTCTTCAATGTAACAATTTCAAATTTTCAACTTCAAAAATTCCATTCCAAAATCAAATTCAAACCAATCCTCATTCCAATTTCCAAAACAAAACAATCACTATTCACTAATTAATCAATTCCAAAACTGTGACACCATCAACTTTTTCAACCTCCAAATCCAATCCTCCACCCACCGACAGCCTCCCATATTCATCAACATTCAACACTACACAATTACACAAATCTAAATCCAATCCAATCCACAACACAAACAAACATTGTAAGGTTTACCAGCAATTTTTGGAAACACCAAGAAGAGAACAGATCAACGAAACAAAATCAACAGACCCAAAAAAAATTTTAAACCGTTGGGTCTTCTCTTCACTCTTTGGGTTGAGGTTCAGGTTTTTGGGTTGTCTAGGTCTAGTTGTGAGTTTCGGAGGGTCGATGGTGGTGCGGTGGTGCGGCTACGACGTGCAGGACTTGCGGTGGTGCAGTGGACGTGGATCTTCGAGGATGCTTCACAGACCCAAATCTCGAGTCGGGACTCCGAACATGATGAGGTGAGTGATGAGAGCAACCGGAGAAGACAGCAAGCGTCGGTGGCGATGAGATGATCCAGACGGCGGTGAGAGAGAGATGAGAGCCAGAGAGTGAGAGAAAGAGGGTGAGACTTGAGAGTTTAGAGAGAAGAGGGCTGATGGCAGTCGGGGTTAGGGGGAGGGGAGGGGGAGGGGTTAGATTGTTAGGTTTAATTTTTTTAAATTTGCAAAATGGTCCTTTAGATTTTTAAATGTCTCGAAATTATCCAGTATTCTCCGGTATGTTGGGTACTGACCGGTACCCAACGGAAAACCCCAGTACCAACTGGTATTTTTAGGCGGTACCGTGGTTGAGATCCATGGTACCGTTATCTGGCCGGTATGGTACCTTCCGGCCAGTACCGGCCGGAATGGTATGGATCTCATAATGTTGGCATTGAGGCCTTGGATGTGGGTGAGCTTGGACACGAACTAGTAGGATGGGCATAGCCTCTTCAGTCTTAATAAAGTAATTAGTAATGGTTTTACTCAATATATTTGAAGAAATACATTTGTAATGAGTGTAATGAGTAAAGTATAATTCTCATTGATAAAAGATATCAAAGACGTATAGTCTTTATACATTCGTCATAGATATATATATAGGTAAGATGTACAAGATAGGATAAAACAAAAACTATCCATATAATATATAACATATAAAAATTTTCATAAAATTCTAATTATAATTTTTCTATATAACACATAAAAACCTTAGTTTCGTCTACTTGATCAATCCCTCTCAAACTTACGAGTAGTTGTAATAGGGAGCTTATGTGAAAAGTAGACGAAACTAAGGTTTTTTAGTTATAAAATCAACAATTTGGTCTTAAGAAAAAATATATTTGATGAAGAGTCTTTTTAATGACCAAATCTTAAATAAAATCAATCTCAATCTCAATATGTTTTATACGAACAAGAGAAACTGGATCTACAATAAGAAATGTTGTATCAAATTATCACATTATTATAGAGTAAGTTTGATGTGAGACATATCTATCTCATTAAGAATAGAGGTGAGCCAACATATTTTAGCAATGACAAAAGCAATACTCTTGTTTTCGGCTTCATTGCTAGACATGACAATAGTGGATTATTCCTTAACATCCTAAGAAATAAGGCTAAAACCAAGGACGATGCACTTAAGGGGAAGCTTGGTTCACAGAGGATAATGGGAATGAATATAGTGAAAAATAAGAATGGATATAATTATTATAATTATGATGGTTGGTTAAGATGAATGAATAATTACCATTATCATTGATGGTGGTTGGTTTGTTAAAAATGTTGAGAAATAAAAATTTGTTAAAAATTTGTTTTATATCAAATTTTAAATATATTTAATTGATTATATTATATTTATGTACCCTATTTATAATGACATAATGTTTAAAATCAAGTATATTGTGGTATTTGCTTTCTAATAGCTCTTGAAAAAAAATACTCCAGTTTTTTCTTCAATCAACATATCATTAGTTACATAATAACCTTAAAATATAGTTTAATCATCCACAATATTGTATAATTCATCGACATAACCACAATATCTACAATTTCATTGCTATAGTAAAATTAAGTAACATAATTTAATACAATTTACATTCCTCTGGTAATGCAAATGATGTTATATTTTAAGTAATTAATGAATAATATTTTAATTAATTACATTTTAATTAACTAATTAATTAATTATATTTAAATTAATTAATTAATTATATTTTAATTGATTAATTATATTTTAACTAATTATATTATATTTTAACTAATTATATTATATTTTAATATTTTAATTAATTATATCTTAATTAATTATATTTTAATTATATTTAGTTAAAAATTAAAAAATATTAGTGTTTGTAGGAAGCAAAACCATTCCTTTTGAGGGTATAGGCTATTACCTAAAACTGAAGTATGAAAAATTATTCAATCAATCATAATAAATAATCAACTATTACCATTCATTCTTTTTTCGTTGATTTATTCTCATACCCCTTAACCAAGCACCTCAACTAGAGATAGAAAGATAATCAAGAGGATAACTAGTCTAGTTAGTGTTTATGATAGGCCTGGATGGTAAGTAGGTGATCATAGGAAGGAGTTGATCTAAGATACAGTGGAAATCTGTTTAACAATGGTTTGATGAATATTAGTAGGACAATACAAAAATTGGGAGACTTTGTTTATTGCAACTTGGATGTGAGGGTGAGTAAAATAAATGTATTAAGGGACACCTATAGTGTTGTAATATTCAGTGACATTAGCAAAATGATGACCATAGTTTTTAGACAGAGGGAGGGTGGGGATAAAAAGAATGTTAGTAAGTTTGGAATTGTCAAGGTATGTGCAATGAAGTAGGTCTCTGGTATATTGAGTTAGGTAAGTAGAAAGATGTTGGGTGTGGGTGTAACTTCGATGACAAGAAAATAATGAACATGATCTAAGATTTTAATGGAGTAAACGATGTTAAGGTCATTGATAAAAGAGGTAATGAAAGGTGAATGAAGAACTTAATTGAGATATCAACCATATAGACTAAAAGGATTTTTTTTTTTTTGAAAAATTAACTAAAAGGAAAGTTGAATGAGATGAGATGGAGTTAATGGAATAAGAGGTATTAAATTTTGAGGATGCAAAATTCATGAAGTTTCTAACTCAAATGATGAAATTAAGTATGAAGACTCTATTTGATGGATTAAGTATCCTTTTCAAAATCTCTACTAATGCTGGAATTACCTAAGCTTACATGTGTTTTTTTTATAATATATTGAGCTACAATTAAGACAATATTGTCTTTTATGATCGGTCGTAGGGTGAGCTATGGTGGAAATAGACATCCAGTTTATCCGTTCTCTCTTTGACAGAGACTGGTATGGCGCTCTTATTTTATCCCTGTTCTTGTTGTACAAAACCCCACCTAGTCCAACTACCAAAACAAGCCAGTCCTCCAGTCACAATCCCCATAACCTTTCTTTGGTCCCCGGAATAAGCTTCCTAGCCTTTTGTAATCTCGTTGACTTCATCTTCAACACCTTTGTTTGATATCAAAGCTCTGGAGCCAGGCACAAGCTCAATTGGGGGTAAAGTAGGAGCCTGGATACCATCTGCACCGTCGAGAAGCACCACGTTGAACTTATTTTTTGAAGATGAAAACAACAGTACTCGAGGCATTGATACTGGTGCAGCCACTGTGTTATCAACCAGTGCATGTTGGGTCTCTACAACTGGTTCAGGTGCCAATGCGTGAACAGTTGATGGAGAAGGATACTCAGGCGAGAGAAGCTCTTTCTTTTCAATTTCTAGAGCTGGAACGTAGTAATACTCAGCAAAACCTATTCCACCATTAAATTCCATTCACACTATTAACCTTTAATTTTAGTGTTAGGTGATTGACTACTAGAATTTCTAACAACTTGCAATTTCAAGCTTGATCTTACAATTATCGTCATGTGATAATTGGGATATCCTTTCACCCAAATCCCCTTGGTTGAAATGAAAGTTAAAAATTACTCAGATCAATTGACCCATAAGTCGTCTTTGTCCTCAATATTGAAGCTAATGCAGATGCTTATGATTGGAAGTAAAGTTTAATCAAAGATAACCAGGGTGGGTGCTCGTGGCTAAAAATGACATCAAGAAAAGATGTCAGAGATACTTCTGTAACCTTTTTAATGAAGGTGTAAAGGACAGCATCTCTTTAGGTGATCTTAGCACGTCTGAGAGCTATCGTAACTTTACTTATTACCTGCAGATCACAAGGGAAGAAATTAAGAGAGGTTTGAGGGAGATAACGAGTGAAAGGACAGTAAGGCCTGATGAGATATTCATAAAGGTGTGGAAGAGCCTAGGTGAAGAGGGTCTTACTTGGATAACTAAGCTTTTTAATGTAATTCTTAAGTTTGCTAAAGTGTTAGATGGAGTGGAGGCTTAATATGCTAATTCCTCTATATAAGAACAAAGGGGAAATCCAAAATTGTGAAAATTATAGAGGTATCAAACTATTTAGTCACGACATGAAGTTATAAGAGAAGTTGATTCAGAAGAGAGTGAGAAAGGATGCATCTATGTCAAAGAACTAGTTTAATTTCATGCTAGAAAGGTCCACGACAAAAGCTTTTCATCTCCTTAGAAGATTAGTGATATATTACAGGGAAAGACAGCGTAACCTATACATGATTTTTATGGATTTCGAAAAGGTTTATGATAAGGTACCTAGGGAAATCATGTGGAGATGATTAGAAGCTAAAGGAGTTCTTGTGACTTATATATGGGTTATTAAGAATATGTATGAAGGTGTAAAAACTTGAGTAAGGATGATAGGAAGAGAAACAAAGAATTCTTCTATCGATATTAGGCTACATCAAGGCTTCTCATTAAGTCCCTTTTTGATTGTAGTAGTGATGAATGAACTCGCCAAAAATATCTAAGAGGATGTGCCTTGGTGTATATTTGTTAATGATATTGTTTTAATGGATTAGACAAAAGAGAGTGCAATATTAATCTAAAACTTTGGAGGGATACATTAGAGTCGAAAGCTTTAAATTGAGCAAGACTAAGGCTGAGTACTTATGTAACTTTTCGAGCCATAGAGTGGCTCCCGAATTGGAGGCAAACATTGGTTCATAAGTTATACCATGAAAAGAGAGGATCAATCACCTAAAGCAATGAAAAGATCGATAAAGACATAGTTCACCGTATTATACCAAGATGAATTAAATGGAGAAGTGCATCAGGAGTTTTATATGATGAAAAGATACTATTCAAGATCAAAGGTAAATTTTATCGTTTACCAGTTAGGTCAACCATACTCTATAGGGCAGAGTATTGACTCATCAAACATATGCATAGTCATAAGTTAATGGTAGTAAAGATGAGGATAATCTATTAGATGTGTAACCTTACTAGAAGAGATAAGGTCAAAATGTAATCATAATAAACATATTAAAGGTGTCTAATATTATTGAGAAATTAAGAGAGACAAGGCTTAGGTGTATATCGAAAATAGTCTCTCTACTAATTAAGGGTAAGGCTGTATATTTCTGGACGTCTCCAGACCTCGCGTATCATTGGGACTATCACTTGAATGTTATTGTTGTTGGTTTATTTGATGAACTAAAAACAGTTATCTAATTGTTTCATGAAAGTACACATTGAATTGCATGTTGATTTTAGGTAATTTTCTATCCTCTTCGGAGAAATAGGGTGTAGTACGTAGCATAGAATATAAGTGTCTCTACCCTTATTCCCACTTGGAGCATTTAGTAGTGTATTTGAGTGGTTCAACAAATGCAAGAATAGGAATATATTTCATTGCTTAAATGGGTATATTTGAGTGCTTAAATAAATGCAAGATTGCTAAAGAATTGTAAACTTTGAATTTTATTATTAGGTCAAAATTAACCTAACTTCGAAATTTGCTTAGTTTGACGAATGTTTTCCCCTTTTTTTGGAAATTGGCAACTATTATTTATTTTACTTTATTTAAAAACAAAGCTATGGAGCTTAAGTTTGGACATGTCCTTTCAATTTGGAAAAATAAGGGAATTCATGAACATTGACATTTAATAAGATGTTCAATTGGATCGATTCATTATTGAATTTTTAATTTAATAAAAACAAGTATATTTAAGTAAAATTAATTATTTTCATATTGATATTTAAATCTAAAATTTAGTATATTATAATTTCAAACTACAAGATTTTAACTTTTCACAAATTTAATAACATACAAAATAAGTTGTAACTATTTTAATTCAAAAATTTTATTTTATTTTACCATCCCTTCCAAAAAATATTAAAACTTAGATTAATATTAATTACTATTTTAGAACATATAATTAATAACAATATAAAATGCCAATAATCAACTAATAATTATGATATATAATTTTGAAAATATGTATCAAAATATCAGTTGTAAAATTCATAAAGAATAATTATAATAATCATTAAAATACGTGAAGATTTGAAGTCAATTTCAATTTTCAAATATAGATATTAATTTTTTACTTGTACTTGATATTTTAATTGTTACATTAAATTCAATATTTTACAAGTTTAAACTTAAAGTCGCTTTTTTTTATAATACATAAGAGTATAGTTACAATAACTTTATCATAATGATATACATTTAACAAATATGTTAAATTTCTTGTAAATATATATATAAATACTTTTATATCATATTTTAATTTTTTTATAAAATTTGGTAATTTTTAATAAAATAATAGTTTATTTCACCATAATGTATTGTATATAGACGTTTTTATAAGTAAAAGGGTTTTTTTAACAATAAGGTATTTTAAAAATCAAAATACGCGTCAAATTCTAGCATTTCATAATGTTTAAAAAGAATTATAATATTTAAATTTTACTAAATTTAATTTTTAAACTTGACAAAATTCATAAATTAACTAAATTTTCTCCAATTATCTGATAACATGGAATTTTAATTTTTATATTTAATAAGACCCAGTATTGCCAGTAAGAACTCAACTTATGATGATGGATCCTCTTGAACCTGAATTAAAAATTCGAATTTCAATCAATTTAGACTTTTATCTGTTCACTCGAATGGGCTTGTTACGTATTACAATTCTATCTAGGAATGACAATGGGATATAAGTCGAGTGCAGGTCGCTACTATTTCAGTCCGGTCTGATTTTATGTTTTTTAAAAAATTTAAATTTTAGGTTTTTTTGACAAAATAATATTATTTTATACCTTTTCATTAGGTTACGGCTATCCCAACCCGCCTTGACCTTTAACTCGGTCGGACCAAATAATCTCAGCCTGTATTTCGGTCTAGGTTAAAGTTAAGCTAGGCAAAGCTGGGACATTTGTCAGCGCTAATTCTATGCTCTTTAGGCTTCTCACTTCCTTGGTTTCTATTTTCAGCGTTTGATTTTGAACATATAAGGAATATGTTTTGCTCTTCAAAAAAAAGGAATATATTTTCTCACTTAATACCCAATCAAAATGTAGGAAATCTCAATTCATTTTGATTTCATCGTTTACTTTATGGAAAAATCCATAATTAGGAGATCTTAATTATGGAAATTTACAAATTTCACTAATAAAACACATAATTCCTGATCGAAATGAACAAGGACCCGTTGTTTTCTATATCGTTGTTTTAATTTCTGAAATTGGGAAAATCGAAAACTATGAATTATAGGAAAATAAGAATTTTACTAATTGGTTACTTACAATGCCTATAAAATAGGTAGACTTCTAATGATTACTCCTGTAAATGAGGAACATTTAAGATTTCCTTATAATTAACTAAATGATACCTTAGATTTTCCAAAGAACTAAAATCTTGAATGATCATGGCCCTTTTGAATGTAGGAGATCTCGATCTCTAGCTATAAAAGGTAAAGAAAAATATACATGCAGTATTGTTGTAGTTTGCCCTAGTTGCAAAGAAAAGTCAGTAGACGATAGGGTATGCAGCTTTTTTACATTGCAGTTTTTTTTTTTTTTACCATATCTCCTGACGTATGTTTCATATATGTCTGAAGTTTTCTTGCATTCTTAACTATATTAACTTAATTTTTCTTAATGTTTAGGTAGATGGGTCGCAGGAAACTAAACTCGGAACTCATCTCCAATGAAAAGTCTCGTATGATTATATTTCAAAAAAAAAAAAAGGGTTGATTAAGAAGGTTGAAGAGTTAAAGATACTATGCAACGTAGATGTTTGTGTCATAATCTTTGGTCCAAAACTCGACCATCGTTCTTGTGAGATGGAAGCTTGGCCTGTAAACTCCGATGAGGTAAAGCGCATAATCAATATGTACAGGAAAGGTGGTCCTAAGGTAAGGTCAAAGAAGAATCAAGATTTGTCTGATTATTTCGTGACTCGCAAGAACAAAGTGGACTGCGAAATAACAAAGATTCAGAAGGCAATTGTGAAAACAAAGTTTTCCAAGTGTTGCAGTCAGCTAAGGTTTTTATCTTATGATCAA
>JAOTAX010000005.1:39881522-39897368 GCA_025629825.1 Erythroxylum guanchezii | reverse complement strand
TAATACCCGAATTACCCAAAATTTGAAATTTTTTTACCCGAATTAATTCGGGCCGGCCCGAATAATGCTCACCCCTACCAGTCAACCCTTGACACTATCTCTCAATCCCACTTCTCGTGAAAAATTTTCATATCCAATAACACGATCGACTCATGTTAACCTCAACAGAAGATTTTCTAAACAACTTTTAATGAATGATAATTAAGAAAAATAACTCAAGTAATTAATCAACTAAGAACATAACAATGATATACTTAAGATAAAAGAAGGACTTCCTATAGTTTCAGCTTCCTAAAATATATTTGAATAATTGTCCACCAGTTGGACTGATTCATGTGAGCTTCAAAACAAGACCACAGCTGCTCAACTAACCAACGATACACAACAGAAACGTGCATGCAGTGCTCATCTATCTTCCAGTCGAAAGCCTATTGTCCAGCTTCAACAACTCCAATTAAACGCACCATGTATATTTCACGCACAATCCTAAAAGAACAAGTCTGGAAAATCAAAAATTAAACCATCGTACATTTCCCAACACCAAACTCATGCACCACTTTAGCTATATATTTTTCCGGAACCCAATTAACATATTGCACGATTTATTCAACACCCACAGGATACGCTACTGCCATCAAATAAAGACGTGTATGATACTCCCAGCAAAATCCCCTCACAAACACACATGACAACTTGCCTTTATCTTATATCCCAAATATTCAGCAATACACAATTCAATTATCAACGTGATATACCGCAAATCTGTCAGAGAATAGACTTTAATATTATGTAGGATTCTTTCACAGCTATGAGTGAAACAACCACATCTTTTTAAATCTTATTCTAATTAATATCTTATATGTCCAATTAATAAATAAGATGTCAAAATTAAATAAAAAGATATATACAATATATCTTAACAATCTCCCTCTTTTTGGCATTATTTATCACATAGTCAAAACTCCCCCTAAAGAAGATAATTAGACATATAACCATTAAATGCACAAATCTATTCTCCCCCTTCGGACAAATAGTCACGCATATACCTTGAAATCTCCCCCTGAATTGAACCTTCACTGTAAACAATCTAATGTCTCCCCTTTGGGACAAAACATTGTCAAAACTAAGAATGCCTTCATCACAATCATTCTTAACGAATAAAGAAACATAAAAATCAGTAGTAGGTTCAGCGGAAGAATTATAACCACGTCAAGATGACAATTTACCTCCAGTCAATACACATGCCCAACATATTATTACTTACTTCAATTCCATCTTCATGAGACTGATCAAATTCATAAACCCAAGCAAATAAAGATGAGTGTTGCCAATGTAGTGAGAGAGAGAGATACTCGAAATAGAGACCCACACTGATGAGAGAGCTGAAGAGTCTTCAGTGGAGCCAAATAGAAGTCACAATGCAAACTACTGAAAAGATGGAACGACAATAGCAACATAAAAACTAAAGAACTAAAAAAGACAAATCGTTTTTTTTACGTTTCGTTTTTTTAAAACAACACAAAAAATGCTTCACAAATGTAAAGTACACAGTCTTTGTGCCCCTCGAAGAAATTCAAACGTGGCCTTATACGTCATCATATTATCTTTGTCATCGGTTTCTTCATCTGAAGTAACTGATTTATCCTTTGTCTGAACAGTTTCTTCACAAGCAATAACTAACTATGAATCTAGACAATTTCTTGTTTTTCCTTCACAATGTCTTAATGTATGCAATTGACCCTTTCTAATCCAAGCATGCTTCAATACCATGGGCTGCTGCTGAAAATTTAATGGAGAGTGTCTAGATTTTCGGATTTGGCCCCTTTGAAATATCATTTGTGACATCTTGTAGCATCTCAGCCTTATGTGCCCGATAACTCCGCAAAAATGACACATAGGTACAAATCTTCGATTCTTTCTCGATGTTTTTTCTTCTCAGACAGATCTGGACATATCATTTTTCTCCTCATTCACTTTAGAGCACTCACCCTTATAACCAATGCCTTGAAGATCTCCTTAACCTTACCAATTTTCATTAACTTTTCTAGTTTTTCTGTGTCTCTATTCAACATTCTCAATCCCTTTTCGGTACTTACTAATTTCATTCTAGCTTCACCAAGCTCATCTAATGTAGACAACAACTTCTTCTCTAGATCTTGAATGATTTTCTTCATGGAAGTGTTTTCCTCCTTCAACTTCTCATTTTCTTACACATTTGGACCCATTTACCATACATTAACTCATAGGCTTCATTAATACCTTCCTTTTTATCATCTGAAGTACTGCCATCATTGTCATAATATGAGATTGAGCTTTGAGCTAAATCGTCTGCGTTTTTCTCGAAAATTTCTAATTTACTCACTTTTTCGTTTTCAGTTACTTCCTTCTCGATTACTGTTAAACAAGTAACTGGACTTTTACTGCACAAAGTAACTAACGCGGCACTATTCACAGATCCATCTTCACTTCTGGATTCATTATCATTCCAAGTGCTCGTATAAGATTTCCCTTTTCTCTTTTTCAAGATGTTAGCACACTCTGCTTGAACATGTCTAAAGCCTTGACACTCATGGCATTGAATTCTCTTTACTTTTCTTTATCCCTTTTGAGTTTTGGCTTGTTGTTTGAAGTTGTTGTTCGATGAGCTCCTGTCGTTTTGCCTAAACTTGGGTTTGTCCTTTTTCACTATCTTTAATCACTTACTGAACTCTTGTGTTAATAGCTCTATATCCTTATTCTCGTTGGATTCATCTTCTACATCATTCATGCATTTTCCAGTTTCAACCTGTAGTGTCAATCCTTTGCTTCTTTCTTGTTTACCCCTTAAAAGATTCATTTTGAAATTTGTAAGAATTCCAGTTACTTTCTCCAATGACAGATCATTAATGTCATAGGCCTCCTCTATTGCTGCAATTTTCAGAAGAAATCTCGGAGGTAATGATCTCAACATCTTCTTGACTAGTTTCATATTTGAATATTTCTTCCCGAGTTGATGTGCCTGATTCGCTTATCTCGCAATCTTTTATGAAAGTCTCCAATAATTTCATTTTCATCCATCTTCAGTTCTTCAAACCTCACAACTAACATCTGTAGATTTGACGCTATTACAGATTTGGACCCTTCATAAATAGCCTGTAAAGTATCTCACGCTTCTTTAGTCGATTCATATGTTGATATCATTGAGAAGCGTCCTTCATCAACAGCACTGAAAATTACGTGTAATGCTTGTAAGTTTTCAAGTGCTCTTTCTTTTTCAGCTCTTGTCTATTCAGATAGATCTTTTAGAATTGTCTCTCCTTTATCGTCAGTAATCATCGGATGTGTCCAGCCATGTAACACCGAGTTCCGTGCTTTTGTTCCCTATGCCTGAATAAAGACTTTTATCCGTGATTTCCATGCAGGATAATTAGAACCGTCCAATAGCGGTGACCTGATAATTGATGTTTCTTCTCTTATGGCCATAATTACGAAACTTGGATCTGAACCGACTTGATGTACCAAGTTTTGAATCGGTGATCTTGCTCTGATACCAATTGAAAAACTGAAGGCGATAGTAGTTCATAAACTTTCCAATTTTACCGTAGGCGTCTCTAGCACAAACAAAAAAAAAAGCAATCAAAAGCGAAATAATAAAAAGCACCAAAAATTTGGTAATGCAGTTCAGCATGCCTTGCCTATGCCTGCGGGGCCTTTATCTAGCTTAACCACTCTCACCGAAGTACAATAAATTTATCCAAAGCTTTATTAAGTTAACATCACTCAACCCTTGACACTATCTCTCAACCTCAATTCCCATGAAAGATTTTTACACCCAATAACACGACTACTCGTGTTAACCTCAACAGAGGATTTTTCTAAACAACTTTTAATAAATGATAATTAAGAAAAATAACTCAAGTAATTAATCAACTAAGAACAGAACAATGATATACTTGAGATAAAAGAAGGACTTCCCTATAGTTTCAACTTCCTGAAATACATATGAATAATTGTCCACTAGTTGGACTGATTCATGCCAGCTTTAGAATAAGACCACAGCTACTCAATTAACCAACGATACATAACAGAAACATGCATGCAGTGCTCAACTATCTTCCAGTCGAAAGCCTATTGTCTAGTTTCGACAACTCCAATTAAACTATATGGGACATTATACACACCATGTATATTTCACGCACAATCCCAGAAGAAGATCAAAAATTAAACCATCGTATATTTCCCAACACCAAATTCATACACAACTTCAACTATATATTTTTCCAAAACCTAATTAACACATATTGCACGGTTTATTCAACACCCACGGGATACACTACTACCATCAAATAAAGATGTGTACGATATTCCCAGTAAAATCCCTTCACAAACACACAAGACAACTTGCCTTTATCTTATATCCCAAAAATCTAGCTATTCACAAACACGCAAGACAACTTGCCTTTATCTTATATCCCAAAAATCCAACAATACACAATTCAATTATCAACGTGATATACCGCAAATCTATCAAAAAATAGATTTCAATATTATGTAGGATTCTTTCACAACTATGAGTGTAACAACCACATCTTTTTAAATCTCATTCTAATTAATATCTTATATGTCCAATTAATAATTAAGATGCCAAAACTAAATAAAAAGATATAATATATCTTAACAAAAAAGATTACAGGTTTGAGTCATAGAAATAACACCAGTTAATCCTATATTTTCGGTGGAATCATCAGTTGTTAGTCTTGGAAACTCAAGAATGTCAACGATGTACAAATCTAAAGAAACATACGGAAATAATGATACTGATTGGACGGAAGAAGAAGACGATTGGCCTGGGCAAGCAATATAACATGTTGTACTACCTCACACCTAGTCAAAATCCACACCTTGCATTTAGGGTCCATTACACTTCCAATCTTTGGCATCAACGATTAGGACACCCTTCATTTGCTCCTCTTCAAGAACTATCAAAGAAAATTTCAGAAATCTTTTTTGATCCTCAACATTTTTGTGACATTTGTCCTTCATCCAAACAAACACGTTTACCATTTTCTCGTAGTTACATTACTTAAGTGGCACCTTTTGATTTAATTCATTGTGATATTTGGGAACCTTACAAAGTTAATTCTCATATTCGAGCACGATATTTTTTGATTATTGTAGATTATTTTTCTCGTTTTACCTGGGTTCACTTTATGAGTTTTAAATCAGAGACACAATTTTTATTAAAAAATTTCTTTTCATGGGTTAAAACTCAACTTTAATGTGAAATTAAAGCTCTTCAATCTGACAATGGGACAAAATTCACATCCATGCATTCTTTTTGTGATGATCATGAAGTAGTAGAGCGCAAACATCATCACCTTTTAAATGTGGCTCGTGCACTTCGATTTCAAGCAAATTTACCTTTAAAATTTTAGGGAGAGAGCATACAAACAACCTATTATCTCATAAGTCACCTACCTACACCTATATTGTCTCATAAATCACCCTATGAAGTCTTACACAGAAAGCCACCCATTTATTCAAATATTCGAGTTTTTGGTTGTTTATGTTATGTAACAAACCTCAACCCCATGCATAAATTTGATGTGTGTGCTCGTCGTTCCATATTTATTGGTTATCCTCTTGGTCAAAAGGGATATCGAGTATATGACCTCGAAACAAAGAAATTTTCACCTCCCGAGATGTCATTTTCCATGAACACATTTTTCTTTTTTCCTCCACTTCCCTAGAAAATCAATCTGATTACCCAGTTTTACTCATCCCACTTGACGAAGTCACCCAAGTCCTCCCTGAGCAACCAACACCTCCCACTCAATCTCCAACAACTCAAACCGACTCAACACTGAATCTAGACAACACCACTAGTCCTCTCTCACCAACCTAAAACAATCTTTCACCCTCTGTCGACTTCTCACTTACCACAGAATCCTCACAAACTCCACAACAGACTCAACTCCCTCTTCGTCGCTCAAGTAGATCTACTAAAGCCCCACCTTATCTCTAAGATTACCAAGTCAATCATGCTATATCGCTTACCCCAAGAATAATCTCTTCTTCCGCTTCTAGTACAAGATATCCCATCCATCGGTATCTTTCTTACTCAAGCTTTTCTCACGCTCATCGAACATTTGTGAATAGTACCTCTCACTTGGTTGAACCAGTCTCCTTTGAATAGGCTAGTCAAGATGTTAAGTGGGTTGACGCCATGCAGACAGAACTTCGGGCTCTTAAGGAAAACAACACATGGACCATGGTCTCTCTTCCTCCTAGCCAGAAAGCCATGGGGTGCAAATGATTTTTCAAAATTACATACAATTATGATGGCTTGATTGAACATTACAAGGCTCCCTTCATTGCCAAAGGCTTCACGCAATGGGAAGGGATTGACTATATAGAAACCTTTGCCTCGGTAGCCAAACTCATTATTGTATGTTGTCTTTTGGCCATAGCTGCTGTTCGAAATTGGAGTCTTCACCAAATGGATGTTCAAAATTCTTTTCTTCATGGAGAACTCTTTAAAGAAGTTTACATGCAACGCCTACTTGGATTTTGTCGACAGGAGGAGCAGCTTGTATGTTGACTTAATAAATCCTTACACGATCGCAAACAAGCTTCATAACGTTGGCTCAACAAATTTTCATCTTCAATTTGCAAAATTGGTTTCAAGCAATCAAAGGCAGGTTACTCTTTATTCACTAAAGTACATGGTGGCTCTTTCATTGATATATTAATTTATGTCAATGGCATGATTATCACAGGGAATAGTGAAGAGATGACCAATAACCTTAAAAGTTCCTAAATAGCAAATTTTGGGTTAAAGATCTAGGTCCTTTGAAGTTTTTTCTTGGGATTGAAGTTGCACGTTCTAAGGCTGGAATTTCTATTTGTCAATGGAAATATTCCTTATTCGAAGAAACTGGCTTGCTTGGTGTAAAGCCCGCCAAATTCCCAATAGAGCAAAATCTCAAGCTGACTCCAACTGATGGAGAACTCTTTAAGGATCCAACTCATTATCACAAGATAATAGGGAAGCTAATTTATCTTACTATAACAAGACCATAAATTAGTTATGCTATCTCTACTCTTAGTCAGTTTATGCAACAACCAAGAAAGACCCATCTTGATGTTGTATATCATCTTATTCGATATATAAAAGGAGCACCAGGCCAAGGGTCATTCTTTCCATCACATGAACAATTAAAATTAATTGGATATTGCGATGCAGACTGGGCTGGATGCCCGACTTCTCGGCGATTAGTGACAGGGTATTGTATCTTCCTTGGTCAAGCTCTTGTGTCATGGAAATGTAAGAAACAAACAATTGTGTCTAGATCCTCTGCAAAAGCTGAATACAAATCTACGGTAGCTATCACTTGCAAATTTACTTGGTTGAGGTACTTGCTACGAGATTTGCAAGTTGAATATCATAAACTCGCAAAATTATTTTGTGATAATCAAGCAGCCATACACATTGTTGCAAATTTAGTATATCAAGAACAAACTAAATATATTGAGTTAGATTGTCATACGGTCCGTGAACAAATTCAAAATGGAAAAATTGAGGCAGTTTATGTTCAAACAGGACACCAAGTTGCTGATATACTCTCAAAACTATTGGGACAAGTGGCTTTTCAATCACATCTTAGCAAGTTGAGAGTTCTTGATATACACGCTCCAACTTGAGGGGGAATATTAAAGAAAAGAAAATTATTCCATATTTTATGCAATCTTTGTATAGTTGTTTTAGGAACCATTATGAGCATGATATATAGACTTTTACATAGAGATAATATAGGAATAATTCTTGTAATTAGCAAGTATTCAGCAACCATTTACTCAAAAATAGCTTTTCATAAAATTGTATCTCATATGTTTTTACTGATACAATATTTTTCACAAATTCGCAATTATTTTTTTCTCCTTTTTTCTCGTCATTTTTACAGCAACAGCAGCTAATACTACACGGTAGTCCATTGAAAACGTGCGGTTATCAATCTGAAAGCTGGCGTGCGCTCTCAATCGGAAAGTTAAGTGCTTGTGGGGACTAGGATAAAGAAGTGTGAAACGCGTGGACAAAATAGGGCTTGCTTAGAAATGACATGTCACCTGTCACTTCTTTAAGCATTTCCATGAACATTTTGTGGTCCGAGGGAACCTTGCTATATTCTAATTGGTTTCTCTAATTTGATTCCACACGAAAGCCTTGTGGATCTAAGTGAACTTGTGGATCTAAATGAACATGATAAGATTGATTCTTACTGTTTTAAAGTAACCTCAATCATTTCTTTTGGCTCCTACGTTCTGGGAAGAAACGTTCTTTAGCAGAACCTATAATCATTTCCTGGCTTGAAACAATTCTCAGAAAGGTTTATATAGCAAAAACGTCACATGGCCTGAACTTTTTTTTCTAAACGTTTTCAAACATTTTAATGTAAAAACTTTGTTCACATGACGTCAAACATATTCGGACACATTTTCTGAAACGTTTCTGGCATTATAAACGTTCACATGCGAAATGTTTGCTGAAATTTTGTGCATAGAAACGTTTCATGTCCTACGTTTCTAGCTGAAAACCTTTCAGGCTATCACGAAATTTTTCATGACCAGAGGTTTTTGTGCGAGAGAATTGATCATGGCCTGAAACGCAGTCCAAAATGTTCCTACTGGTTGGAAAATTTCTAGCAGTAAAACGTTTAAGCCAATCAAGGAGAAGTTTGACTGCAAGTATATTGTTGGGCGGTAGAAATCCTTGAGTCACTGAATAGAATGATTCCATCATTATTCTTGAACAACTAAAAAGTAAGAAAGCTAGCTAGGTTCCTCACAATTTTATTGCAGAAAAGCTAGAAAGTTATTGGTTAATGATTCCTTTTCTGAAAAGAAAAATCTGATAACCAATCTACCAAATTTACAAGATTATGTATGTACATTTAATCTGCTCATAAAATCAGATCTTCCTCCCAGTAGTGCACAGCTCAGAGTGAAAAACAGGGTTACATCGCAAGCTCCGAAAAGGCAGACAAAACCAACGAGATGGCAAGCAAAACATAACATGATGAAGGAACGCAACCATTATGGATCTTCATCATACTCGTGAGTACCCTCTTCGACGATGGTCTCTAAAGTAGGAGAATTGGAAGCCTTGTGAGGGAAAATAATTGGAGCAGGAGCTACCTCAAGCCAAGACTTTGAAACTCTGGTTCCCTTAGCCATTGAAACTAGCTTTGGCATATGTATTGGATAACAGCCAAGAAAACAGCAAACAGGCGAAATAAGATTACCCAATAAGAGGCAATGGCTGAGAATTCTGAAGCTAGCGAGACTGCGCCCCTCCTCTCCTTTGTGATTATAGAAGAGATATAGAGGAGAACAGAAAGTGCTTTGCTTTGAGAATTACACAAAGTCAATTTGGGAATGGAATAAATGTTGAAGAAGCCATTTTTATAGAGTCCAACAAGGAATAGCTTTTTAATGCACAGCCCAAAATATCTAAGGGGAAGGACGGTGGTGTGGCAGTCCAAGTGGACAAACGCTTAATATGGGATACTTCCAACCTTAACAGACAGGAAGACGGCACTTGTTATGGCTTACGACCGACCGAATGTTCCAGAAATTGTGGGGCTGATGGGACTGGGAAGATGTGAAAACGTGTAAAGCAATTAGATGTGATCCGCTCTCATATTGCAACGTGTCCGAATCGCATTTTGCAATTAGTTGAGTACTTTTTTACCATCGCCATCCCTAACGGCCAGGTCGGATTCCGGTCATTTATACTTAAAAGTTAGTTTAATTTTTGTACATTAAAATTATGATTTAAAATATAATCAAATTGAAAATAAATAAATAAATTTTGCAAATAATATTATTTTATTTAAATCGATTGATTTGAATTCATCCTTTTTAATTCATATTCGAAAAGAATTTTGATTAGCATAAACCTAATTAATTGATTTCAAACTTATTATATCCTAACAATACTCAAGACGGAAGATGAATTTACTATTTATAAATTTTAAGAATTTTGCTAATCAATGTGTTCAATTAAAAAAATCACTATTATAAATAAGAATGAGAAATTTTAATATAAAATAATTAAATAATCGAATAATAATTTAAAGAATATAAAGAAGAAAGAAACTGATTCATACACTTCAATAAACAACTTTTGCCTACATCTACTCCCAATATCTTCTTAGATTTCCACAATTCTTCTTTCATGTCAAAGAATAATCTTTGCACAATATTTCTTAGTAAAAAAGAATTCTTTTATAATCTTCTTCCAAAATAAAGTGAAAAATCAATCTCACTTGAATCACCCTAAATACAATAATATAATACTTCAATCAAATATTACAACTCAAAATACCTCACATTATTAGATAATAACTTCAAAGAAATTCACTCACACAGATATGATACATTGATGCTCAAATGATTGAAAAATACTTTAAAATACTTTAAAATATGTATAAAATACACCTAAATACTTCTTTTTTGTTAAAATCGATGACAATATATATATATTTATAGTGTTTCATATATATATATATATATATATATATTTATAGTGTTTCAGGAATCCTACTAGTCATTGGAGTCAAGAACTAGTCATTACAATAGTTATTTGCAAAAAATTCACTAGCTGTTGAGATATTGATCAATCAGTAAACTTATTGATTGACCAATAGGCATATTGATCAATCAGCAACCAATGTCACTACAAATTCTTAGTACATCAAAATTGACAATTTTATATGTATTAGTTAATCGCTAACCTATACAAGTCAACCAATCCTCTTAGAAACACGGTTTTAACAATTCTAAATGCTCAAATTCAATTTGTTTAATGCAATTACGATTTAAACACTATCCAAAATATTTGGTAAAGAGAGTTTAAAAGATCAAAAGGTTTTTTTAATTACAATTAAAAGATTTAATGTCTTTTGATGAATGAAAAGACTCATGTAATGAAGTGAAATAAAATGTTTATGTATAATGAGCCTTTAAGATTAACAAATTAACAAAGTGAGATTATAATTAATAATACAAAAAAGTAAAATGACCTTAATGAGCCTTAATCTTCTTTTATTCTTAGTTTGATCTTCATTTCAATGATTGTAAATTTCAATTTCTCTTTATCAACTTAATAAACGATATTTTGAGTTTATGACTTGGTAATGAGAGGACACACTTTATGAGTTTAAAAGTTTTGACATTCCATTATCATTAATTGTTAAAGTGCAGTTAATAATATTATCTATAAATAATAAATAATGATCAATTTAAATGGATGATGATAATCTCCTTAAATATATAACTATACAAATAGAAAATTTCTACTAAGAAGAAAAGAGTTTCTTACTAAAAGCCCTTTAATTGGTGGAATAAAAATAAAATCCAAATAAGTGATTTGCTTGATAATGATGCATATGAGATGAAAGATATAAAATTGCGTATTACTAGACCTCCTCAGACCATGTGTATCATATATATATATATATAATAGTCTCTCTATCAGATAGGAGTGAAGCTGTATGCTACTGGATTTCTCCAGATCCAGGGAGAATTGTGTGTGTGTTAGATACAATCCCTACAATTGGTATCAGAGTAAATTATATATGCATCTTACTCATGTTATTAAATTAAATTGATAATTATTATATAACTTTTTTGAATTCTAAAGTGATAATTATCAAAATATTGGAATAAATATTGATTATCATAATATGTACTTAAAGGGTAAATTATATATATGCATTAGAAATACGTGTCTTAATCATAATCACCAAATTATGATAATGACTAATTTCAAATAAAAGATAGAGCTAATTACAAAAAAAATAATTAAATTTTTACAATTTTTCAATCATAACCCAAATTTTAAAAATGATAATTAAATATTTAAACTTTCAATTTTTTCCAAATATAATACGACGTTAGTCTTTCCGTTAATGTTACTGACATGACTTGCCACGTCAACTAATATATTTACCACGTGGATGATTCGTTGATTGTAATTTCCACGTAATCATCTTATAATTAAAATGAATATATAATTTTTAATTTAATTAATTTACCATAATTTATAATATTTAAAATTAATAAAAGTATTAATGTATACCAAACCTAAAGCTTATCGACACTACTTCCCTCACCTTTCATCTATTAATCTTTCTGCATTTTAGTTTCTTTGCTTCCGTGATTAACAACTTATTATCATCTCTTTTTCTACTAAATATTCTATCTCTTATTCATTTTGGTCTTTCTTTTTCTAGTTAATATTATAATATTGTCTTTGTAGAGCAGAGACGATAGAGAGAAAGAGGAAAAGTAGAGAAAGCAGAGAAAGCGACAGAGAGATATTTAAGAGAGATTCCCATATTGTTTGCATATGAAATTTTAAGTTTTTTTTTCTTTTTTTATAGCCTCAATTCTATGTGTCTGTTTGGATGGGCTTATATCAGTAGAGCTTTTGTCAGTAGAGCTTTTTTCAAAAGAGCTTTTCTAAGAAGTCAGTTGACTGTTTGGCTGTCAATTAAAAAACAACTTTTTTGAAAGAACTTCATACAGTAAACTGTTTGGCAACATAAAAATAAAAGCACTTTTATTAATTTTAACTATACTTTATTTTGTAATAACAATTATTTATGCATATAAATAATATTCAAAGTATATTAAACAATGGATTTACATTTACTATACAATTGTTTGACAAATTCACTTTCATCTTATAGAAAATTATTTAAAGAGATGTCTCATTTTTCTTTCTCGGAAATAAAACTAATATCAAAACATATAAAAAAGCTAAATAATATTATAATCCCAAAATAAATATTGAAGTTGAGTAAATAGTTAAATACATAATAAATTATACATTTTATTGTAATACAGGAAGATTTGCAATATGTTCCCTCGCATCATTCATCTCGTTATTTTGTGACTCGTCTAAATGATTTTTTTCAACGTCTTGATTTCCATTGGTTTCTTCATTCGTAAGAAGTAATTCATCATCCTCATCATAGGGAGATAACTCTTCATCCTTTTGAGCATTTAACCTTATAAAATTATGAATAGCTATTGAAGTAATTACAATCACCAAAATATAGATCCCTTGACAACATGTTAGACAATGTGGTTACTATATGCAATAAGTCATCTGTTAGATCCATTCGAACTTCCACCTCTTCAGACTTTGAAGTGTCACTATCATCTTCATCATCCCTTCCACCACTAGAATCAAATGGACTCCTATTGCTATTTTTCCACTTGAAGTTGTTGTAAAAAAATTCATTTCCAGGCAGAACATTGGAGGCCTGACATTAGGCAGTGTCTTCATCTACTGATGAACTAGATTTGCCAACATGCTGCGAGGTGGTTGTTGTATAATGACAACTGCTGCAAGGAAATTATTCCAATCAGAAAAAACACATAGCCATAAAGACTGAAATAATGAAATGTGTCAATTTCAGTAAGGAATAATTTAACACAATAACAATGATAAACATCATATTATCAAAATAACAACGTGAGGAACTGCTTTAAACTTTTAACCAATAGACTGTACTTTGTTAGGAACTTCAGATGCCAACCGAAAATCTAAAACAACGAAACCGAAGTCTATATAAAACCTCGAGGCACCCTCCATTATAACTGTAACACCACAATACTCATACAACTTGATTTTATGAATAAACAAGTTATTGGCAAGTTCATATGAAACCCACTCCTCGGAGCAACAAGAAGAAGAAAACCTATAAATGTGCATAATACCACATAATTACCCAAGAAACCAAAAAAAATCTCTTTAAGATTGTGATCTCAACAAATGCCAAGCTGGCTTCGCAAAATAACTCACAAACCGCAAAACAAAAACATTTCCACAAACCACAAACACGAATTTAAGGAAAAATGGAGAAAAGAAGCTCACTTGGAATTCGAATAAACTTTTGCCCTTTTATTATGCAAACAGAGTAACCGAAATTTGATCGATTTCCCCCCAATCAAATAGAAGAAATAGTAACCCATGAATCAGAAGAAAAGGAAGCAACGATGGAGAGAAAACTTACCTTTGGATCTGGCAAGAGGGTATAGTGAGCTGTAAAGAAGAGCAACGACGGTATTAAAAAGATTGGACCAGATCGTAGAGTACAAGCAGAGAGAAGACAACAATTTTGGTTTGGCTTTCAAAACGTCGAAGAGACCGAGACATGTTTTGGAGGACTATTATAAACGTAAACGACGCAAAATATAAATGCAAATTCTATATGAAAAAGCTAAAATTTGGGGCTTTTCTGAAAAGCTCCAAATTTGAACTTTTGAAAAAACTATATTTTAACTTTTAAAAAAGTTATTTCTACTTCAAAGTACTTTTGAAGTTTACAGCCAAACACTCATTTTTTCCCCTTAAAATAGCCTTTGCTGTGGAAAAAAGTGCTTTTGAAGCTTCCAAAAACTGAACCAAACAAGTGCTTAATATTCCAAACTTAGTGTAGTTGTGTTTTTCCCACAACTCTTACACCCTTCTTGCCACATTTGCAAATAGATACATTTTTACAAAACTTGGAGAAGACAAAGTTGAGAAATAATGAAGAGAAAGTAAAGAGATGGTGAGAGATAGACGCTAGATTTTGGAAGTTAGAAGAGAGAGAGTTGTAAGAGATAGGCTGGAAATATGGAGAAATAATTAATTATTATTTAATATTAATTAATTAAAAATTACAAAATTATAAAATATACATCTATTACTTGACATCCTACGTGTCAGAAGAAATGTCTAACATGGTTGTCACGTCAGCTTTATTAACAGAAACATTAACTTTGAGTTATATTTGAGAAATTTTAAAAAATTAAATATTTAATTACTATTTTTTAAAATTAAGGTTATAATTAAGAAATTGTAGAAAGTTTAAGATTTTTATAATAATTAACCCTAAAAGATAAGTATCAATATTCTTTTTCAAATATCCTTATCCCATGTATTACGATATATATTCTTCGTCGGATAAGTTTGAAAATATGTTTGTTTTTAAACCTAGATTATGTTTTGCAAGACTTACAAAATGAACATATTATATTACTATTTGCTAAGTGTAGACCGATATATTATATTTTACCAAATTTATGGTTTGGTTAACTTTTGTCGAGCTCTGGTGGGAAGTGTGTTGTCTTTTTTATCTAAACATTGTATGATACTATACGATAAAGAATTCCATAAATAACAAAACTACTAGCGTCGGACACAACCAAAATCTAGATGTGTCGATTTTATGAACCTAGATTATGTTAATTGGCTACAGAAACTCATCTACAAGATAAAATCTCAATAGCTAAGAATTACAAAACAAAGACCCATTATCTAGACATATCAAAAAAGCAAGCAGTAATGCCATAAGGGCATGTTTTGTTCGTAAGAATAGGAATTCTATTCTTGATATATTCTTAAAGTTTAAATAATCTTTTGTTTGGTTAGACAAAAATACAAGAATACATAATTCTAGGATTAGGTATTCCTCAATTTTTAGGAATAGCTAAAGATCATCAAAATGTGTCTTTAGCTATTCTAAGAATAGAGTTATTTGTTGAAGACTTTTTTATCCTTAATAATAATAATAAGAAGAAGAAGAAGAAGAAGAAAAAGAAGAAGAAGAAGAAGAAGAAGAAGAAGAATAATAATAATAATAATAATAATAATAATAATAATAATAATAAGGAATTTAATAATAATAAGAAGAATAATAATAATAGCAATAATATTAATATTAAGAAGAAGAAGAAGAAAATTAATAATAATAAGGAATTTAATAATAATAATAATAATAATAATAATAATAATAATAATAATAATAA
>JAOTAX010000005.1:39858629-39881422 GCA_025629825.1 Erythroxylum guanchezii | reverse complement strand
AATAATAATAATAATAATAATAATAATAATAATAATAATAATAATAATAATAATAATAATAATAATAATAATATTTTTGTTACTTATTCATTTCCCATTTTAAGTTTATGTTTTCAAACCAAACACTGACATAGAAATTTTTTAGCAGTAAACCAAACAAAGTAATACATATTATATTCTATTCCTCATTTTTTTATTCCTAAGAATAACTATTCTATTCCTTATCTATTCCAGCTGTTAAACCAAACAGGCTGTAAAAGAATCGGCAGCAAGGACTCACCAAACTCTGGATACATGGCAGTAGTAATAGGTTAGGTTTGATAAAACAATTGAAGATTGCGTTATCTGTAGAAATTCTAAGTTTGCCCATAAAACACATATGAAGCCTAAACAAAAAGAACAAGAAGACGGTGGTCTCAAAGTCCCTATCGATAGAAAGTGTCACCATCATTAGACCTTTGCCATCAGAGCTCTCCAATACAACACCATAGCCGTCACTTAGGAATGAAGAGACAGACAGTGACTGCTGCATTCATCATCATCCTACGACCTACAGTTGCTTTCATTGGTGGTTGCCACTTCAATTGGCTGAAGGAGGTGGCTGGTAGTAGGAAAGGAGATGAAAATAAGTTTTCACTCTTATGTAATAGAGTTTGAATGAAAATGGAGAATCTTACTCAATTTGTATTAAGAGTTTATCAGACATTATATACAATAACAAAGAGCATCAATCTAGCTAATAATATCTAATCACAATCCTAAACTCAAGCTATGCTATTCTGACAACTAATTATATGCTAACAACCTGCTAACTATTAACTACGAAGATTACATCTGATCTGACCCAAAATCGAATAACCTAATTACTTGCTATAATTGAGGAGAGTTTGTGAATGCTCTTGACTAATACCCCCCTCAAGCAAGAGGGATCTGCTTAGATAACTCGAAGCTTGCGTTTAAGTGTGGAGAATCTTGAGGTGCTCAAGGGTTTAGTGAAGAAATCTGCGATTTGGTCATTGGTGGAGATGTGTTGAACTGTGATTTTTCCTTGACTACATTGTTCCCTGACGAAAAGGTAGTCACATTCGATGTGCTTAGTACTGGCCTTAAAAACAGGATTAAGAGAAAGAAAGACAGCTCCCAAATTATCACACCAAATAACAATAGGAGAGCTCATGTTGTGACCAATCTCACTGAGTAATGTCTGCAGCCACATTATTTTTGTTGTTGCATTAGCAACTGATCTATACTCTACTTCGATCGAGGACCTAGCCACTGTTTGTTGTTTCTTTGAGCTCTATGAGATTAGATTTTGTACCAAATAGGCTGCAAATCCACTGGTGGATCGTCTGTCAGCTTTATCCCCAGCCCAATCTGCATCAATAAAAACTTGCAGACTTGTTGTAGAGCTAGGAACAAGTAGGAGTCCCTGGGTGAGTGTTTCTTTCACATACCTGAGAACACGCTTGCAAGCTTGCCAATGTATGTCTGTTGGAGTAGACATATATTGACTGAGCTTGTTAACAGCATAGGACAGATCTAGTCTTGTCAAGCAGGCATATTGCAATGCTCCTATGCATCATCTGTAGATATAGGGATCAAGTAGAGGCTCACATTCTGAGTGATCAAGCTGATGCGTGACAAACATGGGAGTCTTGACTGCCTTGGCACCATCCATATGTGTGACTTTGAGAAGATCAGTGAGATATTTGGATTGACTGAGAAGCAAACCATCGTCTCTGTTTTGAACCTCAATACCCAAAAAATATTTAAGATCCGCTAAGTCCCGAGGCTCAAATTCCTGTGATAATTGTTGAACTATATGTTGAATGAGACCTCTGCTGCTACCTGTCAGAACTATGTCATCCACATAGAGCAAGAGATAAATGACATGTGAATTTTGCTTCAGAATAAATAAAGAAGCATCTGTATGTGAAGAATGAAGCCCTGAATGAAGAAGAAAAGAACTGAGCCTATGATACCAAGCTCTTGGGGACTGTTTAAGTCCATAGAGAGATCTGCGTAACTTGCATACATAATCTGGACATTGAGAGTCAACAAACCCTTGTGGCTAACTCATATAGACCTCCTCTTCCAAATGCCCATTTAAGAAAGCATTGGAAATATCCAGTTGTTGCATATGCCAGTTGTGTGATACTGCCAAAGTGAGAAGTAATTGAATTGTGGTGGATTCGATAACTGGAAAAAACGTAGCTGAGTAGTCAACTCCTTCTGGTTGAGTGTAGTCTTTAGCTACCAGCCTGGCCTTTAACCTCTCAACAGTGCCATCTGCTAATTGTTTAACCTTGTAAACCCATTTATTTCCCACTATGTTGACATTTGTTGGTTTAGGGACAAGATCCCACATACCATGCTTAAGGAGAGTTGTGATTTCACTATGCATTGCTTCTCTCCATTCTTTGTGCTTCGATGCTTGTGTGAAGGAAGTGGGTTCCAAAATAAGAGAGCTGCTGGAATCAGTGCCAATTGTGGCTGCATAAAGAATTTTCTTCTTTGGATTAGGTCTAAGAATCATTGGATGTTCATGTTGTCTGGGATTGTCAACTGGAAGAATAGATTTGTGAGCATCACTTGATGAAGACTGAGATGTTTTGGAGTGATCTGTCTCACTTGGAGCTGAAGAAGATCCTGATATGTCTAATGAATCCACCATCTGTGCTGGTGTGAAAGGTGGTGATTCAAGGTCTGTAATTGTGACCTGAGAACTAGAATTGCGAGGTCCTGACAATAAAGACTGTTGTGGAAGAATTGGAGGTTGCACATGTAAAGTAAGCCAGGGGGCAAAATCAGAATCTGCTGCTGATGGTGATCCTAGAATTGAATTATTAGACTGTGAAGCTTCTTGATACAAGAACCTTGTTTTATCAATCTTATAATGCCTACAAATGTAAGTCCGATGTTGTTGAGGATCAAAACAAATGACACCTGCATGATCAGTAGCATTGCCAAGATAAACATAAGGAGTGCTCCTAAAGGAGAACTTGTTAGCATTATAAGACCGAAGTAATGGGTAAGCAGTACTTCCAAAGATTTTGAGAGCATTATAATCTAGTGAAGCAACAAAGAGCTTTTCATAAGGAGATATACTGGCAAGCACAAGTGATGGCAGTATATTGACAATATGGACTGCAACTGTAAAAGCATAGTTTCAAAATTTCAATGGAACCTTTGAGTGAGCAAGCATAGAAAGTCCTGTGTCAACTATATGCTGAATTTTTCTTTCCACAGTCCCATTTTGTTCATAATTATGAGCGCAGACAATTATATGATCAATACCTAAATTCTTTAGAAAAGTATTAGCGTTCCTAAATTCTCCTCCCCAATCAGTTTGGAAGGCCTTAATTTGTGTACTGAATTGTCTTTCAATCATGACCATAAACTGACAGATTATAGAATAAACATCACTCTTAAGTTTAAGTAGATAAAGCCAAGTAAAACGAGAGAAATCATCTACCAAAATCAGAAAATATTTATCACTAGAAATAGAATTCATTGGGGCAGGTCCCCATACATCACCATGAACTAAATCAAACTTATTCTGAGTAACAGTTCCAATAGATGGCAAATGAAACCTGCTTAGCTTGCCAAGATAGCAGGACTCACAAGACTAAACTGTAATGTTTTTTTATTGAACAAGGAAGACTAAAACTTCTAATGATCTTTGAGGCAGTTGCATACTGAGCGTGACCAAGCCTAGCATGCCAATCCTTAAAACTAAGTTTCTCTGCCACACAAGCTTAAGGCCCCTTCTGCAGATTTGTCAATTTTGCACCATCAAGTTTGTATACACCATTTTCAGCAGGCCCTTTTAGCAAAATTTTCTTTGTGATCTGATCCTTTGCAACAAAATGTGATTCATAGAACTTAAAATAGCACTTATTGTCTTTAGCAATCTTATTAACAGAGATCAATTGCTTTTGAATCGAAGGCACATAAAGAATCTTTTTCAAAAATAAAGGCTTGTGCTAAGTTAAAAGTGTAGATTGACCAACGTGTTTGATGGGTATACCTAAACTATTGCCAATAATCACATCGTCCGTGCCTTTGTATTCTTCTGAAATTCCCAGACTTGCAAGGTCTGGTGTCATGTGGTGACTAGCTGTTGAGTCAGGAAACCAATCGCTGTTCTTCCCTAATGAACTTTAAGTTACAACGTTTGTAGTGGGTGTGATATAACCCTTGTCAAACCTCTTCCTGCAGGTACTAGCTTGATGATTGTCCATATTGCAAATTTGCCAAGGATAACCACTTCTTCCCAGTTTTGTTATTAAAGTTTCCTTGGCCACTGTTGTTATTGCTGTTTTTATTATAACTATTGTTGTTATTGTACCTGAACTGAGAGGATTCGTGGCGTGCCATATTGGCAATCATAGAGACTGGTTTTCGAGAACTCTGCAATAAGATCTCATGTGAAATCAACATTCTAGATAATTCAGAGAAGCTAACCTTATCTTTTCTGGCAGAAATTCCAGTCAGGATAGGGTGATAATCTGCTGGAAGAAGTCGAAAGATGTTGGCATTGAATTCAGCATTTCCAATTGGCATTCCTGCCTGCGTAAGTTGATCTCTGATGTTCTTTGTTTCTTTAAGAAACTGAGCCGTAGACTTGCCTTCTGATGATAAGTTCTGTAACTCCATATGAAGTTGAACCTATCTTGCACTTGATTGAGCACCAAATGCGTCTTTGAGGGCCTCCCACACTTCATAGGCTGACTCCTGTCCAACCACGTATGGAAAAACTTCCTTTGTAAGAGAGGAAAGTATCCAACCAACTAGTAGTTGATCTTGATATACCCAATTCTGGAATTATGGATTAGAAACAGTGGCTTTTGTTTCTTGATCAAATATCGTTGCTGATGGAGCAGCAATCCCATCAATATGAGACATGAGATTATAACCCTTCAAAATCGAGTTGAATTGAGTTTTCCATATCAGGAAATTAGTAGGTTTCAATTTGATGGCAAAAGCAAATTGTGCATGTGGTAAGGTTGATGGATTCGTCGGTGTGAGTGAAGGAAGAGATAAAGAAGAAGAAGTCATGGTAGGTGATCTGGAGGACATTACAGATTCAGGCTCTGATACCATAATACAAGTTGAATGAAAATGGAGAATCTTACTCAATTTGTATTAAGAGTTTATCAGACATTATATACAATAACAAAGAGCATCAATCTAGCTAATAATATCTAATCACAATCCTAAACTCAAGCTATGCTATTCTGACAACTAATTATATGCTAACAATCTGCTAACTATTAACTATGAAGATTACATCTGATCTGACCCAAAATAGAATAACCTGATTACAGGCTATAATTGAGGAGAGTTTGTGAATGCTCTTGACTAATATTATGAAATGGGCTAAATGGATCAGAAATGGACCAAAAAAGTGGGCTAAATGTACTGGGAAAATGTAAGGGCTAATGGCTTTAGGCTACGAATCCTAATCCAAATTATAAAATTTAAATGGAAAACAAAGACAATTTATAGGAAAAGTCTTTTGGTGTCTTGGGCTATAAAGCAATAATAGATTATTAGGTTAAAATATATTCTAAATTTGGGTATATATATATATATATTCATGTGTCTTTACAATCCCAAATTTAGAATACATATATATATGTAATATTTTAAATTAAGTGCCTAAATTTATTTAGAAATAAGTTTCAAAATTTACATATATTTAATTTATATGCATTACATGTATGAATGAATTTAATGAGACTTAGAAATAAGTTTCTAATTAAATTTAAATTAGTTTGCTTATAAGTTAAATATTAAAAATAAGTTTTAATTAAGATATATATAATTAGAAATAAGTTTCTAATTAAATTGAAATCATTAGTGCAGTAATAAATTAGAAATAAGTTCCTAATTGAATTAAATTAATTAAAACAAACATTAAGTTTATCATGCTCTATCGAGCCTTTTTCCTTTAATGATATACTCACATTATGAGACAAATTTCAACTTATTATTCAAAAATGTTGACTATTATTTTTCTTTGAATTTGTTTACGGAAAATGGTTATAATAAGAACTTCAATTTCAATTAAAAACTCTAGCACAATGAAATCATGTAAATTTTATAAAGATACAATTAGATTAATATCGTATAGTGCTTGAGACAGACCAAATGTCACATATTATATTGGTGAATAATATGATAATAGGTCTCATCTTTGCTAGTTATCAAGAATTCTCTACTCCTGTAAAAAAATGAAGCGCTTTGCAAAACGCTCATACCTCAACATAGTTATTTGTTAATTAGAGTGTAGAATACACTGTTAGATCATATCCATACATATAATTGGGTGGTACAAACTTTCTTAAAAGAGCATAGGAGAAGAGAAGTATCTAGAGGTCTTAATTTTGGTGACCTATCAAAGGACATGATAGAGCTTATAAAGGATATGAATTTCAATGATTCATCTAAAGAACTAATTGACTCAATTCTCTATAGAGTTCGTCGAATTTCATATTCACAGGATTTATCAAATTTTATAATTTTAGTCAAAAAGTGCTATTTACTTTTTTATTCAATGTTTAAGGATACTTATATACTATTAATTGTTTGTAGCATTTGTTAAAATTTGAATATTATGTATTTATTAAAATGCATTATTCTTTCAATTTTTTATTATTTTATATGTATGTGTTATACGTAACATACTTATGACATTCGTAAATAAATACACCTAAATAAAATGTTTAATTATTGATCAAATTTGATATAGATAATGATTGGAAACTTAGTGACATTTTGGTTCTAAATACACCTAAATAAAATGTTTAATTATTGATCAAATTTGATATAGATAACGATTGGAAACTTAGTGACCTTTTGGTTCCACAAATAATTGTGAAAACACTCAAAGTTTCTATTTATAAGATTGCATCAAATTTATTGAAATTGATAATAAATCACATAGTAAATGCATCATCATGGACATATGGGTTTAAGGAAACTAACTGTTGTATCTAAAAGTTTTTTTTTCCATAGTATTCACTAGAGGCCACAAATAATTATGAAAATACTTAAAGTTTCTATTTAGAAGATTGCATCAAATTTATTGAAATTGATAATAATCACATATTAAATCCATCATCATGGACATATGGGTTTAAGGAAAATAACTGTTGTATCTAAAAGTTTTTTTTTCGTAGAATTCACTAAAGGTGAAAAATATAATAGTGATACTTTAGAAATTTGGAAGTATGGGAATCTAACATGTATTCGAAGAGAAAAAGGCTTTTGTGTCATCACATGAAAGCATAATAATCTTCAAGAAGGATAGAATAACTCAATATAGGAAAACTATGAGGCATATAGCTTATTTAAAAAAAGGAACTTTTTAGCTTATGCAATATATATTATGATGTTAAGCTGAAGACCAAGAGGCATGACCATACTAAGGACATATAGTCGAGTGTGGTGGCACCCTAGTGACCATGTAATTATATTATATTATATATATATATATATAGACATATAGTCGAGTGTGGTGGCACCCTAGTGACCATGTAATTATATTATATATATATATATATATATATATATAGAGAGAGAGAGAGAGAGAGAGAGAGAGAGAGAGAGAGAGAGAGAGAGAGAGAGAGAATGAGATTAGAAAATTCAATGTTGAGGCATGTGAAACTAATGTTAAACATAGTGAACTAAAGGATATTAGTCATATCTTATGTTATATTAAGCTAGTGTAAAGTGTTACACATCCTTGCCTCCATACTAGGAGCATATAGCACTTAACCTATAATGTGAATATCAAGTTGATAGAGGATGTTATAAGGCATCTATTAATAAATATCTCAAGGCTTCTAAGCCATCTACTGAGATAGATATGGCTAAGTTATGCTCACAAGGAGTTAAAACTAAGAAGAAGAAGAACTGTGATGTGTCTAAATGAAAAGTAAAAAGAAATCCTTCCATAATTCTTACAATTCTAAGAAGGACTATGGCCAACTAAATTGGGAAAGGAAAAGAACCTCCCAAAGGAAACAAATCTTGCCTATGTCATGTTTTAGTTAGCCTTATATAAACCACTAATTTTCACAACAATGAAAAGGACAATTTTCTCAAAATTATAGTAGTCATAGTTTTATATTGGATGGTTTTGTGATATTAGATGTTGTTCATTAAAAAATTAAATTTAGTTTTTTTGTTTAATAACATCATCCAATGCTCATAATATCTATGACAATTTGTGGCATACTAGACTTGATCATATTGGATAAAATCAAATAAACTGACTAGTCAAGCATATTTTGTTTAGAAGACCTACATAAAGTATAATAATCTACTTGTGAACATTATCTGGCAAACAAAATAGGTCAAAAACTATTAAGAATAGGATTGCAAGTAATTCATTAAGATATCTATGATTAAACAGATATGAAAGCATGGCATAATGGTACTTATTTTATCACATTTATTAATAACCATACTCAATATAATTATGTTTATTTGATTTCTCAAAATTTGAAAATATTCTGCAGTTTCAAAAAATATATGAATTTATTTAATAATCAATAAGATAAAGTTGATAAAGACTTCAAGAACTAATCAAGTTTAAGAAGATTTATTTGATCAATTCAAGAGGCCATGTGACGAAACTTGAACGGATAGCTAATGAATATCATATGAATCCACTAACAAGATGGTGGTGCAGAGAGGAGAAAAAACACTCTTCTTATTTTTAGGTCAATAATGGCATAGGCAAAGTTGTCTATCACCTATTTGGGTGATGTGTCATTGATGATCAAATATATACTTTATAGGGTATCTATGAAATTATATGCCAAAATATAAGAATAGGTAAGAGACCTGATGAACCATATTTGATTTCTTGAGAATGTTTTTGTTACTTATATTCACTGTCCCTCTTATAAGTATGAGAATTCAGGTCCCAAAGAAAAGAAGAATATCTTTAAAAGATATTTTTAAACATTTTGAAGGGTATATGTTCAGCGAAGAATAAGGTAGTAAACAATTAATTGAATTTGTGTCACAAGAATGAGATATCTTAGAGAATGATTTTCCAAAGCAAGAAAAGGCATTTCAAAACTTGTCATTATATGAGAGACTGAATTACAATGATCTTGTAAGACAAGACTCGTTGAATGGTATTCATCAAAGTGAGAACAATTTAGGAGACGATGAGTTGGTTTTTGACTAATGACAATTGCAACTCAGTAGGAGCTCTTTATCACTATCTAATTCAAGAGGGAGTAATATAAATGTAGAGAGATCCATTTCTCGAACTTTCAACATACCCATGTTATGAACGAATTATTCGTCGTACAATTTTGAAGTTAAAAGGAATAACCTTTCTGGTAGTTCCAAAAGAAAGTAATAACTCGAGGAATATGAAAAGGCTCTATCTAGTCTTGTTTATGATGAATGAGTTATAGTAGTAGAAGAAAACTGAACTTTAATGAGTTTGAATATAGGACTTGGATAATCTTCCACAAAGATGTGTGGCCATCAAGAACAAATTTGTTCTTTAAATGTTAAGTAAAACATAGATGACAACTTTGGAAGATATGAATTGCAACTAGTGGCAAAAGGATACACACAGTCGAATAGATCGATTATGAGAAAAAAAAAATCTCATTTTTTATGAGGTTTACATCATTTTGATTGATTTTAGCCATAGTAATTGAAATGTATCTTGGCATACATCAAATGGATGTAAAGACTATGACCTTAAATGAAGAACTAGACGAAGGAATCTATATGGCATAACCACAAGGTTTCATTCAAAAGGGCCAAAAGCATACATGCTCAGATCGTTAAAGTCAAACTATAGTTTAACATCGTCTCAAAGTAAATGGTTGATTATATTAGTTCTATATCCATGTTATATGATTTTAATATGATTGGAAAAGACCACTTATTACATGTTAAAAGATCCAATGATAAATGTTTAACTATTTCGTTTCATACAGATTATATGTTTTTGGTAACTAGTGATAATAAGCAGTTTGTCATACGAACAAACAAATTAGCTATCATGCATGATTAAAATGAAGAATATGGCCAAGGTTGCATACAAATTTACAATTAAGATCGCTAAGTATCATTCAAGTAAAGCTTTCTTATAATTATAAGCTACATATATGTCGATAAAGTACTTGGAACAATTTTGTATACAAGATAGTAAAGTGTTTTGTGACATCAATTCCTAAAGGTGAGCACCTAAGCAATATGTAGTATCCACTTATGCCATAAGAAGAATAATTGATAAAGACAATCCCTTATTCTGAAGAAATTAGTAGTCTCTTACACACTGTGATGTGTATGAACAAATATATTGAAAGAAAGTTCTATAGAGCTCAAATATCGATATCAAATCAAACACATAGATATCAAGCATAATTATGTCAAGGACACAATAGCGCTAAAAAAATGAATATTTCTAGTGACTATTCATAATACTTGTTATCAATGATGGTAATTTATTTATCATCGAATATTTGATGCAATATATGTTTAATTGAGAATTAAACAATATTTTCTAGAATGAATTTTAAATGAAAATTTAGTTCTAGAAATATGAGAATAATTGATTTTGAATTAAGCTTTAGGTTTTAGAATTAATGTTAAATGAGTGTTAGACATTCAATTATAAATATAAGAAGTATATTAGACAAATACAAGATGCCTTCCCACACGGGTGATTGCCTCTATTATTTTGTAAGAATGGAAATGAAACAAGTTTTAAGCAATTTATCTAGGTAATAAATGAGAGCTCAAGGCTTAAAAACACTAGTATTGATGTGAAGTATATTAAACAGTGTAAGAGATTATTAGTAATGAAATAACCTAAAAGAAATGATATGTTCGCCTAATATGTCTTAATATGCTAGATGTGAGTTCGTGAGGATGGATTAAATATTAAACAAGTGAACTCAAGTTAAGCATTAGTTATGCTTGAACTATCATCTGTATAGTATTTAAGGAAAGACACACGCTTTAATAAAAGAGAGTCTATACTGCAACACAAGAATTATATCTAAGTGTCCATTTTCGACCAATAAAGAGAATATAACTTATGTTCTCAAATTATATTGTACGAGGATCTTTGAGGCTATGTAAACATTAATTCAATTCTCTAAAATTAGAACTTGAATTAAAAGGGTATTTTAAATTTGAGGCTATTATATTGACTCATTCATGATTTTATAATAACATTCTAAAATAGCAAACATTAATTCAATTCTCTGAAATTATTTGCTATCTTAAAATGTTACTATAAAATCATGAATGATTCGATATATTGGAACATTCTATAGAAGTGAGTTGATTTGATTCAAAGGATTAAGAAACGAGAAAGATGAATTCAATTCCAAGTTTGCATCAACATATATTGAAAAAGGCTCACCTTCTATGTAGAAAACAATACAAATACAAAATATGTATATGATAAGAATCAGATGATGGTTGAAGCAATAAATAATCTATGTTATACAATAATAAATTCACCTAAGGACCGATTCAACAGTTGAGAAGTTATATATTCCTGATAGATATAAAACAATATGCTCATGTCATAAGTTGAACATATGGATTATTGGATAAGTACGGTGAAGAAATCTTATTAACTAAATTCATCATGTACGAGCGAGAGATAATAATAAAAAGACAAACCTGATAAATTTAAAAAATGTGACATTTCATTATAAAAAGCTATTAAAATACACTTACTAACATTATCTATAATATTTTTCAAAAAAATAACATTATCTATAAATAATATAATGATTAATCTTTCTAGTCCCTCCAGTTTTAGCTAAAGCTTTAGTTTTGGGTTTGCACTAAAAAAATTCCATATAGTCGTTTGTTACAGCTTCCTCATGTAAGTTATTTATTCTTCCTTTTTCCAAATCCAAAATTTAAACAAAATAAAAAACTTTGCAACTCTTGGCCAGACTTATTAACAAGTAACTCAAATCTAACAAATTTACATTACAATTCAAGACTTGCATTTGTTTAAATGATAAATTATATTTTTAATTTTAAAAAAATAACAACAATATTGCAGTAAAAATTCCACCAAGATGCAAGATACGAACAGATATAATAATACGCAATCTTACGTTTAACTAAAAGGGAAATTATTTCTTATAGACCTAAAAAGACAAAAAGAAGAAAAAATTGAAAAATGATAAAAATAAAAATAAAAATTAAAGTAAAAATTAAAGACTGAAATAAAAAAATCAAAATAAGGAAATTTAAAATCAAAATAAATATAAAAATAAGCAAATAAATAAAAAGACAAGAAAGAGAACAAATAAGTAAATAAAACAAAAACATAATTAAAGGGAAAAGTAAATAAATAAATATAAAATAATTAAATAACAAATCCTACAAACAAAAGTACTCATAATAATTGCAAGACATAAAAAACAAAAAAACAAAAAAAACTAAGGAAAAATGAACTTTTAAGTTTTACTGAATTCTATAATATTAATTAGAAGTATAAAAATTGTCCACTAAATGACAAAATTTAACTCGTGAGATTAATATATTTTACACTCATAAACATCAAAAGTACATAAAATTTTAATAAGGTAAACGATTAATAAATTAAATTTTAGAATTATTTTGACAATACAAAATAGTAATAAGTTTATTTTTATTTTAAATTTTAAATTTTATTTTTAAACTAAAGATAGATATTAACTTAATTAACTATGGAATTTATGATTATAACAAATTAAAATTTCTGATAATATTTTCGTATGTTGAGTAAAATTCTAAATTTAACATAAAATTAAGATAGACTTCTGAATTCCCTTGTAAGTTGTAACTCATATTTATTTTCTAGTAGGCTGAGACTCTACTCAGACACGAAGGAAGCAGTTCAAGCACATTCCAACAGCCTAAACAGTCATCTAGAGTCAGCACGATCAATCACTGAAATCTCACATCAGCGACAGGAATGAATCCTAAGCTTATACATGGCAGGCAGGGAGCAGCCAGAGAGGGATCCATAGATCAAAAACATTTGAACTAGTTATAGCTGTGAAGTTTTCCTTTGGTTATGGCAAGGCATTAACCAGGTGTAAAGAAAATGCTGGACACCAGATATAAGGCTAGACTACTTCTAGTCACTTATCCTTATTCTACCTAAGACAAGCACGATAATAAATGGAATACAGAGTCCTACCCAAAGAAAAGAAAAAGACTACTACACCGTACACAATTTGAGAAGACTGAAGACCAAAGCAAAACAAGTAATCTGAAGAGAAAAAGGAAACATTAGTCAAAGAATTAACTCACAACTCATAAACAAGCTCACTTCCAGAGCCTAGATTCCGTAGTCGCTACTTCGACTACCCTTATATGTATGTATTTGATGCCTTACTTTAGAAAGTATGCGCAGAGCCAAACTTGTATAAGTGAATGGAAAAGACAAAATGAACGTTATTTTGCAGCATATATACCAAAAACCAAGACAAATGATCCTTCGATCAAAGTCATTGAAACAGAATTTACGTTTGCACCTGAACCTCTACTGTTTCACAAGAGGGAATATACCACCATACATGTTAATTCCTATGCAGTGGTTAAGAAATATCCAGTTAGAATAAAGAACGACCAAAATAGCTTAACCAGATATCCAGTTAGAATAAAGAACGACCAAAATAGCTTAACCAGAAATCAAACTACTACATTAAGCACCAGTATAGAATCAACGATTAGGTCCCAGTCAAACAAATATGCTGCCTTGGCCCTCAACCATTCTCAAATGCAACTCGTGTCAAATGCCAAGTTCAAGAACAAAAGTTTCGAACTGACAAGGTGGCAATTAATTATCATACAGCACTGAACCTAATATCATTAACCTGCACATTTAAGCTCGGACCTATAAGGGAACTGCATATGAGTAGCTGTAAGTTAAGCAATCTACTGTTATTGCTTCATGTGTGATTATGAACACAGAACTACCAAATTCACACGAGAAACCTTAACTTGGAGCAAAGCAATACTGACTACATCACTAGAAAGTAGCAATGGTCTAACATTATCACAGTCCTCTATTTAATGATTCTAAAATCATAATTCCACATAAACATGTAGATCATTGCTCTGTTCACAATAAAATGGTTATAAAATTGAAGTTCCAAGCAATATCCAGAAACATTAACATACTTGAGACTTGCTAAATCCCTCGAAAAATACCAGAATTTGTAGATTCATCTAAAGCAATAACCTTTTCAACAACTCAAAACTGGTAATACCATGAAAGAAAAAGTTCCTTCTTTCTCAATTTCTTTCCATCAATCAAGTGGAATCTCGATTTCACCATCAGTGATCTCTTGCTGCAAGTCCTTAGGATCCTTACCGTCGACCGTACACCCAACGGACACGCAAGTGCCAAGTATCTCCTTGACGGTCCCACTCAAGTCTTTAGCCATCGATCTGGGCCGCATGACCTTGGCAATCTCGATCACATCATCAAGCGAGATGTTCCCGTTGTGCTTGATGTTCTTGGTCTTCTTGCGGTCTCGTTCCGGCTCCTTCAAAGCCTTGATGACCAGCGCCGCCGCGGAGGGAACCACCGTCACCTTCGCCTGACGGTTCTGAACGGTGAGCTTGACGGTGACACGTAATCCCTTCCAGTCCTTTGCAGTCTCTTTCGCAATGTCTTCTCCGATCTTCTTCGGGGAGAGACCCAAAGGACCGATCTTTGGGGCCAGAGAAGAGGCTGCACCGACCTCCCCTCCGGTAACCCGAACGAAGACATCCACCACCTGACTCGGGTCGAACTTTGGAGGCATTCTGGCTGTGTTTCTGAGTTTCTACGGGAGAGAAGCTAAAGACCAATGGAGGCGCGGTGAGGGAGAAAATGATAACGAGCTAAAATATGGAGTGTGAGGAGACAGGAGTTTAGGGTTTTTGGCATGATATTGCGAAATGACAAAGATGTCCTTGGACGATAATGTTTTGGGCCATATCAATTCGGTCCGAAATCATGAGCCCAGTTGCTGCCCGCATAAGAGCTCCGTGTTTATTATTGCATACGCAAAAGGATCATTTTTAACCATAACATTTACATTATCTGACAAATTTAACCTTAAGGTTTAGGAGAATGCAAATTAAACCTTAATATTTGAAAAATGTTTAAATATAGTCTTAAAATAAAAAAAATGACGACTATGTTACACCATCAATTTTATGTTGATAGATATTGGCTGCGTTTGGTAGCTAAGAAATCAACTATTTTTTAGCTGATTCAAGACTTTCAGCTATTTAACTATTTGAAACAGCTGAAATTCTTATTTGGTAAAGAGATGTATAAATAGCTTATTTATCCCAACCAGCTGAATGTTGAAAAGCTACTCTATACTAGCGTTTCCATGTAAACAGTTGAAAATAACAAGTAAAAAACCAAGCCAACCCCTCACGTTCCACTCTATTGCTTCACCACAAAAACCATGAAAGGGAGAAAAGGCATTAAACGTCCATGGCTTTGGGCTTTCTAAGTTTCATATATATTAATTAATTTTTGCAAGTCAATTTATGCCTAAGTAAAATTAATTAATTGTATCATGCATCACACTATGTTATACTTATGAATTATGCATGAAACATTTGTAAATTTTTTGTAAAATTTAATTTTTGTTCTATTTTTAATTTTTGTAAAATTAAATATTTAATCGTGACCTTATAAATTTTTTTAAGTCATGTCCTTATAAGTCATTTTTAATTTATTAAATAATAATATATATATATTATATGAAAATTATTAGTATGATATAGCTCGTTACATCATTCATATTAATAAAAAATTTAACGTTGGATTATTATTATTATTGTTATTGTTATTATTATTATATGTTCTAAGTTTTTATTATAGTTATAAACTTGATTTTTGTAGAATTAAATATCTAAAATTTAAATTCCTATAAGAATATTCAACGAAATACTAAAATATATAATATTCATACATTTATAATTTGTTTAAAGTCATGTCTTTATAAGTCATTTTACACATAAACAGCTAATACTAAATAGTTAATTTTACCAAACATTAAATGACAAAAAGCTAATGCAATCTGCTGGTCAAATCAGCTGATAGAATCAACTATTAGGTAACAGCTAATGCAATCAGCTTATTACCAAACATGGTCATTTATACTAACGTGACATTATGAGACCTGTCTATGTAAAAATTAAAAAATTTTATTAATAGTTTTATTTGTGGGACTCACTATAATCAATTAAACCTAATTTTGCTTAACGTAACAAATTAACTTAACTAATTAACCTGTTAAGTTAACAGATAAGTTAACATTAATTTTTATTAACCTAAAATTTAAATTAATCAAATTAATTATTAAGTTAATTAATTAAAAATATTAATTGCAACAGATTTACTAATTAAGCCCCAATTTTTAGTATCAGAGTAAAATTTCCCAATTTTCGTCGATCTTCCCCCTCCTTCATCACAGTCTCTGATCACCATACGACAATAGTTGTTGATTACCGGCGAAGTTGTCACCAATCGCCCTACAAAGTCCTCACCATTTTAAACTTGATAGCGTGCTGAATTTATTGTGGTAAAGAATTTACAACGTCTTGAGTTTTTTGTTGCCTATCTACTTCGTCTGTTAAATTATGTCGTGTGCTTTGGCTACGCTCTTCTTGTGGGCTATACATGGGAGACAATCCCATATGGGGATGTGTGTTTTGGGTTGCCTCTCATGTGATCCTTTCTTGAGTTTATTGTATCTACCTTGTCTGTTAGATTTTGTCATGTGTTTTGATTGTTTTCTTCTTATAGGCTGCATATGGGAGGAAATCTCATACGGGGCATGTATGTTTTGGGTTGCCTCTCATGTGGTCTTGTGTAAATGTGCTTCAATGTACTTTTTTATGCTTCTTTTTTTTTATTGAATGTACAAGCAGGTGCAATGATAGTGCCAGGTAGTGTGGAGTGAATATAATCTTCTACAAATACTACTTTAGTTTCTTTGTCTCTTACCTCAATTATAGCTTGGATTTATCAATTTTAAAACTAAATTTTTTCTCAATCCTAGGTGCAAACCATATAGGTAGAAATTTACATTACATCAAAAATCAGTTGTATGTATTGTTCCTTGTTTAAAGAAATATTAGAAGACTTTATATTTGTATCATATTTAACTTTTCATGCTTCATCATAGAATTTTGGTTCATCAAAAATTGAACAACTTGTTTGATTTACATTCCTAACATTTATCTATCTTTGTTTAAACTAAAAATTGGAGGAAAACTATGCTTCTTATAACACATATCAATAGTATGTCTTATTAAGTCACAATGGATACACATTACCTTGTTGCCTTCTTTATCCCAAAACCTTCATCTCCCTATAAAATGTTAGTTCCCTCACACCCTTTGTCTGTTATAATTTTCACTTGTCATATTATTTTCTTCTTTAAATATAGTTATTAACTTATTGATAAGAAGTTGTATTTTTATATTAAATAACTAAAGTAAATGTTTTAACCTTATAATTGACCATTTACCAAAGAGACTTGTTACTATAACACCTTAATGGAGTTAATTTGCAATAGTTGAGTTTTTGTTTTTTTATTAGTACAAGGTAGTTAAGTAATTAACAATTTATTATTACTTTTTATTATAGAATAAGAGTAGAAGCATTGTGTCTTACTCTTTATTATTTGAATTTGTTTATGAATACCTTATTGTGTTCTTCTTTAAATTTAGTTCTTACATTATTGTTAATAAGATATCTTTTATAATGAATAACTAAAGTAAATGCCTTGATTGATGGAAGCGATTTCTTTATTTTAGCAAATGTCATATTATTTTACTAGGGAGTAGCCTCTTTTAGCTCTTTGGAGTATTTTAAATACTAACAAAGTGCTGATTTTTGTAACATACTATTTGTTTTAACCTTGTAATTGACTATTTACCAAAGAAACTTATTAATATGATACCTTAATAAAGATAATTTGCAGTAGTTGAGTTTTTATTTTTTAATTGGTATAAGGTAATTAAGTAATTAACAATTTTTTATCAATTTTTATTCTAGATTAAGAGTGGAAGCATTATGTCTTACTCTTTATGATTTGAATTTTCTTGTGAATACCTTGTTGTGTTCTGGTCTCTAATGTCGATAAAATTATTTTTTAATGGTTGTTTTACAAGTTTTAATGGCTTAACATGAAAGTATAAGGCCTTTTGTGGTGGAGATTTCATGTTGGACCCTGAATTTAGATATGTTGGTGGGGATATTGCTACATTTGACAATGTTGACATTGATTGTGTTAGTAATTGACAAATATATTAGATGGGGAAGGAGTTAGGGTATAATCAAATTGATAAGGTATATTATAGAGTACTTGGTTGTAACTTTAATGAGTCACTGAGAGTTATTGATTCAAATGAAACTTGTATAAGCCTAACAAACCTTATGAAAAAACATGGGATTATTGACGTATATGTAACTTATCATATAGAAACACCTATCCATCCTCCTAACATATTACATATAACTAGAGGAAAGGACCACGATGATGATGAACAGGGTGTTAATATGGAGGAACCAAGTGCTCATAGGAATGTGGAGGAACAAGGTGAACATATGAATGAAATTTAGAGGAACAAGGTGCACAAATGGATAAGATATGGTAGAATAAGGTTCAGATGTGAATGAAAATTTAGAGGAATATGGTGTACAAATAGATGAGAATATAAAGGAATAGGGTCCAGATGTGAATAAAAATTTAGAGGAACAAGGTGCACAAATAGATAAGAATATATAGTAATATGGTTCAGATATGAATGAAAATTTAAAAGAGCAAGGTGCACATATGGATGAGAATATGGAGAAATAGGGTTCACATATTCAATCAAACTTTTATGTAGACATTCCAGATGACCATCATCTAGTTTAAATTGAATCAACAGATTTTGGTAGTATTATTAATACTAATAAATATCTTAGGGGAGAGGACGCAGGTGAAGCTTTGCGTAGACCTAGTTCAAATGTTAGGGATAATCCTATAGATGCTGCATATGAGTGCAGTTTAGAAATGGAGCTCGAAATTGCAAAAAAATTTAAAGATGATGTTATCAATTATACAGTACATACTTGATACAATGTTAGGTTAAAAAAGTGTGAGAGCAATCAAATTAGGTTTATATGTATTGATGGATGCCCATGGGTTTTGTATGCTAGATATGATAAGAATGAGAGATGTTTCAAGGTTAAGACTTATAACCCTAATCACACTTGTTCACAAAAAAACAAACTAAAATTGTTTTCTGCCAAATTCTTGAAAAGACACTACAAGGATAGAATTTTGGAGAAGCCTATTATCATAACCAAAAAATGGTTGAAGAATGCATAAAAAAGCTCAATATTTTTGTTAATCCAAGCATGTGTAGAAGAGCAAAGAAGAGATTGAGGAAAGAGAAAGGAACTTATTATATTACTGAATATTTAAAGTTGTAAGGTTATGTACATAAGTTGAAGATAAGCAATCCTGGATTAATAGTTAAATTACAATTATTGAGAAATCAAAATAGTTCATGGCTACAAGTAATGATAAAAAGAAAATTTCATTTTCATATTAATATTTCATACTTCATCATGTTAAGTTATACATTATATTAATACTTCTTTATATTTTGTTGCAGTTCAAAAGATTATACCATTGTTTTAATGCTATGAAACGAGGGTGGAAGAATTTAACACCAATTTTTGGGATTAATGGATGCATCCTAAAGATAGAAATCTAAGGCCAATTATTAAACGCAGTTGATAGGAATGGTGATAGAGGAATGTATCCATTGACCTAGGTAGTTGTAGAGATAGAAAATACACACTCATGAACTTGGTCATGAATTTGTTAGCATTTGATTTGGAGTTGAAAGATGGTGAAGGACTTATAGTCATATCTGACATGCAAAAGGTATGTTCATGTTAATATACTTATAATTGATATCATTTTATGAAACATTAACTAATATCTTTTTAATTTGATTTAGGGATTGGTCAGGGTTGTAGAAGAGACTTTATCAAATGTATGCCAGACATTTATATCATAATTGGCATGAAAACTGGAAGGGAAAGGAATTTAGAAAGCAATTTTATAATTGCGTTTTGTCAACCTATATTGAAGATTTCAACGAGCAACTAAAGAGGCCTAACAAAATAAGCCACGGATCTGCTTCAGCATCAGTTGAATATCCTAAACAGAGGTGGACAAGATGTTACCAATCCTTTGAAACTAAATGTCTGATAGTTGAAAACAATATGAATTAAACCTTTAATGGGTGGATCTTACTAGCAAGGGACAGGACAATGATTAGCATGTTTAAGACAAATAGAATAATGGTGATGAAGACGCATGCAAATAGCAGACATTTTGTAGTTGAGTAGAAGTTAGATATTGCACCAAATATAATGGAGAATTTGGAGAAGAACAAAAAAGAAGCAATGCAGTGAAAAATTGTATAGAATGAAGATGGTGCTTATGAAGTTTCAAAGGGTGATGAGAAGCATATTATAAGGATTGGTAGAAAACAAACAAGTAGTTTTCAAGCATAGGACCTATATGGATACCTATGCAAACATGCAATTAGTGGAATTCATCACTCAAAATAAAGGGTTGGGACATTTGTAGATTCATACTATAGGAAGGGTCTGTTCATAAGTTTGTATGAACACATGTACAATCAATTAACGGTAAAATTTTTTGGCCTTCAAGTGATGTAGAGGTGATATATACTCCACCTAAAAGAGTTATATCCAGAAAAAAAAAATGAGCTGAAGAAAATGAAAAATCCAAACAAATTGTGTCATGAAGGACAAGTGCATAAATGCCAGAAATGTGGTAATTCTGGTAATAACTCTAGAAAATGCAACAAGGACACCTCAACTCAACATCTTGAGGATTCTTTACAAGTGTGTACACCTTACTTCAATCATATGAATACATTTTCTAAACATATAATAACTTCTAAACATATAATAACTAATGTTTATCATTATGTTAATCAAGTTAGAATAGAGACAACTTCATAGGTATACCACTTTTCAGTTTTATATTAATTATTACTAGCTTTAATGATTGACAATATTGTTTTCCTTACAATTATAGTTAGGCGACGTGAATTTGGTTGATGATAATGTTATTTCGAGTCAACAAAGAAATATTGTAAGGAATGTGTTTTTTATTAATTTGTCTTAGTTAAAATAATTACCATGTGTGTTTTTAATATTTTATCTTCATTTCTAGGTTGTTACATTTAGACATGCCAATAAAAAAAAGTTCGAAGATGTTGACCCACACGCACTCCAATTATCATTTAAATCAAAGGGTTTATAGTTCAAAGGACATTCTAATATTACTTCACAACAATTTCAAGCTAAAGCAATCAGAAGGAGAACATAATTGACATAATCATCACAACCTAAAATTTCACAGTCAAGTATAAATGAGGCAAACATTGATTAGCGATGCCTTAAACTTTTTGATATTTTGATATTTGTCTCATTGACTTTTACCTATATGTGCTAATGATAATGTTGACAAATGTTTACATTATATTAACACAATGTAATATAACTTTTTGATATTTTGATATTTGTCCCATTAGTTTTTGGATGTATATGCTATTGATAATAGTGACAAATGTTTGCATTGTATAAACACAATGTAATTTTTTTTTAGTAAGATCAATATGAGCTACTAAACGTTCACTTCAACCTCTCTCTCTCTCTCTCTCTTAGCTTGTTTTTTGTGCATGTAGATCTTGTTCTTGGGAGATGGGCAGCTCAGAAAGTAAGAAAAATTAAATGTCTTTGTTTATTTATTTTAGCTGTCACAGCTTTAGGGAGAAGCGAAAGAAGACATGGAGATTGAAAGATCATGTTGGTGAAGATAGTTCAGAATTTGACAATATATGCAAGGAGTGAATTATTCATTGTTTATTGGTTTTATATAGTAGTATTTTTTTGCTTCATTAAATGATTCATAAATAATTTGAAAACAAATTTTTATAATATAGTTGAAATTAATATCAACCATTAAATTGTTAAAATTCAATACAATATCTCTATAACATAAATATAACTATAAAAAAACTAAAACCATAACAAATCTTATATAATGTTCGTTAGCATAAACACATGTTCTTTTTTCTTTTTTCTCAATAAATTTATGTACTCTTTCAAAAGCTTCATTTGTTCTTCAAACTCCTTATTTGTGCTTGTTTCAACCTCCTTCTTTAACATCGAAAATTCATTCATTAATTTTTGAATCACTTCAACGACTCTCTCTGTATATTTTTCATCGTACAATTTGAAAATGTTGTATCTCCCAACCTGAAACATTCAATTTCATTAAGTAAACCTTAAGCAAAAGTTTTTAATCAAATAACAACAAATTCTTATTAGATAATTAAGGTATCAATAAAATCTCTAGCCAGGTTTATGATCACTCCATCAAGTCCTTAATGGGGCCTTTAGCCCACGATAGCAAACCACATTACCTAAATTTGAACTGTTGTATTAATAGATGATGATGATTCCATATGCATGCTAAAGAAAATCACAATATAAACTTGGATACAAAGACAATATCAATGCTAAATCTAAGATAATCTTTGCTAGGTGATGAATCCTAACATAGCATCATACAAGTCACTTCAATATTGTTAGAGTAGTGCCCTAAAGGCAATCGTCTTTAGCGCGTTTTGTACAAAGTGGTGTACAATCTTTATGAATAAAT
>JAOTAX010000005.1:39840853-39855278 GCA_025629825.1 Erythroxylum guanchezii | reverse complement strand
GGACACAAAATCCTGGGATTTCTGGGCACGTTCCAGAACAAATTGTTTGTTCTTCCGCACCGCGTGCATGTGATGCACGCAACAGAACGATCCCCAACAAATATGACGCCCACCATTTAAAGAGTCATGCATGCTCATGAATACACCAGCCAAAAGCAAAAAAGAATGTATACAAAAAATTGTCATATAGACAGATCTTTTGGAAATTTGATGAGAAAAGAGAAAATAACTATTAATTCTTTTGTCAAAATTTGACCTGGGAATAGATTATATAAAGAGTAAACAAAGACAATCAAAGGAAACCAATTTTAGAAAACTCCGAGGAAGGACAAAGGATTGAATGACATAAGCTACCCAAGTTTCTTTAAGCTAAATCATGCCTACCATCAAAGAGAACTACAGAAAGATGACATTATATCTCAACACTTGGAATAAGTTAAACATCCTTGCAATAGATGTAATTAATCAAAACTATACATATCTCAGCCAAAGTTGGTGTCAGAAGAAAGTTGCAATAACCACAAATCTTCAAGTAAAGTTTTAAAGAACCATTCATAACAACCAAACACTATAAACTTCATGCATGTAACATTAAGATACAACCAAATATCAGTCATCTAACGATTTTTCCCCAAGTTAGAATTAAGAAATTGAATTATTAAAAACTACAACGAGGATTTTGAATCAAGAGCAAGTGATAATGGTTGAGAATGAAACATACATTTCATTCCTCCATTTCATGACATTTCTTTTCGAAAATCCGATAAATAAACAAAGTCTAAGCAAAAAGAAGCAAAACAATTTGCATTACCATTGATTGTCACCGCAATGATGGAGGCGTGGGGATGAAGGGAGGCAAATGAGGGATACGGTAGTGATGAGCGAATGAGGGAGACCTCCACACACAAAGACAAACCGATGAATGAGGGCAACTGAGAGATTTCACGCACAGAGACAAATCAATGAATGAGGGCAACTGAGAGATTCCACACACAAAGACAAACCAACGAATGAGAGATTGTAGGTGGTGAAGAATGAGAATTTTGGGATTGCAGATGGTAAATAAGTTAGGGATTCCAAACGGAGAAGTGAGAGATTTTTTATTAGGTTAATTAATTATTTTAGTTATTAGTTAAGTTAATAGGTTATTTGTTTAAGTTACTTAATTATAGTGAGTTCCATGGGTAAAAATATTAATTTTTTGCATAAGAGTCTCCCACACTGGGGACAAGATCCCCTGTCTAATTTTACTCCGTCTTATTTTGTTCCATGAAATCTCAGTCATTTATTTTGCGGGACCCACGCGGGACCTACGCGAGACTCACATAAATAAACGGCTAAGATTAATTAGACACAATAAAACACCATAATATTAGACAGAAGATCTGAACTCCCCACACTGCTACGTCAAATTCATGTGACAGTGTAGGACTTGCCTATGCAATAAAATAATATAAACATTTGTCAGTTCACTGCTAAATTGAAAGAAAATTGACGACCTCATATAGCTGTCAGTTTCTACGTTATTTTAGTGTTATATTTGTTTTTTTTTAAATGTTAGAGTTTAATTTGTAACTCACGTTATAGTTAAATTTGTCAAAGGATGAAAAAGTTCGGGTCAAAACTGACTTTTTGGCCGTATAGCATAAGGTACGTAAAGATAGCAATCTTGCTTTTAGGGTCATGAATTTGATATGAGATTTATTCAATTTTAGCAAATTTGTGATCAAATAGAAAAGAAAAATGTTTCAAACTTAGAACTCAATTTCACGGAGACTGTAGGTTTACTCTCTCTCAAATTTAGTGGTTTAATTTGTAAATATTGTATAACCACACGTAACATTTAAAAAATCTTCAACTGTACAAAATTTAATTGCTTTTAATTAGATATAATAATGGAATTTTTTATTAAACTTAGTTTAAGGTTCAAATTTTATTAGTTTTAAATAATTTAAAATATAATCATATTAATATTAAAATAATATTATTTTGTTCAAATTAAGTTGGACTAAACCAACTTTTGTAAATTCAAATTTAATATAAAACTCGACACGCATATCCATCACGCTTAGCTGATGTTGTCAACCCATCATTAGTCCCATATTCCCAGTATAAGGATAAGGATATGAATGGGTTATCATTTACGAGGGCGTGATATCAATAATCGAACAATTCTTTAAACTAAGGTTTCCACATATGGACTAATATTTAACCTAACTGGGAAAGATTGGAACAATTATTACCACGGTTCATCTATGACATGCGCCTAAACATTATTAACCAAATCATCGGTGTATAGTATCAAACCTTTCCATCATTGATTTTGTGCATTCTTTTTCACTTGAGTTTTTATATTTTCTATATTTTTAATTAATCATAGTAATAAAATTCTTACTAGATATACATGTAGCTTAAAGTCATTATCTTAAAGTTTGTTTGGTTGGACGTAAGGTCTTTAATAGAATAGAATATAAATAGATGTAATATTAAAAAATTGTTATTTGGGAGGAATAAAAAAGTTTATAATGTAATATTATGAAATGTTGTTTGGACGAAGAGTTTATAATGTAATATAGTGTAAAGTTGTTTATCATTTTACATTCTATCTTAAACCTCCCAAATCGAAGGTTTTTCATTTTTACTGTTTATGATAGAATATGATGAAATATGAAACTCTTTTCTTCTATCCCATTTCATTACATTCTATAATATTATATTTCATTCCATTAATAAACTCTCAACTAAACATAGCCTTAAGTAATCTTAATTTATCTTAAAATATGGAGGCTCTTGTATTTTTATAAGCTTTGAAAAAGATTTTTTGTTAGATTTATATCAAACAATTTTATTTAAAACTATTATTAAAAATCAAATTAAAGTATTAATTTAAATTTAGTAAACTAAAATTAAAATCAAAGCATAAACTTTCTCTAATTCAAGTAACTTTTTTAAAAATTAAGTTAAAGAAAAATCCTCCTTTTAAAATTTAACTAAAAATAATGGCTAATATTGGAGTAATCAAATATTATTGATCTAATAATTTAATATTAATTTTAGACTCAATTTGTTTCATTTTAACTTAATTTAATTTAATAATTTAAGATAATTATAATAAATTATTTAATTTATGCAAATATACTATTTTTATTTTATCTTATTATTATTTTTAATTAAAATTTAAGAGATCACTCTTAAAATTATTTATTCATACTCGAATAAACACAAGAGTATTGCTTGTTCTTGTCCGACGTCCCATCAATGAGCATACCATTCCACTTTCAAAATAGTGCCACGTCATCGACAACCGAGGAGAAGAAAGTCAAAAAATGACCGAAAGAAACAAGTATAAAAGTGACGTGTCAAGATATGGACATTTACATCTTTTAATACGTGATGATGGGGGTGGAGCCCGCAGACTTCCCTTCTCCGTATAACTGCCAATGAATGCCCAAGATATTGACCAGAGCCACGTCATTGGCCCAAGTGTCCTCTTTACCTGAATGGATGTATCGTCCCTATCCATTACCACCAATAATGTCCTGCACTACAATTAATTAATATTTTCCTACTACGTGTACGTGGCATTTTATACATCCATCAAAGTTATCTGGGAAATTATTTTTAATAACTTATAAAAATAATAATTTCCGACTTGTCATTCCCACTAATTAAGTGTCGTTTCGTTTCACTTGTACTCCTCAAAACCCTCCTCTAATTTGCACTTTCTTGTGAACCCTTCAAAAGATTTCCCAACAACTAAAAATCAGCCTTAGATTAAACCCAGGAAACGTGTGAGCTCACAATAACCACGAGAAGACATTACCTTTACAACTACGTATTGATCATTAAAAATGGGCAGTGAAATCACTGATGTCGGACTCTTAAGCCGAGGGCTTATCCATGACACAACACGCTATAAAGAAAAGACAAGTATTGACAAAGAAGAGACACTTATTTACAACAGGACCAGAGCTTCCTCTTTCCAACCCTTCTGCTCTTCTGATTCTCAATCATTGATCAATGGCGTCCAAGAAGATTTTCCATTCCCGGGCTAACAGTTTTTTCATAGCTCCAGGGCTTGTTGATGCTAGAATCAAGAGTCGTGCAATTCCTGAAGACAGTTTTTTTGAGTTCGATGAGCCTGATATTTGGAGTAGTTCTAATGCGATTTCGTCAATGGAGAGCCGGAAAATCTTTCCCAACTCGCGAGTGTCGTCGAAGAAAGTGTCAAGGAAGATTGAATCAGCTGCCATGGAGAGGAGTCACGTGACATGTTCTTCCCTGCCTGTGAACATACCGGATTGGTCAAAGATTTACAAAGAAGAAAGGAAAGGAAGAGACGGGGGTATCGCCGACGAAGACGCTGACTTTGAAGACGACGTTGACGAAGATCACGACGGCAGGTTACCACCTCATGAATATTTAGCTAGAAGGAGAGGAGCTTCATTTTCGGTTCATGAAGGTATTGGCAGGACTCTGAAAGGAAGAGACTTGCGACAAGTGAGAAATGCCATTTGGAAGCAAGTTGGTTTCGAGGATTAATTTAGCATAATCACAAGGATTGCGAAGTTAATACAGAGAAAGCAAGGAGATGTAGGAGTTTCTGATAGGAAATAGGTTAATAACACTGCACAAGTGATTGTTATATGTAGCTTGACAGACTAATCTCTATGCTCTTTTGTTTTCATTTTTCTTTTGGTGGTTTGAGTGGAATTTTTTCTGTTTACAGCTGATTGAATGTAGACAGAAGATCTTAATCTGTATTTGTCAGCTTCTTTGGCATAAGAAAATCAGGTTCTCCTTGGTCATCTTCTTGTTTTTAGATTGCCGATCTTCTTGTTTCACTTATTATCCGTTGTTGTTCTTTCATTGATGAGAAGGTGATGTGGACTCGTTCGGGGGGGTGATTGGCGATAAAGGCACAGTCGACCCAGAACAAAGCTTGAATTAAAATTCATTGTTCATCAACAACCATCCACCTCTCCTCCGTATCTTTCTTTGTTTGGTAGAGAAAATTGTTTTAAGAAACGGCTCACAAAAACCGCTACTATCACCGCAACATCATTATTGTTGCGCCCGTCAATGCTTATATCCTTGCAAGCATTTTGACAAAATGTTATAGATGAAGTTGATTTGGAGTTGTGAGTGAACGATGTGACCGTTCTATTCTTTTGTTCTTACATGACTTGATTGGCACTCCAAAAGTTGTTAAAATACATAAGTTCTCATCCAATGATAAAGGCTTTTCACTTTAATAAAATTTAAAGTAAATTATATTAATATAATTTTCGAATCATTTTTTAAATTATTTTCAAATAAATCTAAATTAATTTTAAGACAAAACGAGAATTTGGGTTCTTTGACTGTGTTCCAATGTGAAGCAAGAGGTGTTTAAGAAGGGATGGAGCATGCTTGGAGGCTTGGCATACGGAGGATGATTATTGAGAATGACAATAAGCGTCTTATGACTGTATTGAGTGAAAGCAGAAATGAGGACTGTAATGATCAGGCGGTGCAAAGGATTCGTTGTCTACTGAGACGCCCTTGGCAGATATAATTCTGTTTTGTTGGTAGAGAGGCCAATCGTGTGGCAGACAGGATGGCAAATTTGGCTCCCCAAAGGCTTGCTGAGACTGTCTTTTTTTAGCAAGCTCCAGCTGAAGTGCAAGGATAGCTGGTCGAGGGTTTATTAAGCAATTTCTAGTTGATAAGCTAGTTTTAGTTTGACTTTGGTCTCTTTGTATTTGAAAAAAGAAAGACAAGTTAAAAAACGCTATGAAAATACATAGACTCAACACGCACTGAAAACACAGGGGGGGAACTCACCTCTACTGGTTACGACGGCTACGTTGCCAAAAAGGTTCGCATATGAAGGCGAGAGGAAGACCCCCTCCCTTGACTCCTATCTTGAGTACCATGCAACACAGCTATAGCGCAGTCGTTACAGGTTGACCAACACCTGATAAGGATGAGCAGGAATTAGAATGGCCGGAAGAGGAACCAATAGAGATTGTCGAAGGAGTTATCAACATGGTGCCTAGAGAATTTGGCATGGGTATCAAGTTGTCTAACACCTTTCGAGGCCGGCTAGACAAACAATGGGAGAAGGTCGTTGTTGTCAATCTCCTCGGTCGAAAGATGAGTTTCAATATGCTCAAATCCCGACTGAACTCAATGTGGAAATTGAATGGACTAATGAAAATCTTCGACATGGATGATGATTTTTACCTGATAAATTTTGCGGAGGACGATGATTATTTGCATGCACTCACCAAGGGTCCTTGGGTGATCTCCGGTCATGTCCTTTCAGTCCAACCATGGAACCCAGATTTTGGACCCTCTTCTGACAAAATTTCTCACGTGGTAGCTTGGGTGAGATTCCCAGAACTATCGGTAGCAAGATATCACCCATCTATCTTGATAGCTCTTAGAAACTTAGTAGGTTGCACAGTGAAAATCGATGATCACACTCAACAATCTCAGAGGGGAAAATTTGTGAGAGTTGCAGTCGATATTGACATTAGCGCCCCTCTGCGAACTATAGTTGAATTGGACGGCGAACTCATCAAAGTTGCGTACGAAGGCCTGCCTTAGATTTGCCTCTCCTGTGGAAGGGTTGGCCATGGCACGATGGAATGTTTGGCAAGTCTACTGCTCCTCAGGGATCAAAGGGCAACATCGGCAACACGGCGACTAACAACCCACCGGAACCAAGAACCGAAATGCCGACAGCACACAACAGGTCGAAGATCTATGGCCCTTGGATCCAAGTACAACGACGAACTCGCCGTCCGACCCTCAAAGCAACGGTCCAAAGACGTGACAGGAGGGATAACAAACATCACGAGGCTTCGAAGGGCTCGAGGTATCAACTCCTGATAGACAATGATACACCTGCAACATCAAACGAATACCCTCTATTTGTTGAGGAGAAGCAAAGAGAACTTACATAGAACTTGGATTTGAATCAAATCCAACCGAAACTTTAAAAATCAGCGACTGGTAAAGACTTGAAAAAAGACGGGCCATCTTAGCGGGAAGCCCAAATAGACAGTATTCCCTAAACAAACCGCTAATACATACATGACCCGTATGGCCCACCTCAGTCAACATTCAAACCCCTCAGCTACAAAGTCACTAACTGATGAGCACCAGCGAAAGAAACTGTAACACGTGGCCATCTCAATTCCTCGCACCAAAAGTTGGTGATCCAAGACAACTCTGTTACGCTATCACCGAAGGCGGACATGGGTTACGGGGAAATGGAGGAGGAACTGCATGAAATATGCATGACTCCTATAATGTCTTCAGTGAACAACAAACAAATGTTGCCCCCAACTAAACCACCAGACCCTGGACAAGCTTCGGGTTTGGCAAATGAAACTTCAAGTGTATCTGACACACAGATGGAAGAGTTACCATAGACCTCTATGACTAATACTTGTAGAATGCAGCTGGATGAGCTGGTAAACACTCATGACTAATAGTGGTTACTTCTCTCTCGAGCAATCTTTCCATGTCGCTCTTCATATGGAACTGTCAGGGGGCTGGTGGCAAGAGATTCAAGCCGATATTCAAGAACTACATTCTTCTTTATAAACCATTCCTTGTTGTGTTGGTTGAACCAAGAATCAGTAGGGTTCGTGCGTTAAAGGTTATTCGAAGTCTGGGTTTTTTAAGGTCATTCGGGGTGGAAGCAGAGGGATTCTCGAGAGACGTTTGTTTGTTATGGAAAGCCGATATTGGGGTTCGCATCCTGCTCACCCACCGCTAATTTGTTCATGTTAATATTGAATGGGATCAGACGTCCTTTGACTTCACTGCCATTTACGCTTGCCCTGCCTATAATCTACAACACTTCTTATGGAAGCATTTACGAAAAATTGCTAGCATTACCTCTAAACCATGGATTTTGGGTGGAGACTTCAATGCCAAGCTAGAGAGCATTGACAAATGTGGAGGTTTTAGAATCCAACCAATAGTCAATAAGCAATTTCGGCAATGTGTAGAAGATTGTCAATTACATGATCTTGAATTTTCAGGACCAAGGTTCACTTGGAGGTGAGGATAGATTCTCGTAAGACTGGACCTCGCTTTCTGCTCAACTTCCTGGCAATCTTCTTTCCAAAAAACTACAGTGACTCATCTACCATTCCTTAAGTCAGATCATAGACCACTCCTGGTAACAATAAAACAACGCACTCACCTACAGTCGTTTACTCTTCCATTCAAATTTTAGTTGGCTTGGTTGACCGATGAACGATTTGCACAGATTGTGGAGGATACTTGGAATCCCGAACTAACTAATATTAGTGGCGCACTCAGAAATACTTCAAAAACATTACAGCAATGGAACTATATCAGTTTTTGTAATATTTTTCATCACAAAAAAAGACTCATGGAACTCCTAAAAGGCATCCAAAAAACCATAAAAGACAAAGCTTCGAATTCTCTAAGGGAGTTGGAGGAATATTTACGCTTTGAACTTGAATAAGTCCTCTGTCAAGAAGAACTATACTGGCATCAACGATCAAGATGTCAGTGGTTAGCCCAAAGAGACTGAAATACTAAATATTATCATGCTATTAAAATCGCCAGACATCGAAAACTGAGGTTGACTGCACTGAAGGATGAACATGGTTGCATTGGTTTGGATATCGAAAGTATCAAAAGGATAGCAGAGAACTTTCTCCAGAAACTTTATACGCCAGAATCTCTCACAACTTTGGCACTTCCACTCAGAGGCCTGTTTCCATCACTCTCTTATCGGGCTACAAATGACCTAGAAAGTCCAATTCTTTCGTAAGAAATCAAGGTAACTTTTTTTTATATGACTCCTGACAAGGCACTGAGTATTGATGGATTTACAGCATTATTTTATCAATCTCAATGGGACATTGTCGAACCTTCTTTGATACTCTTTACCCAGAAAATATTCAGACATGAAGTATGGGAATCTAATTTGAATCGTACTATTTTGGCACTCATTCCAAAGCTCCCTTCTCCCATGTTGATCACTCAATTTAGGCCAATTGCATTATGTTCAGTGATTTATAAGGCTATTACTAAGATTATCGTGAAGCGTCTCAAACCTCACATAGATGAGCTTATAGCTCCGACTTAATGTAGCTTTGTTCCAGGGCGAATGATTACTGATAATATTATTATTCCCCAAGAGGTTATCCATACCATGAACAGAAAATCCGAAAAAATGGGGATACTTGCTATTAAGGTTGACCTTGGAAAAGCTTATGATCGACTTTCTTAGGATTTTATCTGAGATACTCTCATCGATATCGGGGTTCCGGAATATTTGATTCATCTTATTATGAAGTGTGTTACTTCGGTTTCTATGCAAGTGAGTTGGAACGGCGAACTCAGTGAAGCGTTTACTCCCTCTAGAGGTGTTAGAAAGGGCAACCCACTATCGCCCTACTTTTTTGTACTATGCATGGAATGCTTGGGTCACTTAATAAATCACTCAGTGTCTCAAGAAAGATGGAAGCCTATTAAACTCAGTAGAAGGGGTCCCGCCCTATCTCACTTATTTTTTGCTGATGATCTCGTCTTATTCTCAGAGGCCTCAATCGACCAAGTGCATGTAATTCGGGACACATTGAACACTTTTTGTTCAGCCTCTAATCAACGGGTTAGTCAAGACAAATCTCATTGTTTTTACTCCAAATATGTAAATCATTATGTGGCACATCATTTAAGTAGAGAATTGGGTTTTAAATGGATAGCTCGGGCGCTAGCTTGGAGTGCCCCTTTTGCATGAAAGAGTTAGTAAAAGAACTTACCAACATGTGCTTGATAAGGTGCAGCAGAGGCCCTCCGGATGGACGTCAACTCTTTTGTCGTTCACAGGGCGAATCACATTAACTCAAGCTGTTATATCTGCTCTCCCCAGTTATATAATGCAGACGGTCCGCCTTCCTTGAAGTCTTTGCGATGACTTAGAAAAAGTAATTAAACAATTTTTATGGGGCTCATATAATGGCAATAGGAAGATTAACCTGGTAAATTGGGATCAAGTTTGTAAACCTAAAGAGATGGGGGGTCTTGGCATCCTAAAAATCATAGAAACCAATGACGCCCTCCTAGCGAAATAGGGCGGTCAATGGTCACCAAGCCTACATCGTTATAGGTACAAATTCTCTCGGCTAAGTATAATTTCGATGCCCACAACCTTCCCACCTCTCTTGATGTTACGGAGGGTCAATGGTTTGGAAGAGTATAAAAGCTACTTGGCACCGTGTTCTTAAAGGCCTGAAATGGGTGATCTGTGATGGATCCAAGACTTGCTTCTGGCTAGACCCTTGGGTTGAGGATTTGGGACCTCTGATTTCATATGCCACTGCTTCGATTCCACAAACAGATATTCATCTTCGAGTTCAACAATTCGTGGACACTACAGGTTCTTGGAAGTGGGATGCGTTCCAATCCTTGCTCCCCCACTCGATTTGCATATACATCACGGGTATTTTGCCTCCTCAGCCCTCCCTTGGTCCAGATAAACTAATATGGGGAATATCAGACATGGGTCAATTCACTGCAGCATCGTCTTATTCCATGATCATGGCTTATGTGGACAGTTCTTCTGATGGAATTTGGAGGACAGTCTGGCATTGGAATGGACCTCAACGTATTTGCACATTCCTTTAGCTCTTGACGCAAGATCGTTTACTCTCTAGTCAACAACAAGTTCACAAGCAGTTAACTACAGAGGTCGCATGCTATCACTGTCGAGAAAAAAAATCCTCACTACATATGGTTCGGGACTGCACCATAACATGTACCTTGTGGCGTGATTTCCCCCCACATGTCGTCTCCTCTGATTTCTTTACTCTTACCTCTCAAGAATGGCTACCTATGAATCTCCAAAAACACCGGTTGGTGTTTGGCTTTGACTGGTCAATTATATTTGGTGTTGCCTGTTAGTTCCTATGGTCTTGGAGAAATATGACCATTTTATATGAACACTTCTCTAGGCCGGAGTCGCCTACTTCTCATGTAATGGAGTATGTTCACCAAATTCATAAGGCTTCGGTCTGGCAAGGAAGAGCTAATTTTAGACCCAGACCACGAACCAAACAACTTATAGGCTAGAATAAACCCCTGAATGGTTGGGTACGACTGAATACAAATGGAGCGTGCAAAAGAATGTCCTCTTTGACCTCAGCAGGAGGACTTCTTCGAGACAGTACAGGCACTTGGCTTGGAGGCTTTGTTCAAAATATTGGCTGGTGCTCTCCTATGTCTGCAGAACTGTGGAGTCTTCTCTTTGGACTCAAGCTTGCTTGGGATCTTGGTTATTGTCGAGTTGAATTAAAAGTGAATTCTCTAGTGGTGACTATACTATCCTCCTCAGTTAAAAGATCAATGTCTCATAACCCCCTAGTCATGGGTATCAACGAGATGTTTGCTCAGAACTGGGTAGTTGTACCTCGTCATATCTACAGGGGGGGGCAACCAGTGTGCCGACTAGGTCGCCAATGCTTCTAATCAATTTGCGTTAGGAATCACCACTTTTGATACTACAACTATAAGGTGTCTCTCATTCCTCTTAGAGGATATGGTTGGGATTTGTTTCCCTAGATTAGTCATGTAATGTGTTAAGTGTTTTCTTTCCTTTTTATAAAACAAAAAAAAGACAAGTTCATTTTTATTATTTTAAAGACAATGTTTTAAATTTTTTTTCCTTTAAACAAATGACATATCGGGCCGAACCACCCGATGCTATCCCTTGAGTTCGAATTTACTTTGGAATTTTTTTTAATAAAATAAAAACATAAATTATTTTAAATTCTTGTTCTTATTTTATTTTATTTTATTTTTCTGCATTTTAATTCAATTCAAATTGATAATATAATATAATAAATTTTCATTATTAATATACTAAGAATAATATAAATATTAGTTACAATCTAAATAGTTTATATTATGTGAATTTGAAAGGTTTTCATTTTCAAATTAAATTAACTTATACTAAAATGTATAAAAATATATATAATAAATAATAGTTTGATATACTTATGTATGAATACGCACAACCTAAGGCCCCGTTTGTTTTCAATTTTTTCCTTGTTTCTTGTTGTGGTTTGTATAAAAAATGAAACTTTCGTATAAAACACGTTTGGTTCTTTATTGTTTTATTACACTGTTTTAAAAAATAAAAAACTACAATTCTTTAACGAAAACGAAAAAATCACATTTCTGTGATATTTCACAACAAAAAATATACGTTTCCTAACTTACAAAAACCTGTTGTTTTTTCACCAAAACTAGTTTTCTCTCTGCGTCGTTTTCTCTCTACGCTGCATCTTCATCCAGGTTTGTGTTTATTTTTGTTGCTTGTTATTGCACTGTATCTTTATTATTCTGTTTCACGTATTTGTTATCTGGGTGTGCTTTTGTATCTCTTGTTATTCGTTTTATTTGTTTCCACGGTTTCTCTGGTCTTGTCATTGCTAGAATTATAAGTTGTCATGATTAAGATGCAAAGGTGGTTATAGTGGTGGGTGGTTAATGATGGTTTTTTGAAGAATGATTGATCAGAAAAAAGATTGATTAGAAAAAAGATATGGCACTAGCAGCCATTGTGTTATCAAGCAGTGCATGTTGGCTTTTTACAACTAGTTTAGGTGCTCGTGCGCGAACAGTTGATGGAGAAGGATACTCAAGCGAGAGAAGCTCTTTCGTTTTAGTTTCTGGAGCTGGAATGTAGTAATACTCAGTAGAGACTGTTTTATTATACTATTGTTGTGGGGTTCTACCTATAGCAGAAGAGTCAGATGGGTTCACACCTTTGGTTGGGCTGGTTAACATAACTGAGAGCAACAAGAAGAGAGAAATGTATTTTAAGTACTAGCTGCAACATGGCTTCTGTTGAGCAACAATATGATATAGGTTAAGAGTTTATTACAAAAGTGAACTTTAACTACATGTCTTCATAGCTCTTGTTTTGTTGCCAAAACCTTATATGTACGTGCCTTTCATGCTGCCTTTCATGCATTAAATGCATCTATTTACGTTCCTTTCATGCATTAAATGCATCTATTGATGTTTAATGCATTTCTCTGTTGAAACATTAAATGCATCTCTATTTACATGCCTTTTTTTATATATTTTTTGGACTTGTTGCTTGTAGCAATTTGTAGTTCACTAAATGAGAACCTCTTCATATGACCAATATCAAATTCATAATCTTGCTGAATTGCAAAGGATATTGGTCATTAATCTTTCATCACATTCATCCCAAAACTCCAAATTTTTTTGACAGTTTAAGAAAGTTAGGCAGACAACTAGTACATAAGGATGGGGATCCTAAAATTCACGTTAGTACATTCCTTAGAACAAACTCTAAGTACTTTAGATTATGCACACCGTGCCAAGAACATCAAAAGCAAGCTAGAGATTAACCAAAAAATGATGAAATCTGCTATGATTAAGGATCTGTACTATGAAATTAACCAGTTGAAGCAAGAGGTTTATGCTGCAAGAGAGAAAAATGGAATCTACATACCACGAGATAGATACCTTCAAGAAGAAGCTTAAAAGAAGGCAATGGCTGAAAAAATAGAGCGCATGGAACTTGACTCAGATTCCAAGGATAAGCAAATGATGGAGCTTTAGGAACAATATGATTCCCAGCTAGATTTAACTGAAGAATTAAGTGAGAAGCTTGAAAAAACCAAGAAAAAGCTTGAGGTGACTGAGAATTCATTGTCTGATCTGGAGAAAAAACATAGATAGGCAAATGCAACAATAAAAGAGAAGGAATTTTTAACATATATCTACTCAAATCTGAGAAAGCACGGGTGGAGCGTGCATTTGAGCTCCAGGCTGAGTAGGAAAGTGTTGCATCAGATGTGTCTGGATTATTTGCAAAATTAGATCGGAAGAATAAAATTGAAGATGGGAATAAGGTGCTAATTCAGAAATCCCAATCCCAGTTAACCCAACAGCTTGAAGTGAACTTACTCTGCATGTCTTACTAACCGTATGTTTTTTCATGTGAACTTACTCTGCATGTTACAAAATGTGAGTTGCATTTCTTCACGTAAAACCGTCAGTTTTTGCGTGAGTTTGATATGTTTACGTTAAAACCGTTGGTTCTCTCTGCATGTATTCACGTAATTGCTCTCGTTAAACCGTTGGTTTTTGCGTGAATTTGAAGCTCCTCTTATGAACTTACTTTGCCAAATGACTTTATTATCTTCACGTAATAGCTCTTGTTAATGTAGAGAACCGATGTTTTTTTTAGTGTTAAGTACAATGCATTGTCAAATATTTATTTTAAACTATATTTAGCATTTAATACTTTGTAAATATTATTGTGATTGATATCACTTATATGTTATTACATTTAGTTATGGAAGGCTTGAACAATATGAATGATGACAATGATTGTATGGAAGTAAAT
>JAOTAX010000005.1:39810186-39840753 GCA_025629825.1 Erythroxylum guanchezii | reverse complement strand
TTATTTTAATATATTTTTTAATTTTTAGGATTGTATAGGAGCAATAGATGGTACACATATTGATGCACATGTTCCAATCGATGAACAAATATCATGCAGGGGCAAAAGAATTAATCCAACCCAAAATATTATGTGTTGTTGCTCATTTGACATGTGATTTACATATGTAATGGTGGGATGGGAAGGTACAGCAAATGACTTTCGAGTTCTTTTGGAAACAGTGACAAATCCAGAAAATTAATTTCCTATACCTTCATAAGGTATTATATTATTTTAAATAAACATACTAATTATGATTCATTTTAAATATTTTTTGTTAATATTATGTTCTTTCTATGTTAGGTAAGTACTATTTAATTGACTCGGGCTACACTAATATGCCTGGATTTCTTTCACCATATTGAGGTGAAAGATATCATTTACGAGATTATAGAGGCAGAGGAAGACCTCATGATCCACAAGAATTGTTTAACTACAGACATTTTTCATTAAGAAATATTATTGAAAAATGTGTTGGCGTTTTGCCATACTTAAAAACATGCCGAGTTATGATATGAAAAAACAAAAATACATCATTGTTGCTTGTTGTGTTATACATAATTATATTAGAGTGCGTAGACAAAGCAATGAATTATTTGAAAGTAGTGCTAAAAATGACGAACAAATTAGTGGAAGTGAAAATGAAGATGCAAGTTCTTAAGTGAAGTATAATATCATTCCAGTACAATTTCGAAGTATGTCTTGGAAGCGAGATGAAATTGCTAGACAAATGTGGAGTGACTATATTATTTCTAATTGATTTATGTTTCTTTTTGTAAATGATAGTACTATTATGTTTTCAAGAATTATAATATGATGGACATATTTTATTTTTTTGGTAATTATGATGGACATATTTTATTGATTAGAACGACTTAATATAATTTCTAATTTATGTAATTTTATTATGTACAATTAATGTGTAATTTTTTAATAATATTTGATTTGCATATATTTAATTTTAGCTATAACGATAATTAATTAATTTAAAAGTATTATTTATTATATTATAATTATTATACATAATAGTATAATTACAAAAATATAGAAACATGATAATAAAACCAAACACATTTTTGTTTTCAGTTTTTTACTAGAAATCTCAACTAAACAGGTTTTTGTTTCCAGTTTTTATATTACAAATCTCAACCAAACATGTTTTCATTTTTTTAGGAAAAAACAAAAACAAAAATATAAAACAGAACCAAAAATCAAAAACAACAACAGAAAAACAGGAGTGGAACCAAACGACCTCTTAAGTATTTTAGTTAACAATAACAAATATCGGAACTAATAAAAATTAAATATTTGCATGTCAAAAATATGTTCAATAAATTTCTGTATCAAAAATAATGTTTTAAAAACTGAACCAAAAGTTAACTTTATAATACAAGAAATTTAGAATTAAAAAGTTTAATCGATATTAAATTGTCATAAAACTAATTTAAAATTTAAAATTCAAAATATGATTTAAAAGGAAAATTCAACGTTTAATAAAAAAGATAATTAAATAAAATTAATAAATTAATTTTAATTAAAAATTATTAATAAAATTTTTGAGTTTTTATAAAAAGAATACAAAAAGCATAAAAACATTGTCTTTGTGCAATTTATTACACCTCCTGTTGTAATAATTATCTAAATATTAACATAAAAGCAATGGTGGGTACAATATGGTGCGATGTGGGAGTACCAATCAAGTGGCTCCAAGCCGTTGATGAGGTTTACAAAATGAAGTCTAATACACGTAAAAACACTGTGAAAACTTGATAAACGTAGACTAGACTCGATTACACCGGATCACCGCTTGTTCTTTGCTTGGATAGAGACAGTCGGAGAAGATACTGAACCAAAGAGGAGAAGAAGCCAAAACCATCCCTTCTCCCTGAATTTCAGAGATAATATAGGAAGTAGGTAAATGGTAAGTGAGAAGAAGAAGAAACTTATGGGGCTGTTTGTGGCAATGATTTTCGGTGTAGCAGTCTACTTCAAGCTCTGGTCTATTGATTACGCTATCTCCTCTGATGACACCGAGTTGTTGAGGTTTGTTTATGTATATATGTCATTCCTTGGTGTTTGTACGTGTTGTTGGTGTATAATTCATATTCCTAGGCGATGTGTTTGGCTGGTTTTGTGGGTGCTGTAAAAATGCTAATTTGCAATGGCTTTCAAGGCCTTTGATTGATAAAGATCCTAACTTCTTGGTTGTTTGGTTGAGTTTTGATAATTGCGGTAATGGGTCCTTTTGTTTTTTCTAAAATGTGAAAGCTTTGGTGATTGGGGCTTTTTTGTTGGCGAGGTTTATGCCCCATTTTTCCTTTGCTTGTGGATTTGACTTGCTAATGTGGAACTTTTGAGTAGAACTTGTTAGGTTGTCCCCTATGAAATGTAGTTCGGTTAAATGTAGGAATGATGCTTGTACGTCTCTGATCCTTCGTAATGACTAATGATAGATTTAATTGAGTGAAAAAAAGACAGTCGTGCTGGAGATCCAATTGGATATTAGATCTAATGTTTTCTCATACTGATTCCTTTAGTTCATTATAGGTTCTGTTCAACTTTAGAATTACTTTTTCAATCTCTCCTCCTACAGATACGATTTCTTTTATTTACCTGTATTAGCAGTAGTCAACTGTAAATATTGATTTTCCATATCTAGGGTCCTTGATTTAAGGCTTAATCTGTATTTATTTGTATCCTATTTGGATTTAAGAGCTAATTCAAGCTCCTTCTTATATATAAGAATATCATTTATCAGTAATGAAAGATAAGAGAGAAAGAACTCTCCTTTTATGTTTTGGAATGGTATCAGAGCAGTTACAATAGTAAGTTTTCCATGGCCGAAGACACTTCTTCGAGCATCAGTAACAATCAATCAAATACTACCGAAATTAACCTTGATGCCTCATAACCATACATCCTTCATGCTTCTGACAACCCATGGACAGCATTAGTAACCTGTCTCCTAAAAGAAAAAAATTATCCCATATGGCGTCGTGCTATGACTAATGCGCTCCAAGCCAAAAACAAAATGGGCTTTGTAGATGGAGCTATTACTCGTCCACCATCTGATTCAAAAGAAGAGTTTGCATGGATCAAATGCAATTCAATGGTCCTTTCTTGGATCTTCAATTCTCTTCATCCTATGCTACATGATAGTGTGGCATTTTTTGTGAGAGCACAAGAGTTATGGAGAGATTTAGATGAACGGTTTTCACAAGGTAATGCTTCTCGAATTCATCAATTAAAAACTGAGATGATGAATACCTTTCAAAAGGGAATGACTGTATCAGCACATTACACCAAGTTAAAGGGCATTTGTGATGAACTCTGCACTTATTCACAAATCCCACCATGTACCTGTAGTTCAGCAAAGGCACTTGCTGCAGAAAGAGAGAAAGAAAAAGTGCGCCAATTTTTAATGGGTTTGAATGAAAAATACAAAACTGCCTGTTCTCAAATCTTGAATACAGATCCCTTGCCTTCTTTATCTCATGTTTATGCACAGGTAGCCCAAGAAAAGCGACAACAATTAATAGTGGACTCGCAATTGCCTTCTGTTTATGCGGCAGCATTCTTGACAAATAGTTTCAGCAAATCCAACAACAATCGCAAATCTACAAGTAACCGTGACCTCTCCAAGCTATTTTGTGACCATTGCAAAAAGACGAGGCACACTAAAGAAACTTGTTTTGAACTACATGGCTATCCAGAATGGTGGGACAAAGGGAAGAAATCAACAAAGCCAAAGACAGCTAACAATACGCAACATATGGAGAAAACTGAGGGTAACAGTACCATGCCAATTGCTGATTGACGAATGAACAATATGCCCAACTCATATCTATGCTCAACCTTGACAAAAGTCATGCCTCTACAGCCAACTTTGTGGGTACAACCAACTTTGTTGGTAATGCAATTTTTCTACCCAATAATGAAAGTGAATGGGTCTTGGATTCAGGTGCCTCTGACCATATGACATTTCAAGAAAACTTCATTCCTTCGCACACAACTATTCCTTATTTCATGCCAATTAAAATCCTAGATGGATCCTTTGTGCCAGCAAAGTCACATGGAGATGTTTTCCCCTTACCTCTCTCATTACTTTAAAAGATGTGCTTCACATACCATCATTTTCTTGCAATCTTATTTCTGTCAGTAAACTAACCAAAACGTTAAATTGCTTGCTTATTTTTCTCCTTCCTTCTGTGTTTTACAGGACCTACCCCCGAGGAAGCTGATTGGAATGGGTGAATTGCGAGATGGTCTTTATTACTTTCGGACACTCAAAATTCCTATAGCAGTAACCAGTATTACTTCTGATTTGCATATTACTCTATGGCATTAACGTCTTGGACACTTATCTTTCGATAGGCTATCTCTTCTCAAGGATTTAAGTCCGTTTTCTTCTAAGTCTTTTAATAAATTTTGTGACTTTTGTCATCGAGCTAAGCAAGCTCAACCTTCTTTTCCTATTAGTGCTATCAAAACACATGAACCTTTTGAGTTAGTTCATTGTGATGTTTAGGGGCCATATCAAACTCCATCTTTATCTGGGGCTCATTATTTTTCAAGTATTGTAGATGATTACACCAAAACTACTTGGGTTTATTTGATGCAAACTAAATCAGAAGTTTACACTAGGCTGGTTTCCTTCATGGCCATGACAGTTCGACAATTTGGAAAACCAGTTAAGATCATTCGTAGTGATAATGGGATTGAACTTACTAATCATAGACTTCACTTATATTGTCAACAACATGGGATCTTAACTCAATTATCTTGTGTTTCTACACCCCAACAAAATGGAGTTGTAGAACGTAAGCATAGACATATTCTCAATGTTGCAAGAGCCTTACGATTCCAAGCAAATTTACCCATTAATTTTTTGGGGGGGATGCATTCTAACAGCAGTGTTTCTAATTAATTATACTCCTAACCCCCCTTTTGTCTAGCCAAAGTCCATATGAGCTTCTATTTTCCCACAAACCCAATTACTCACATCTTCGAGTGTTTGGATGTCTTTGTTATGCATTTGTTTTGCCCCAGTCAAAAGACAAATTTTCTGAACGTGCCACATCATGTTTCTTTATTGGATATCCCCATGGTCACAAAGGATACAAAGTCTATGACTTACATACACGTAAAAGTTCTATCTCCAGAGATGTTGTGTTTTACAAACACATCTTTCCTTACCACCACAAACCTCTCCCACCGCATTCATCCTCCTCTCAATCCACCAATGTACCCATACCGTTACCTATTCCTGACCATGACTCCATTGAACCTATTCCCCATACTACCTCTGAACAAATAGACCCACCTTCTCCAAACACAAGTCATACAATTCCTACTGACCTTGATATACTTGCCTTACCTATAGATGCATCTGTCACTTCCACTACCATTCAACCTCTTATACCACCAATCACACGCCCTCAGGCACTACAAAATTGCCATCTTGCTTCCACGACTTTCACGTTGAGTTGCCAAAGTCATATGCATCTCGGTTCACCTCTTCTAATCATGCATCCTCAGGTATGTCTTATCCACTCTCCCACTTTCTTTCATATTCTAATTTCACTTCTTCCCATGCTAGCTTTCTGGCGGCCATCACTCAACATGATGAGCCAAAATCCTATACACAGGTCATTAAAGATGTTCATTGGTGAGAAGGAATGCAAAAGGAATTAGAGGCATTTGAACAAAATCATACATGGACTTTGGAGCCTTTGCCGCTTGACAAGAGACCCATTGGTTCCAATTGGGTTTACAAGATAAAATACCATTATGATGGAACAATTGAGCGATACAAAGCTCGTTTGGTGGCCAAGGGTTACACACAAGTTGAAGGACTCGACTATACTGAAACTTATGCTCCAGTAGCAAAACTTACCACAGTCCGAACTTTATTGGTAGGAGTAGCAGCCAAATCATGGGAATTACACCAACTTGATGTTCATAATGCTTTCTTACATGGGGACCTTGATGAGGAGGTGTACACGACACCACCACCTAGATATTTGTCTTCCACTGACAATCGTGTCTGTCACCTTCGCAAATCCCTTTATGGTTTGAAGCAAGCATCATGCCAATGGTTTGCTAAATTTTCTAATGCTATCCTTCAATTTGGGTTTACTCAATCAAAGGCATATACCTCCCTCTTTATCCATTGTCAAGGTAATTCCTTCACTATGTTGCTTGTATATGTGGATGATGTTATTATTGCTAGCAACAATAGTGCCCATACTTAAGGATTATCTAGATGCTTGGTTTCACATTAAAGATCTTGGTCCTCTAAAATACTTCCATGGGCTAGAGGTGGCTCGATCTCCTAATGGCATAGTACTATCTCAACGCAAATATGCATTAGATATTTTGCAAGAGGCAGGTCTCCTTGGTAGCAAACCTTTAAATTTTCCTATGGAACAAAATCCCAAACTAGCCTTGGATGATAGTGTTATACTTGATAATCCAGGTGCCTATCGACGTCTTGTTGGACGACTCATTTACTTGACAATCACTCGACCAGATATTTATTACTCAGTTCATATTCTCCCTCAATTCATGCAACAACCTCGTCATGGCCATTGGGCAGCAGCTATTCGTGTCCTACGATACCTCATCATGGCCATTGTTTCTACCATAAGAACCTGATCTTCAACTTCATGCTTACCGTGATTCCGATTGGGCTGGTTGTCTAGTTACTCGACGTTCACTTATTGGTTACTTTATTCTTTTGGGTTGTACTCCGATTTCTTGGAAAACCAAGAAACAAACTACTGTTTCCCGCTCCTCTGCTGAAGCTGAATATCGTTTTATGGCAGCTACCGCTTGTGAACTTATTTGGCTTCGCACTTTACTAAATGATTTTTTGGTTCTTATTTCTTCATCTGCTCAATTATATTGTGACAATAGTGCTGCCCTTCATATTGCTACAAATCCCGTGCATCATGAACGCACAAAACATATCGAGATTGACTGTTATTTTATTCGGGACTGTATCAAATCAGGGTCCATTGCTACCACACACGTTCCCTTTAAACTCCAGCTTGCTGACCTCTTCACCAAAGCTCACGGTTCTCATCAATTTTCTTCTCTTGTCGGCAAGTTGGGCATTCACATCCTCCGTGCTCCAACTTGAGGGGGGCTATTAGCAGAAGTCAACTGTAAATATTCATTTTCCATAGATAGCGTCCTTGATTTAAGGCTTAATCTGTATTGATTTGTATCCTATTTTAGTTTCCTTAATTTAAGAGCTACTCAAGCTCCTTCTTGTACATGAGAATATGATGTATCAGTAATGAAAGATAAGAGAGAAACAGCTCTCCTCTTATATTTTGGCAACCTGCCATGATAAGATATGGAAACGGACATAATTTTTTTGTTCCTGGAAACTCCATTTGTTGAGCAAATTATATGTTGTACAATCTTAGTTATTAAGCTGCAACAGCTTCACCGATATGTTACTTTTTTGAATTCTATTATGCAGAAGACAGTTTGACCTGGCCAACAGGGAAGCAATGGATGAGTCTGCAGAGTGGAGGATGAAGTATGATGAAGAGACAGAGAGAGTTGCCAAGTGTGAAAAGGAACTCATAGAGGTATTTACATTGTTAACATAAATTTGTTGCCAACTGTGAAAAGGAACTCATATATGTATTTACATTGTTAACATAATTTTGTTATCTGAATTACTTAGCTGACTCCTAATAGCTTCTTGTTTTTTTATGGGAGCTTTTACCTGATCGATTTTGAAATTGGTTATCTTATTGGCCTGGATATAGAAAATGACACTTTTATACAAGGATCATTACAGAAAACCCACTTTTTTCTCTCCATTTCGTTGTTTTACAAGCACATCTAGGTAAACTAAGTTGTATCCAGATGTTACTTATTGTTTGTTTGTTGCATTCTCTTTGGCTCAGCGGTTTGCATCTCGTCTTCTCAACTATTATGTAGTGTATATTTATGCTTGGCTCCCCATTAAATACTATATCATGAGATTTTGTAAAATTATGGTACATGTTTTTGAGTTGCGAGTTAAATGCTGTAGAGAGGAGTGTGAACCATGGTGTTGTCTTTCAATCATTCGTGGGTTTCAAAGATGAGATGATAATAAATTGTTTACCTATATTAGGTGGTTGTTAATTCTATAATGTTATGCTTTGATAAAACATATCACCTGAACTTGACCTTGGTTTCCGTGGGATGGTTGAGTATTAATTCAGCATGCCATCGTCCCTGTTGTTGATTTTTGATTAATTGGAAGCATTTAAAAACTAAGGAGTCATTGCATTTTTATCTCTTAAAATTCCCTCTATTATGATATGGGAAGTTGCTTGTGACAGTTTAAGCAAAAGGTGGAGGATGCTGCTAGTGTTAACCAACAGTTGGTCATGCTACAAAAGGTGGGCTTCTGACATTGAACGCCACAATAACTTTTTGAAGTTACTCCAATACCTCTCTACATGCTTTGTAATACTCCAGTAGGTATAAGTATGGAGTTCGTTTCCTGCCTTTTATGTTTTATGACAAAGTTTCCTTAAAGAAGATTTCTGCTTAGTGAAGTTTCAAATGAATGTTAACTTCTTTATCTACATGTTTGAAATGCAATTGTTGGTTACTTGAGCAGGATCTCTAAGCTTACCACTAGGCTATGGCTTCCGTGTGTACTTTTGACTCCTGTGACCTTTGAATTCTACTTATCCTCCTCTTTACGAAACAGACATTGTTTCCACTTGAAATTTTGTGAATCAGCTTAACTTTTTTCAACTCTACAGGAAAACATGTCCTTGGTGGAACGCATGGAAGCTTTGAAGAAAGAGCTACAGTCTGCAAAGCTGAAGTGTAGCTCGTGATAGAGCAATTGATTGAACAGAATTGTATCGAGATATGTAAGAATACGCCAATACTTGGCTCTTACTATAGAGAAAAACTGACCCGGGAAAGTTTTAAAAACAGGGGGATTGCAGTTTGTGTGCTGTGAAGGGAGGAGGTTTACTGAAGTAGATATTGTTTTCTCACAACTTTGTACGCCATATGTACCGGTTTGTTAGTTCTCAATTGAAGATGTTAAAGAGGAACGCGATGCTGCATTATTAGTCAATGTTTCCCTTTTCTTCCTTCTTTTGTAGGCTTAACACTGGGAGGAGGCATGATTTTTCTCGCCTCATGCTCAACAATGTACAAGAAAGTTCGATCCAGGAGCTCATCTTATATTTTGTTCAATTCAGGATAGAGGTTAACTTGAATTTTACTCGTCAGAAATGCTTCAAATTTGAAGCTTTCTGTTATATTTTCTCCAATTTTGCTTGTTACAAGTGCTTCAGATTGCACCTCTCAGCTGATGACTGGTTATGAAGGCCAATGATGAATTTATTAGTACTTCTACTGCCATGGAGTTAGAGACAACAGAGGCCTAGGAAAAAAAAAACAATGGAGTATAAATAAAATAACAAAAATAGTTCGAAGCAATTAATCCTTATATCAAATATTGAAACAATTTAAGTTACAAAAATTCAACCAGCCTACAATCAGAAAACTGTACAGAGAGTAACAATAAAATTTGAAGTAGACGTCATACTCCCAACGAATGTACCTGTTGAACAATTTGTTCATACTTCCCTTGCACACTGATACAGCCTCCTCCTGATCGACCATTTTCGACATTATCAAGTTCTATTGATCTCTTCCCCGATCTCTAACTTCTTGGTCTCTCATACGGGCTCAAGACTTGCATAAGAGCTCATGTATGAGGGGTCCTTAGGGGACATCATGTTCACGCATGAGAAAGAGAACATGCGTCTCAAAGTTGGTCAGTACACAAACCCACCCTTTTACATATACAGACTAATGATTGATCAGATAGAACGGAAAAACCATTATGTGGCTGCGGATTTCTGAGTCTCTTAGGCGTAAATGGAACACCATTCTTTTGATAAGAAACTATCATGAGGTCAAAGATCATATTGAATCTATAACCACTGTGAAATTGCAGAATCTATAATATTTCTTCTTGTAATAACAAATACAAAACCCTGCAAAGACTAATGGAATTAGTGTTTAAGTAATTATACTAAATATGAAACACCAAAGACAACAAAGGATAAGGAAAAAGGAAAGAACTACAGTAACTGAAGAAATACTCGTGTGACTCTGAAACTCTTATGTACCAAAATCTTCTTATGGGGAAGCCAATGACCAGAAATTCATGAGAAAGGAGGGTGTCATCGCAAACCAGCTTATAAAAGCCATAGCCGTAGCAGTTTCAAACCTAGTACAATGGTTAACTGAGCACCTATTCAGATCATTTCCAATGAGGACAGTAATGCCCGCGGATGCACAGGCAGCAGCAAATGTAAGGGTGGATGTGATCTACATCAGGAAACAAAGAAACCAATCTTTTAGTTGGTGAATGAATAATATTTGAATAAGTGCAGACATTGGCATCGACAAAAGTAGAGCATAAATCACACAATGAGCACACAATGTCCTGGTTTTGAGGCCAGGGTGTCTGCTCTGCTTATATTGAAAACAGAAACAGCATGATGAAGCCAAGAAGCCATGGCCTTACAAGTTCCAAATGCAGTAAGCTAGTGATTAAGCAGAAACTTGTAATTGAATCCTTTCGTTTATTCTAATTCATACCAAAGATTAAGTAAGATAACGATTAACAAAGGGCAGAATATCTAACATTAAGTGAGATCAGAATAGTTCTTGGAAAATAACAAAGACGTTCAGACACTGTCAAGTAGCCCATTGATTCTTGATGCTCCAAGAATCCGTCAACAAGAAAAGTTTAAAAACCAGATAAGATACGAAGTAGCGTATCCAAAACCATGTAACCAGGACCTTCTTTCTGAAATGCTCAAAACAAATTAAAAGCAGATTCAATTGCTATATATCTGGTGATCCACATGCTTTTCAACTAACAGGGAAAAAACCAGAGAGCTATAACTCAATCTTTCAAAAGAGGAGGCTAATGATGAGAAGCTAGAATTAATATCAAATGTGAAAACATATCCAGTCTCCTTTCTTCTTCCATCTCCATTTTCAAAATGACTAACAAACACGTAGTACAAACCATGCGGAGTACCAACTCCTTTTTCCTCTTTCACTATCAAAAGGATTAAGACCATGAAGGGAAACCAAAGAGTTGATGAAATGACTAAATAATGAAGCAAGCAATAGCAATATTGGCCCAGTCTTGTGGTATGATGACAGCAGATATTCTAGCTATATTTCCAGTATTTCGCATTGAAAATCACTTTCAACTGGGGAGTAAAAGTTTAGAACCAAGATTTATTACATCATCAACAAGCTGTAGCTCTGTTGGTACACAGGTTGTCCTTCGGCTATATCTGGCTCAGATTCAAACCCCGATACAACCAAAAGAAAAAGGTAAAGTGCATCAAATAGTCTAAAAGTCTAACCAAGAGAACGCGTCCAGAAAATTAGATAAGCCCCAAAACTTCATGTAAATCAAAACAGAATTTGTAAACTGTGCAACCTTAACCTTTATGTGACTTAAATCATCGATATTTAGGCCACTGTAAATTTGTAAAAGGAAAAAAACTTGACAAATAGTTGATAGATATAAAACACAGCCAAAACAATTTCCGCTACAAATGAACCATAAAAATATCTACATCTCGTATTAATAAAATCTCATAACAACCATACCGATCCTACAACATGATCATATATGTTCTATCTTTCTTGAGGAAAACATGTACAGCACCCATCCATAGTTTGCAATCCAATACAAAGCATAGAGTTTAAACAATTCAACGTAGAATTCAATGAAAGACAGCTCCGTCACACACCTTGCAAATAAAATTTTGCACGCTCACTTCCTAAAGAAGCAAGAAACAAGGACGGAGAGTCAAGAAAAGAAGATTTTACCCCATCACCGATAGCAAACAGACGAACGATCACTCGCTTTCGCAGGCTTCGTCTCACCAAAAGGGCATAAACATCAACAAGTGCCAGCGACAGGCTCCATAAAACTTGTAAGCCCACAGCAATAACAAGATAACTGATAAAAGTAAAAACGAACAAACCACGTCAGATTCGCCCTTCGTACTAGATACAAACGACACGGCACATCTAATCATAATGTTGTATCGAACTACGAGAACCAACAAAGAAAAGAAATCATTTTTGTCAAGCAACGTGGATAAACTCCAGTACCCAAATCATAAAATGCTGGAAATGGAAGCATAACTTCAAAGTTCAAAACTTCACATACAAAAGAAGCAACAATACAAACACGTGAGTGTCAATCCATCTCCACAGATCATTCATGTGGGCCCAAATGCAATCAGAGGGTGGGGAGATCATTGATACGTAAGGCCTCTAGAGCATTTAATTTGATGTTACAATTCCGCCCGCAACCAACAGGAATACGAAACCGACAAGTCAAAAAGAAACAAAAGCATACCAAAACGCCGTGACGGTTCGAAAGTCTTTAGTGGTGGCCATAACACATACGGAGACGACACCGAACGCGCACTGGATGAGGCGAAGTGTGAGGCCGCCACGTGTCCCGGGCATACCCTGAACGTCCTTCATCCTCGTTCTGGGACCATTGTGGAGGCCGCCGTCGATCAAGGGCGGCGCTTCCACCGGGTGCACCGTAGGTCTGCTAACGTTCATCTATCACCCAAAAAGCTCAAGAATTGGAAGGATATGAATAGAGAAACACGAAGGTTGTGGCTTTTTGGGTAATGGGGGTTGCTACAAAAAGGGGAATTTTCAGGGAAAGGTAAAGTGGAGCTAAGAAGCATAATGAGTTTACCGGCCTGATTGTTTATGTGTATGTTTTACACCTTTATGGGAGCTTGTGTTGCGTTGTGTTATGACTGGTGATTTGTCCTTCTTCAAGTCAGTGTAAACCCAAGTCAACGTCCAACTGTCCATTGTGGCTTCTTTCTCATCTCGACCGTTCACTCAGACTGCTTGAGCACTAGGTGCTGTAATATTTATTAATCCATATATTTTATACGAATATATATATATATGTTAATAAGTGAATTTAATTATGTTGAATTATTATTTTTAAATTTTTTAATAATTAAAATATTGTCTTCAAGTTTTTACAAGTGTTAATAATAATTTAATTCATTATTTGAAAGAATTTAAAAACTATTTGATGAATAATTTATCTTTTATAATTTCATAAAAGTTAAAATTTCGAAAAATCATATAAATTTTAAAATGGCTATTATCCCTAAATTTTAAATGACATATAGAAAAATGTTATGAACACAATTGATGCTATTTATTTAAATAAGAATTTGAATATATTTAATAAAGTGTTAAAGATTCAGGATATTTAAAATGATTGGCCTTTAAATAATAAACTTATCTTTAGAAAGAGTATTCTCTATCTATTTTAGAAAAGAAATATTATTTTAAACATAAAATATGTTTGTTAATTTAATTATTATTTTAATATAAGTTTGATAAAATTATTGTTAATATTTATTAGTAAATGAAGCATTTTTAACTTGTTTATTAATATAGAGAAAAATATTGTAAACCAAATTATTATTTTTAATTAACAAAGAGTCAAACCTATAAATGATAAAACATAAATGTAATCAGTTAATTACGTTCGTAACTTGACAATAAGTTTCCTTCTTTTCCTTCTTCTTTTTCTTATTATTATTATTGGTAACATGATGTTTTATATTATTATTAATATTGTTGAAAAGTACTCCACCGTATGCAATTGCTTTTTTTCTTTTTTGGGATAAATGTGCAATTACTATTGGCCAGTTGATTGCAAAACATGTTGACTTAGTCCTTATATAGATAGGCTTTTGGAAGGCTAATAAGAACTTTTTTTCATCACAAAATTTTTTTAAAGAAAAATAAGTGTTTGGCTGTAAAATAAAAAAAAACGCTTTTTTAATAGATATAACTTTTTTAACAGTCAAAATATAACTTTTTAATAAGCTTAAATTTGGAGCTTCTAAAAAAAATACTTTTTCAGGTAGATTTTTCAAATCAATTAATAAACGTATTTTTTAATCCCTTTTATCCTTATGTTTTACACATAATTTCTACAATATCCATAAACTCATCTTTCCGTTTATTATATATTTAACTATTTACTCAACTTAAATAATTATTTTGAGATTTATATAATATTATTGGCTTTTTTATATGTTTTAATATTAATTTTCGATATTAGTTTACTTATGTTGTAATCTATATAAAAGATTTGGTTAGATATATTTTCATTTATGTTTCATATGATTTAAAATTATATGATAATTAATATATTGTGCTTTGCATATTATTTAATATACTTTAAATAATATTTATATGCATAAATAATTTTATTAAAAAAATATAGTTAAAATTAAAAGTGTTTTTTTATTTTTATGTCGCTAAATAGTCTACTGTATAAAGCTCTTTTAAAAAAACTCTTTTTAAAATGACAACCAAACAGTCAACTAGCTTCTTAAAAATGTTCTTCTAAAAAAAACCCTGCAAAAAAAATTTAATTAATAAAAACTCTACAAATATAAGCCCATCCAAATAAAAACTTAGCAGCTAATGCTTAAGTTTGAAATACTCTATTAAGCAGTTGGTACATAATTAATATGTTTATCACTTTATCAGGCCTTATGAGTCTGATTCAGATCCAAAGACGGGAAGCTTCGTTCAGGTCCAACCCAAAGGTCTTCTTCATAGCCTAAAAGACATATAATAAGAGCTTATAGGCATCTAAAATAGTATCAAAGTAAGAACAGAATTGTATTCGTACTCAAATCCTATCTCGCCAAGTAGAAGTGTTTTATCTTTAATGTGCACATTTATGTCATCTTACTTTACCAACCCTCTTCATTCCATTTATGGGGATTAACTTCACATAAATTATTGAACTGCAATCCTCGTACAACTCCTATATCAATAACAGCCCATTGGTTTCAAGTTTCAACTAGTCAAGATCACAGGTTGACGATTCTCGTTTCTTGGTAGTTTCCGAACCACAGATTACATGAATAGATGAGGAACGCGATAAGGCGGTGATAAGTACCGAACTAAAGAGGAATTAGATTCTTGACGGGCCGCTTTCGGTGGAAGGTGGACCACCTGCATCAGATTCCAACTCTAGCCCTTTAAAAAGCTTCGAGTTGGTTGGAGAACTAGATTAAAATTTTTTGGTTTGGAGAAGCTTGATATTGTTTTCGTTGTTGCTGTTGATCGAGGATGCTTGTGGTGTTGAACGGTAGGTTTGAGACGAAGGTGAGGGTGGAATGCCAACCGACCACCACGATAAAGGAGCTGAAGGATGAGGCGAAGAGACAAACTGGCACCCCCTGCGAGAAGATGAAGATCAGGAAGTGGTGGACGACTTTAGAGGACGACAAAACACTCCAGCATTATAGGATCGGGGATGGCGACGGACTTGACCTCTACACTTATGATTAAGGTTCATTTCGCCATGCAAATCAACTCTTTGTGGCTTAAAGAACTTGCGGAATCATATTTTGTGTTCAGATTTAAACAAGCATTTGGTTTTTCCTGTCTCAGGCGAGCATCGGGAGCGAGCGTCGACGAGGGCTCTACTTTACTATTTACAAGAGACATGATATTATGTTCTGCTAAGTTGTGTATTATGTACCTGCTAAGTTGGGTGCCGAAAGACCTCCATGTTATTGAAGGCATAAGTTTGTAATCAAAGTTTTAAGACTATGTGTTTGTAATAATAAGTTCACTATTGTTTGATTAAGCAAACTTTATCATATTATCTTTAGTTTGAGCAAGCTATGCAGATGAACCACTTGTTAATCATGCAGAAGCTTAAGAACCTTGTCAGGGAGGACTTGGCGTTGGTATTTCTTGTCTCTTCGTTGAATAACATTTGTAATTCGAGCAATTTGTACGTAAGAAACAAATACACTTTCTCATTCATCTGGGTTCGGCCTTGGCGTGGATTTGAGCAATCGAAAGTAAGGAGATATTAATTCCTATGACTTGAAATGAGCTTCTCCATAAATTTGTACACATTAATAATATTAAAATTATATAAAATCTACTAATTTAAAAAATGTACTCACGATTAAATAAATATACACTTAATTTATTAAAATTTTATTATATCTTATCAATCTAATCAATTGAATACGAATCTACTTCAATGAATGGTATATATAAAATGACCATAAGATAATTATAAGATTTCGATCCATTTTTACACCATTCTTTTAGTGAGACAGCGATATTCCACTACAAAAGAAAACGATTTTGGTGACGATATATAACCTTGTGGAAAGAAAAGTATTTAGCGACGAAAAAATTCGTCGAACAAATGGTTGCAAAAGCCTAATAACAAAAAATTATCTGCAACGTTTTAAATAAATAGTCCCTAAAAGATTTTGTTACGATTATCACTTCATGGCTAATAAGAATATGCAACAAGAGGAGAAATAGTTGCGAGTCACTTATTGTCACATTTAATTTTGGTAGGTAAAGGTAATTAGTTTTGTTTACATAGGTGCAGATAATAATGTTTACTAACGGTTTATTTTCGTAGCAAAATATATTTAGCTATAACGAAATGTTATTAGAGACGTTCTAGAAAGCGTAGCTAAAAAAATTTGGTGATAATTTTATATTTGTTAGGTAAAAACTTTTAGTGATGAATATTTATTTTATTACTAATTTAATATTTAATTATAATTATTAACAACAATTTTGGTTCATGTTATTATTTTAACATGGTTTGAATTATAATTTAGTTACAGTTTTGTAATTATTATGGATGACATATTGTTTAAATAATAATAAAAATAAAATAAAATAAAAATGTCTTATAATTAAAAATGAAATGCATTTTATACAAAAATATGTAATTAAATGTTAATTACAAAAGTTAAGAAAAAAGTTTATCGACAAACTAAGACTCCTCATCGTTACTGCTTTTGACATACTGTGACCTAAGTATTTGTTTGACCATCTTTTTTAGCTTAATCAACTCTCTTTCAATATAGTCTAGTTTTTGTTCATTATGTTTTAATTTTTCTTGAATATGGTCTAACTTTTCTTCATTATATTGTAACTGAGCCTTAAGCGATCGGCTCTTCTCTTGAAGCGTCGTTACATATACTGGCAGTGACGATGATGAACCAATTAGCTTAAGGCTATATCTAAGACCTTTGATATACCCTAATCTTGTACGAAGGACATTGTTGCAAATGTCATCTATATTGGGTTCATTCCTGTCAAACAATGATCTCTGCAAGAACTCCTGCATCTTGTCCTACAATTTAAAACACAAAATTGGGATGTAATTCAAATATTATTACTTAGTATTACAGAATAAACTAACTTTAAAATTAAAGTTTTTATACTTATATAATTATTTTGTGCCTTTTTAGACATCCATCCTTCATTCAAGAAGCTGAGTACTTCTTGTGGCTTCTTTCTTTATTTTGTTATGATTGTTTGACTTTAATACAATCCACTCAAATGTTAAGATTAAAAAAAATCCAATTAATGAACTATTTCATTCTTTACTAATCATTAAAGTTGTTCTTTGAAAACAAGTCCCAAATGCTTATACAATGAGCAAGCAAATTTATCATTAATCAAACTACATTTGATGCCAATATTGAGATTCAAAGTCAATAAAATTTCAACATAAACAGCATCGAGTTTAAATTGTATAAACCATCACACAATACACTATTACAAATCATATAGTTTTATATGTATAAACTGAAACTACCACTACTAAATTTAAATGAGTATCCAAATCTATCAATCAAATTCCTAGATATATTAGGTACATTAAAAGTTTCACATAAATCTAAGTGATGTCCAATGTCTAGGATTAAGCGACAAGTCCTGGCAACTTTTACTAGAACTCTAATTTTGTTGCTTATACAGACAAATCTTTCATTTGATCATGTGATTTAGGTCATAAGGAATATATACAGGGTATTAGAAATATGAGTATTACAATCAATATCAATCCATCAAATAGTAAAAGGAACTTTAGTAAGGTTTGTTTCAAAACATTCAAAAGCACGAAGCTTACCTTTCTTCTTAAACCATGCCTTATGTTTTAAACATTCCTTTTAAAAATGCCTAACCTTCTTACAAAAATGGCATTTGTGTTCATAATGTTCTTACTTGTGGATCTAAGAGGATTCTTTACTAACTTACTAGGTCCTTTCACTTTCTTACCTTTTCACTTTCTTCTTATGCTTATTTCGATTGTTCTACTAGCTCCTTTGTTCTTGACATAATTTTTTTTAAGAATTTAAGAAATCTATTAATGTGGAATGAATATAAAGAGAACATCATTGGAGAGGGACTCTTCTACAAACTAGTCAAATGACATAGTTTACATATATTAATGGACAAGAAAATGACAACATTTGAACCCTGACATACACAACTTAGGTAGGCCCTCTTGATACTTTTCTGGATTCTTCGAAAGATTACCCAATTAGAGTTAACTTCTCTTTAGGTTGCGCGACATCATTGGAGATCCAAGGAACCACTCCAACTCTAAGCAAACAGGAGCTCGTTCAGTCAAAGTAAGCGACAAAATCTACCGTAAATCATCTCTAAGTTACTAACTTCACATTGAATACTAGGATTTATAGGTGAAGCGTGGGGAAGCTTCCGTTAATGAGCTCACAGGTGAGTCTCCTTTCATACTTATATCGCCTGTCATATGTTCTTGACATAATTAATAGAGTAGCTTCCTTGGTTATTGAGTCTAATCTCTTCCTAAATCACTTATTGTGCAACTCGTGCACATTCCATTTGTCCTTTATGATATTATAGCTCATTTGGAAAGGACCACGCTTAGACGTTAATGAGTTTAAGATGAATTGCGTAAGGAAGCTTTCATCCACTTCCATTCCCAAGGACTTAAGTCTTGCTGCAATTCTTTTCATCTCCATGATGTATTCATTTATAGTACATGATCCATCAAATTTCACGGTGGTCAATGTACTCATAAGAGTCCCAGTAAGAAACTTGTCATTAGTTTGGTAACGCTCTTCCACAAACTTAAGTAATTTCTTAGCATTTTTAGGTTTCAAAAAAGTAGACTTAATATTGCCAATAATTGTCATCCTTTTATACATTAGACTCAATCTATTTGATCTTTTCCTGTTGTTAAAATGACTCGTTAGTGCTTAAAACATTTAGAGCATTTAGTTTTTCAGTTCTAAGTGCAAAATCTAAATCCAAAACCCAAGATAGAACTGGATTTATTCACTCTATTTAGAGAAGTACATTATAGCATGTGAGAGATTTTGATGCAAGGCAATAGCTATTACAGGAATTTAAAATTTAACATTAATGCTTTGAGTCTTATAATAACATGCTACATAGTTCAAAAAACTTCATAAATTATATATTAATGTTCACCTTTGGGCAATCCATTAACATACCATATAACATATAAAAATTTTCATAAATTGTTTAAAGGTATAATTTGCACCTCAATGTTTCAATAAAATTCTAAGTAAGTCCCTACCACTATCTTTGGCACCACTTTGCACCCTAACATTACTAAAATAGTAGTCATTGCACCTACTGTTGTTAAATATTACTCATTACACCCTGAAAGTGATAATAGAGATAACGGCAGTAGCTTATTTAGACCTATTGTGAAACGCTAAAGTGAAAATCACACCTCTAGCAAATGTTTAAAAAACATTTTTAAGTTTACATCAGTGTCTAATAGGTCTAAATTACCTAATTATGACATGCCATAAGGTAAATTTATGACATGCCATAAGGTGCTATTGGTACCATTTTAAAAATGCTAAGGTGTAACGTGATATCATAAACAACAGTAGGGAATAATTTAGATTTTTTGAAACCATTAGGGGTTAATTTGTACTTTTTACCTTCATAAACATACTAATGTTTACCTTTGGCCAATCCATTAATATACCATACAACACATAATGATGCTAATTTGTACATAATTCAATAATTGCACATACACCAACTAGAAATATTTACTATTTTTAAATATCTAAACATAACTAATTGTGTATATCCATTACTTACATTCATTTTCATTAACTATAAAATAAATAAACCACCTTTCTACGTTTTCAAAAATATTCTATAGCATTAAGTTTAAATTTATCCATAACATTACAATTAATTAGCAACAAATTATGAGAAATTGAAATTTAAAATATAATATTTGGAATTTAAAAAGAAAATAATTAATAATTAATAGTAATGGTCAGCGCTTGTGCTGGCCAGCTGGAATGATAGGGCATGGCATTGGCTGTATGGCCAATGCTAGTAGGGATGGTAATGCATCTGGGCCTGAGTTCGAGCCCGAGCTCGACTCGATTCGACCTGATTTTATTTATTTTTTAATTAGACATAGAAAATGATATCATTTTCCACAAAATCACCTCTTTTTTTTGTAAAAGTTATTAGGCCTAAGGTCGGGTTGGGCTTAGGTAGCCTGAACTCAACCCCAGACTAAGGTTCAATCAACCAAGGTGGCTGGACAGGCCTGAGCTTAAATGCCAACCTTAAGCATTGACCATAATGTCATCGCAACACCAGCCATTTCACTAGCTTTAGGACTTTATTCCAGGGGTTTGTGCTCCCAACAATTTCGTTACTTCTTATTTTTAAATTCCATACACAAACATCAATTTAAGGTTATTTATTATATATAATCATTAAATTATGAGAATATTTCTTTGTTGTTGTTGTTTTCTTAAAATTTTCATATTAGGATTCGTAAGATTCTATAAATCATGAGAAATTTATAGTTAAGGAGAACCATAAATTTCTTATAATAATGAGAAATTTATAATTAAGGAGAATCGTAAATTTCTTATAACAATGCTCTGATATCATATGTAAATATAATTTTTATGAAATATAACATGGTCTATAAATTCATGATTACTCACATACATCCATTCATATTCAAAATTGCATTCCATAGAAAGATAGTGTTTCTAAATACTAACTTTCTTTGTTTGTCAGTGATGTGGAAATGATTCACAATAAGTTCCTTACTCCATTCGTCTCTTTGTTTGAATTTTTTATTTCACTTTTCATTCTAGATGGTATTTCGTGAGAACATAAAAACCTATTAGGCAATCCTAATATACTTATAAAACTGACAACCATCAATCAATTTTAAACTTTCCATCATAACGTGTCAAAAGTTCAAAGGCTCATTTATTAAATTATTAAATTTCACTAATCGCCTTTTTAACATATGAGTCACTTAAATGAATTATTTCCAACATTTATAGATGACAATTCTAACTTCTTAATGTTTGATAGTCAATTTACGGCCATGGATGAATCTTTAGTTGTGTGACTTAACTTTCCTCCATGATAAGTTCTTTGTTCTATATAAAGACTTTTGAAGTCATCTAATAAAAGTGGTTTTTATTATAAAAAGAACTACTAGCTAAATGCCTGTTTAGTTAAGCTTTTGGAAGGTGAATAAGCACTTTTTTCTACCGCAAAAGTTATTTTAAAAAAAATAAGTATTTGGTTGTAAAATCCAAAAGCATTTTTTTAATAGATATACTTTTTTGGAAATTAAAATACAATTTTTTAAGAAGCTTAAATTTGGAGCTTTAAAAAAAAAACCCCATTTTAGCTTTTTTGGGTAGACTTTTTTCAATCGTTTACGTTTATATCGCAAGCATATGATACGACCTTAAACTTAGCAGACTCTCCGCTTCTATGGCAGTTGGTTCACTACCCGTCTACGTGTCTCAACACTTTCAAGCTCTTCTTTTCCCTCAAACCCGTCAAGATTCCACCTTCTCTTACTTTATTTGGTCCTCATCCGTAGTGAGCCCTTGGAAGCATCATTCCACGGTCGTTTGCTCTCAAGCCAAAGGAGGATGGCCCAAAGAAGACGAAGTAGTGTCTTGTAAGATAGCTATTTACTAGTAAAGTGTCGTTTATTGTATAGTTTGAAGTTGAACGGGATATGGGTTTCGCTTTGAATCTACAGCTTCATATAGGATACAAGCAATTTCAGACCTTTCTGCAAATTTCTGACTGTTATTAGCTTCTATCTTTATTTTGCTTGCTACGTCTTATAGTATAATGGCTTACGGGGTTGTAATTTATGTTTTGTTGTTTATTCGTTAATAGCTTCTGATCTTAATTTCGAAGCGCAACTCAGAATAGTGGAGTATCCAGACCCTTTATTGAGAGCGACAAACAAGAGAATTGATAGATTTGATGAGAATTTGAAGAAGTTGGTAGATGAGATGTTCGATATTATGTACAAGTAAGCTTTTAGAGTCTTGCAAGATATTTCTTTATAAAGAGTATCGATAACAGAAAAAGGCTTCTGGTATTGGAATTGTGGGGCTTTAATCGTGTGACTTCAAGCTTAAACCATACGATGTACCTTTGGCTCAAGCTTACTTCTTATGTTTGAAAGGTCCAGTGCTTCAGTCGATGGGTACCTTTAAACGTATCCGCACTCTTTTGAAACTATCATTTTCGTATATTTAAATTCTTGATGCCCAATAGTACATTTTAGTTATAGATATTGGTTTGAATGAACCATATCAACTTGCAGAGTGCATTATCCTCTGTCATGAGGGGTTCATTGGCACGGTAAATATATGAAATTGATGTGTTTTCGTTGTTGATTTTACTTTTGCATCTTTGAATAACACCCATAATGCTAACACTAGAAATCTCATTATCTTGTGTTTATAGATATTTCCTATTCTTACAAGGTGGTCGTTAAGTTAATAAAAGAATTTGATGAATAGTTTTTGTGCTAGCATCTATTGTTTCTTTGCTTTTTTGAATTCACATATTGGAGCTATTCTTTGTTCATTGGGCTACTCTGGTGTTCCTTCCCGACTTGCTACTAAAGCTTAAACCCATATTGTCTTTGTAATCATACCTATATTCTTGGACCATACCATATCCTTCCTAGTGTTACCTGTTATATTGGTCTAGTCTAATGTCAAATGCTCTACGTAACATGCCTTTTCTTAAACAAGTTTGTTTTTATTCAAAATCTTACGTATTAATGTTATTCTGGTAATTTTAAATGCTTTATTGAAGTATACATGTTATATTCTTATAAAATTCTTTGCTATTGATAGGTTTGTGAACAAAACGTCTTGGCTTCCTTTTTAACATAATTGATGGCATTGGTCTCTCAACACCCCAAGTAGGAATCAATATGCAACTTATGGTGTTTAATCCAGTTCGAGAACGTGGTGGAGGAGAGGAAATTGTTCTTGTTAATCCAAGACTTAGCAAATATGCAAAGAAAATGGTGCTCTTTAATGAAGGCTACCTATCCTTTCTTGGTATCTATGCTGTTGTAGAGGTACTTGCATTGCGCTTTGCCCTTGCCATGAAGAAATAAATGAAAATGTAGACGTTGAAGAAAATCATTTAGATGAACCACAAAATAATGAGATGAATGATGCAATAAAACATATTACAAATCTTCTTGTATTATAATAAAATGCATAATTTATTATGTATTTAACTATTTACTCAACTTGAATATTTATTTTGGGATTATAATATTATTTAGCTTTTTATATGTTTTAATATTTATTTTTTATATTAGTTTTATTTCCTACAAGAAAATGAGACATCCCTTTAAAAAATTTCTTACAAGATGGTTATCTAAGAAATAAGTAATCGTAAGGTGTAAATAAGACATCTCTTGTAGTGATGTAACCCTCAAAGTCTACACCAGTATCTGCATGATACATGTATCAATTTGAAGTCATTCAAAGCATGAAATTATTGCTGTCACGATTTAAATGAAAATGAATTTGTTAAACAATTGTAAAGTAAATGTAAACTCATTCCATTTATGAAAGACCTAATAGCAGTTGAATTTTTTCAAATCAAATGTAAACCTAATATATTGTGCTTTGCATATTGTTTAATATACTTTAAATAATATAGTTAAAATTAATAAAAGTGTTTTTTATTTTTATGTTGGCAAACAGTCTACTGTATGAAGCTCTTTCAAAAAAGATATTTTTTTAATTGACAGTCAAACAGTCAACTGCCTTCTTAGAAAAGCTTTTCTCAGAAAAGCTCTACTAACAAAAGCTCTATTAATATAAGTCCATTCAAACAGGTACTTGTGGCAAATTTTAAAGCATATGTCCACAAAGAAGTGGGTAAAAGTGAATTACACATCATACTCCTAACTATATCTAACAAAGTTCCATTACACTTTTCCGCCACACCATTTGTTGTGGTGTGCCTAGCATTGTATTACACATAAATACCACGTCTTTCAAGGAATTTAACAAAAGGACTAAAATTTTTACCACTTTCATTATATTTACCATAGTATTCACTACCTCTATCAGACTTGATTATCTTCACCTTTTTGTTTAGTTATCTTTTAACCTTGTTAATATAAATCTCCAAGGTGTTTACAACATCATATTCATCTTAAAAAATAGACATCTCTATATAATTATCTATAAAGGTGATGAAATATTTTTATTTATTAAAAGTAGGCACGTCATTTTCCACAAAATGACCTCTTTTTTTGTAAAAGTTATATGGCCTAAAGTTGGGCTCGGCTTAGATAGCTTGAACTTAAGCCCCGACTAAGGTTCAATCAACTAGGGCGGCTGGGACAAGCTTGGGCATAAATACCAACCCTAAGCATTGACCATAATGTCAGCCCAACACTAGCCATGGGGACTTTATTTCCAGGCGCTAATGCTCCCAACAATTTCGTTACTTTTTGTTTTTAAATTTCATACACAAATATTAATTTAAGGTTATTTATTATATATAATCATTAAATTATGATGATATTTCTTTGTTGTCGTTGTTTTCTTAAAATTTTCATATTAGGATTCATAAGATTCTATACATTATGAGGAATTTATAGTTAAGGAGAACCTTAAATTTCTTATAACAATGCTCTATAAATCATGAGAAATTTATAATTAATGAGAACCATAAATTTCTTATAACAATGCTCTGATTACCGTATGTAAATATAATTTTTATGAAATATACCATGGTCTATAAATTCATGATTATTCACATACATTCATTCTTATTCAAAATTGCATTCCATAGAAAGATAGTGTTTCTAAATACTAACTTTGTTTGTCAGTGACGTGGAAGTGATTCACGATAATTTCCTTACTCCATTTGTCTCCTTGCTTGTATATTTTATTTCACTTTTCATACCAGATGGTATTTCGTGAGATGATAAAAACCTTCATTGATCTTAATTTTGTTTCTCATTTGAAATTTATGAGTTGATTTAATTATTTTATCTTTTCTTTAATAAATATTTATATTTTATTTTATTCCATAAAAATGTCTTTTGACTTAGTCTAACCCATGTCCTGAATAAATTTTATAATATTATATTTAAGACATTGAAGAAAACATATCAATTATAAATTATGGCCTCTATTACTACTACAATATTTTTCAATTCGCATTTCTCTTGATTCAATAATTTCAACTAATATATGAGAATAACTCTTATCTTTAATTTTTCATATCAAAATTATAGAAAGGATATTGATAATTTTTAAAAATTAGAAAGTATATCAATAATATGTTAAATCATAAGAAATTTTACTCGATTTTTAAATTAAACTATTAAGTAGAAGAATTAAAAGCACAATCCTTAATGGAAAGAGAAGAAAGTGTGAGAACTTAACATGCTTTAGCCTGTTAAGACTGGGCCGTTGAGATGTCCCATACAAACAGCAACACGAGAAGTTAAAGCCAAGTCGGAAGTGACGACAACATGACGTTGTATTGGGATGTCGGTCGCATGGATGAGGCCTGAAGGGTCGACATGTCAACCAGAATCTCTGTCCAAATTTGGACAAGGGACTTTTTACACCTACTATAATAGATACATAGGCAGATGGAAAGTGAAAATCTAACAAAGTGAACCGATTCGGTTAAAAAGTGACTTAATATCGTTTTGTTTTGTCACCTTTTTTAAATAAATTATTTTAAACATCTTAAATTATAAATAAAATATTAAATATGTCTCAATTTATATTTTATATTAATATTTAAAAACTTATTTATACATATCAATTAGTAATAAAATTTAACTATATTAAACTAATATCTTTTGGAAATTTTGGTTACAAATATAGACAAAGCATACATGAAATAAACATTATAAATAAATTAATCAAATATCATTAACATAGTAACCACTTGACGAGGAAACTCTATTCACTAGTATCATGTCTTTTTTAAGTTTATTTTGAAAGAACAAATCTTAATATGTATCTTGTACTTGTAATTTTTAAATAATTCTTAGGTCAATAAAATGTTGTCACTCATACTTTTACAAAAGAATGTAAGTACCTTAACTTAAATTAATTAAGTCAGGTAAAATAGTCTTCAACCTATTGCCTACAATTTGTGTACTAATCTTGTACACCACAATGCTACAAGTACAAGCAATAGCTCTAAAGTCATTCATTGTGCGTTCACAAGGCATCCTACCGATCTTTTGCCACTAAAGAAAAGTAGATCTGGGTTCTTTATTTTATTAAGGTTGATGATATGATGTTACAACATCTTTGACAGGCGCCTTATCAAGTATTGGGCGACTTGGATTTGATTGCTCCACGAGTACTGACATGGCATTTTGTTTTAGGACAAGTCGCTTGGCGTGTAGTTTTTTTTAGAAGAATTTTTTAAGAAATTAAATGATTATTTACTGTCATTTAAAAAAGAACTTTTTAAAAAGAGCTTTATATAGTAATGTTTGATAATATAAAAATAAAAAATAATTTTAATTTTACTATATTTTATTTTGTAATAAAAATTATTTATGCATATAAATATTATTTAAAGTATATTAAACAATATGTAAATCACAATATATTAATTATTATATAATTTTAAATCATATGAAACATAAATTAAAATATATCTAACCAAATTTTTTATATGGATTATAACATAAGTAAAACTAATATCAAAAAAAAATATTTAAAAATATTTAAAAATCAAATAATATTATTTAATTTCTAAAATAAATATGAAGATGAGTTTGTGAGTATTGTGGGAATTATGTGTAAAACATAAAGGCAAAAGAAACTAAAAAATAAGCTCATTAATTGATTTAAAAAATCTATTAAAAAATCTATTTTTTTATAAGCTCTAAATTTGAGCTTCTTAAAAAACTGTATTTTAGTTGCCAAAAAAGCTATATCTACTAAAAAAGTGGCCTTTCATTTTACAGCTAGACATTTATTTTTCTTAAAAAAAGCTTTTGCGATAAAAAAATGCTTATTCACTCTCCAAAAGCTCAACTAAACAGGTGCTTAAGAAAGATAAGTTTCTCTCAAAGAGTACAAATGCATTAGCAAGTCTAAAAAAAACTTCTCACAGTTGACTAAAATCTACACCGATGCATTGCAGTCAATTTTTTAAAAAATTGAATCAGTAAAAAATGATTAAGGATTTAAATTTTTAACTATTATAAAATTAATATATAATAAACCAGAATAAAATTATAGGAATAATAAAAATATAATATTTTACTGAAATAAAATGAATATACAAATATTTATTAATGTGTAATGAATTAATAACAAATTAAATTTAATAATTCAAATTAAATCTAAATTAAATATAAAATTTATAATAATAATAATAATAATAATAATAATAATAATAATAATAATAATAATTAAAATAATAATTAAAATTGTATATTTGAAAGAGATTGTGTCTCTTTATTGTCTAAAGTTCTAAATTCTCCAATACTATCTAAAGATTCTTAAAGCAAGCTTTCACTCAAAGTATTTATATCAACTTTTTCTATTATAATTGTAATAAATTATAAATTAGTAATGTATGAAATTGTTTTCTATTGCAAATTTATAATACATTGTAGTTTAAAAGTTAAATATGATCAAAATAAGATATCAATTGACCATCATTAGATGTTATTAATTCATTCATTGTGACAAATGCATTTTTTTGATAAATTGTCTTTTCAAGTTCGTAGTAATAAATATCAGACGATGGTTCCTCTTCTTTGCTTCAAACATTAGTATGGCTAAAAAAAACCAACACCTAGTAAAAATCCTGCTACACACGGAATTTTGAGAGATCCAGTAGTACGCAGTCCCACCCCTAACTAGAAAAGAAGTTGTTTCGAAAAAAATTCAATATGGCTAATCGATATTGATTGTATTAAGCATAAGTTTTCTGCTTACTAAACACTCTGAATACGTAACAAAGAAAGTATAAAATCAACAATAAAATAAATTTAATGAAAAATAAAAATAAAAAATTTGTATTCTTTATTCTTAGATTATAACTAACGTAAACAAGGTCATTGAATCTTTGATAGTCCAAATGATTTCATTTCTTTATATGAACCACTCAAAAATGCTTCAATTACGTTCACATCCTGATGCAAAAATTGTTTGATTGAATAATCTAATGGCGAGTTTTATTCATGTTGGAGCATTTTCACCGAATAATCTTTATCACTCATCTGTATTTTAAATTAATAGTTACAAGAAATATATAATATTAATAAGTAAACGATGAACTAAAAATATGAAAACTTATAAGGCTATATTTTTTAATCATAAATTCTCTCTTTATAAATGATTTAGCAAAACTTTCTAAACCTTCATGATACAATTTAAGTTCATTTATAGCCTTTGATTGCTCGTCAATAGACAAAATGCCTTTGTATTCAATCACATCAAAGAGGCCGCCCATAATATCATTTGTATATGCGTCTTCACTATATAAGCAATATGGATTGAAAAAATAGGTTGTTAAATGGATCCTTTAAGTAAGATGTTTATCTCATTGTCGGTCAAGAATATCTACATAATGCTAAACAATTTCTCCTTCTTTTTAGAAAGACTCATGATTGTTTTGCAAGCTCTATTCATACCATCATATATACTAAAATAAGTTTTAATATAGAAATATATATAGTATACCTCCTAATTACTTTGTTTAATGTGAAACAAACTTTTATTACTATTAATTCTTTTACCTAAAAGATAGCTTCTCATCTGAGTCAACAATTTTTAATAACCCTAAAACCAAAGCCATAATCTTAATGATGATCAAGCAGGCATCTCAAAATTTATTATCTATAATAATAGCACAAACTTCTTTTTCTTTCATACTCTTTGATAACTTATAACTTAAAAATTGTTTACTTGTCACAAAATTTTGAAGTAATTGTTTATTTTCGTAAACACTTTTCAAAGAAATAAATGTAGTTGTAAACCTAGTAGCAACTCTCAACTTAATCTTCTTGCCTTCTTAACCAAGACAGAAATGTAATATGATTATACACAAAGTTATAATATTAGAAAATCACGTGAATGAATTTTTTATCATATGATTAGCTGCATTATCTGTAATAAAAATGCACAATATTTTTTTGTTCGAACCACTCAATAATTTTAGAAAACAAAATGGATAAAGTATGAGCACTTTTTATCATATCATAAACATATAACATACTTGAATTAACATTACAGTAAACCAAGGAATGAATCAAACTTCTTTGTGTTTGATCAATGCACCCAACTGTTATAATACTATATCACGTTATTTCTTGACTAGACCTATATATATCAACAATGAATTAACATTCCATTTTTAAATCTGGAAGGAATCTCATAATAAGAAAGTGTCATAAATCTTAGACCTATCATTGTTGTAACATCTAGTGCTCCATGAAAATATGATGAATTTAAAGCATTCAAAGAAATAAATTAATGATAAAACCATCTAGTCTATGTTTGTTTACATCAAACATCCTTATCAACCAAAACACTTTTTAAATTAGGTTGAAACGAGGAGTATTCTTGAAAGAAAATAAGAATATATGTTAATAACAACTTCCTCATTCCTTTATCTAATACTTGCTGTGCTTCATCATATTCAAAAGATATATTATAAGCCTCTTTATTTTTCCTTTTCTTTTTTACTTGTTGCTGTGAATAATTTTTATTCCTCTTATGATACATCAAATCGTACTTTCTTTTAAGAAATAATATGACCTTTGTAACACCCCACTCCCGCGTGACCCGAACCCGATATCGTTGGTGATATCCGAGTCCGTGCCCCGTGAGGGCGGCGTACTACATCAGTCGGTCAAAACTCAGTATACGATTTTTTTAAAAAACATTCATTCGCGCGGAATAGACAGTAATAATCTGAGCCCACGTTCAGAAATAAACAGTTTTAGTTTTAGACATAAACATTTTCAGTTATTACAATCATTCAACAATAAGTTACAATCATTTAATGTACAAAAAGCCATAACCAAATTGGGCTCATTACAGATACAAACATCCTTTACAGAAATTTCAGAATACAATTATGCGACACTAATGCAGACACGAACTGATCCCGACCTCTATCTTTCACTTGCCTACAGTAGACATACTCCCGTGTCAAACGGGGTACTCTTCAAGACCTGAAAAATAGATGCAAAATTTTGGTGAGTTTTTGCGAACTCAGTGAGGA
>JAOTAX010000005.1:39791790-39810086 GCA_025629825.1 Erythroxylum guanchezii | reverse complement strand
TATCATTTGGGGTTGAATTGAGGAAGTTTGCATGAAAGTAAGTGAGAGGTCGGTTAGGAGAGCATGATTAGGGTTTGTGCAAACTTGAGCTTTTAAGCATATCTTGAGTTGTAAAGCTCCAATTGAAGTGATTCTTTCTTTAAAGCACACTAGAGACATAAAGCTATGATTTCTACGAAGAAGTCAAATTAAAATTATGATTCGAAGATTTCCAAATTCTGTTCACAAGTAGGAGAATTGAGTTCAAGCATAGTGACTGATTTGCATGAACATACCATGGAACAATTTGTGAGTAAATTTTTGGGATGTTATGAGAAGGAAAAAAAATATGATGGCTGATGAGGGTTTAATGTAATAACCCTTCAAGGTATTTATGCATGCTCACGTTTCATGATTATCAGAGCAAGCGTTGGACTCTGGAATCAAGCGGGGTCTAACAGACGAATGAATAAGCAAGAGAGTTGGGTTCCGGAAACGAGATCCAACATACAAATTCGACTGGTTTTTTCATGTAGATAGTCTCCTCAAGCTTTCCATATAGGAAGGCTGTTTTGATATTCATTTGATAGATTTCCCAGTCATAGATAGTTGCTAATACAAAGATAAGCCTTATGGTCTTGAACTTTACAACAGGTGAGAAGATCTCCTTATAGTCCACTCCCTCTTTCTGTCTATACCCCTTAGCTACAAGTCTTGCCTTGTATATCTTGGGTTCAGCTTCTGTTATTTCCTCTTTCATCTTGAACAGCCATCTGTTCTCTATTAGTTTAGCTTTAGGACGTCTAGGCACTAAAGTCCAAGTCATATTCTTCATTAGAGAAGAATACTCCTTCTTAAAAACCATCTTCCACTGTTCAACATCCTTTCTATTCATGACTTCTTCATAGGTTTCAAGAGCCCTATAATCTATGGATTTAGCAATTAGACATGCAAATTCAACTAAGTTTAAATCTGTGTATCTTCTATTTGGAATTCTCTATTTAGGCCCCCAATCTCTAGTGAGCTGATAGTCTTGTAGAGCTCCTTGAGGGTTATCAATAGTTGTGTATGAGGATCTCTCCTCACTCTCACCTTCTATTTGTTCAGTCCCTTGTTCATGATGAATAGGACCTAGCACAGGTTCCTCATCGTGAGATTGTGTGCTGCCATCTCCTTCTGTTTCTGGTGGCACATAAAATGGGACTGAATTACTTGGTGATCCAAGTTGATCCTCAACTTCCTTTTGTAGGTCTGATTTTAGAGAGTTCCTGCACAGCAAAGGAAAATCATTTTCCTTAAAGATTACATCTCTGCTAATAATGGTTTTAAAATCTACCCGTTAAAGTAGTAAAATCTTGTAACCTTTGACTCCTTCTAGGTAACCTAGGAATACTCCCTTTACTGCTTTAGGTTCCAGCTTACCTTCCTTCTGATGTGCATAAGCAGCACATTCAAAGGTTCTTAAGTGAGTCAAGTTAGGTTTCTTTCCATTCCATACTTCTTGTGGAATTTTGTGGAATTTTGTATTCATTGGCAGAGGTAGGTAACCTATTAACTAAGTAAGTTGTAGTCTTAATTGCTTCTCTCCATAGTGTTTGTGAACAACCTGAAGATAGTAGCATACACCTAGTTTTTTCTAGGAGTGTTTTGATGAGCCTCTCAGTTACACCATTCTACTAAGGTGTAGCTCTCACTTTCTTATGTCTTAGAATGCCTTTCTTACTGTAGTAATCTTCAAACTCCTTATTGTAGTATTCCAGTCCATTATTTGTCCTTAGGCATCTTAACTTCTTTCCAGTCTGATTTTTTTCATTAGCGTATGCCACATGATCAAGGTTTTTAATGCTTCATCTTTCCTCTTCATAGGATAGACCCAGCATTTCCTAGACTTATCATTTATAATTGACAAAAAAATCAGTTCCCTCCTATAGTGGACACTTGAGCCAGTCCCTAGAAATCACTGTGAACATATTCTAGGATCTCTTTAGCCCTCTTTGCTCCTTTTTGGAAACTAGTTTTGTGATGCTTTCCTAGCACATACGATTCAAAAAAATCCAACTTCTTTATATCTTTTTCTGGAATCAGTCCCTGTTTGTGAACAACCTGAAGATAGTGGCATACACCTAGTTTTTTCTAGGAGTGTTCTGTTGAGCCTCTCAGTTACACCAATCTACTGAGGTGTAGCTCTCACTGTCTTATGCCTTAGAATGTCTTTCTTACTGCAATAGTCTTCAAACCCCTTATTGTAGTATTGCAGTTCATTATCTATCCTTAGGCATCTTAACTTCTTTCCAGTCTGATTTTTTCATTAGTGTATGTCACATGATCAAGGTTTCTAATGCTTCATCTTTCTTCTTCATAGGATAGACCCAGAATTTCCTAGACTTATCATTTATAATTGACATAAAAAAAACAGTTCCCTCCTGCAGTGGACACTTGAGCCGGCCCCTAAAGTTCACTGTGAGCATATTCCAAGATCTCTTTAGCCCTCTTTGCTCCTTTTTGAAAACTGGTTTTGTGATGCTTTCCTAGCACACACGATTCACAGAAATCCAACTTCTTTATATCTTTTTCTGGAATCAGTCCCTGTTTGTGAACAACCTGAAGATAGTGGCATACACCTAGTTTTTTCTAGGAGTGTTCTGTTGAGCCTCTCAGTTACACCAATCTACTGAGGTGTAGCTCTCACTGTCTTATGCCTTAGAATGTCTTTCTTACTGCAATAGTCTTCAAACCCCTTATTGTAGTATTACAGTCCATTATCAGTCCTTAGGCATCTTAACTTCTTTCCAGTCTGATTTTTTCATTAGTGTATGTCACATGATCAAGGTTTCTAACGATTCATCTTTCCTCTTCAGGATAGACCCAGAATTTCCTAGACTTATCATTTATAATTGACATAAAAAAAACGGTTCCCTCCTACAGTGGACATTTGAGCCGGACCCTAAAGATCACTGTGAGCATATTCCAGGATCTTTTTAGCCCTCTTTGCTTCTTTTTGGAAACTGGTTTTGTGATGCTTTCCCAGCACATACGATTCACAGAAATCCAACTTCTTTATATCTTTTTCTGGAATCAATCCCTGTTTCGAAAGATAGAACAGACTCTTGTTCCGTGCATGACCCAACCTTGAATGCCATTGAGTAGTTGAATCAGGCTCTACTTTTCCTATAGCTAGGTTCACTTCAGTAGTGCCTGTAACATAGTATTACCCACCTTTTTCAACTCCTCTGATGATAACTGTACCATCCTTTAGGATTTCTATAATTCCATCCTTAGATCTAATCTGAAATCTTTGTTTGTCAAACATGCTTTCAAAAATTAGATTCCTCCTTACTCCAGGCACAAATATGACATTGGTTAAGGTTCTCTTCTTCCCATCAAACATGTTGATAGAGACATTCCCAATTCCTTCGATCTTTTGCTGCCCAGAATCTGCCATTTTTACTTTGGTAGTGACTGGTTCAAATGTTGTGAACAAGTATCTGTGAGGAGTTACATGCATGGTGCATCCATAGTCGAAGATCCATTCTCTACTAAAAAATTCACTCTCTTCAGTGACTGCCAATATCTCATCACCACTGGAGTCTTCTGGTTTCTCCACATTTCCCAGCATCTCCACTTTGTGCAGCTTTATCTCTTTTCTTCTTTCTGCAATCTCTTGCAAAGTGTCCCTCCTTATCATAGTAGAAACACTTCTCACCTTTAGTCTTTTCTTCTTTTCATCACCTTCTTTGGCATGCTTATCCTTGCTATTCTCTTACTGTCAATTCCCTTTCTTGCTATTCTTTTTCTGTGACTTCTTGTCAGGATTATTTTCTATGAACATCACTACTGCTTCCTTCTTGAATGGATTAATATCTACCATTTCTTCCATTAGTGAATCCAGCACCCTCTTAACAGTGAGAGATTCTCCACTAGCATGCTTAATCACCTTCTTGAAAGCATTGAATTCAGAAAGTAAAGCTTTTAGAATTACTACAACTTGATGTTCTTCTGAGATCTTTTCTCCTATAGCTTCTAAATCTTGCACCAACTTAAAGAAGTAGTCTAGATTATCATCAAGAGAAACATAAGTGTTCATTTTATAGTTAGCAAGATTATGTAAAAGTGTCATCTTGTTAGGCAAACATCTTTTAGCATATAATTCATCAAGTGTTGTCCAGAGTTTCTATGCAGTATTACAATTCTGCACTTTCCTTATCACATCCGGTGATAAGTGAAGCATTAACTTGCAGTGTGCAAGTCTTTGCATCTTGAGTTTCTTTATAGGGTAAGCTTCTACATCATACTGTTCTTCGATAGCTCCATAACATTCATAAGACTCAAGTAGGGCTTGCATTTGAAGTTTCCAGATGGTGAAGTCTTCCTTACCAATGAAGACATCCATTTCTTTTCCTACCATTTTAAATGTAGTTTAAAGAAACATAAGAGGAAATATACCTACAGAAATTCTTGATGAACGTTGATGCTTTGAATAGCCAAGAATTGCCCAGATAGTTGTAGATAGGCTCTGATACTACTGATGTTAGGTTCTTTGTGTTATACTGTTATCTTTTACAATAAAGACTGATAAAGAAGTTTTGGTTTTGCAGGAAGTAAAGTAGCAAAAAAGTAAAGAACACATAATTTTTACTTGGTTTGATAGCTTAAATGTTATCTACATCTAAGGATGTCACACTTGTGGTTTTACTAGTATCAAGAAAAGAGTACGTTTACATGAGATTGAGTGTTTTCTAAAACACTTATAGGAGGTCTTTGAACTCTATTCAGTACCCTCAGATAAGTACTCTAGCAGCTTTCAAACTTTCACTCTATTTCTATTACTCTCAGATTTTGATTACAAAGTATTGAGTACAATGTATTATGTGTGTCTCCTGACTGAGGCTTATGTTTGTCTTATATAGGAATTGGTGGCAGTGCATTCGGTTATGTCTTCATAAATCATGTATGAATCACATGCCCCTTACGTGTTCAACTTATGTATCATACTCTGCATTTTGAATGTGATAATGCGACTGTGTTTTTGATAAAGGTAATGTCTTATCCTTATCATGTGAGTGTCACATGTCTTTACTTAGGTATAGCTTTACTCTTATATTCCTAAATTCGAGAGTTTTCTCTCTTTCTTCTTTGATGTTCAGACACAACTATTCTTCATATACATTTTTTAATTTACTTCTCTTTCTTCTGTTTGTTGTATCTTCGTTAAAGATTGATGGAGAACTGGTGAATATCACCACAATATTAAAATTTTCTAATAATATTTAATATATTATGTTAATGCAATTTTATTAATAATTTATTATCATATATAAACTAAGTCTTTCATCAATTTTTTATTTAATAATAACAGTAAATGACATGATCAATTTTTCATATTTCACCTGCAAGTTAAATTTTTTAAATAATTAATAACTAATTTAGTTGTTTATAGTTTTAATAAGTAAAATGATAAATATTCTTATTATTTTATTTATTAATTAAATTTACTTAATATTAACTAGTATAGTCATATTTAATATAAAAATTTTGATTTATTTCATTAATAATTATCAATATTAATTTATCAAATTACTAATGTATAATAAATATTAATTAACACTTTTTTATCTATTATATAAAAACTAGTAAGTAATATTATTTCTTACTTCAATGCTATCATATTTTTAAATATATTGAAAAATGATTGATTGATTTTTATTAATTATTAATTAATAATTCTTTTTATATCGTTGGCTACAGTACAAGAAAAGTAAGAATTAGTGATGAAAAATTCCTTATGAAAAAGAAACCGTCGGAAATTACTGACGGAAATTCTATTTCCGTCGGTAAATTTTCAAGCTATATATCGTCGTTTACTTCAGCTTAAACATTTTTAACTTAAACAAAACGACATCGTTTGGTTTTAAACCAAAAGACGACATTTTGTTTAAATTAAAACCCACACCTGAAACCCTTGCCCCCACCTACACCCAAAGCCTCTCCCCTCTCCCACCTACATCGGAAACCTTCTTTTTCCACATTTGCGTCTCCAGCGTCGTCTCCTCCGTCTGTCGTCGGCGTTGTGGAGATGCTAGTCATCGTCTTCTCCGGCCATTGTTGTTTTTTCTTGGAGCTATTTCGTGGATGTATTTTCATATATATTTAGGTATTTGATTTATTTGCGTTTGTTTAATTGGAAAAGAACTTTAAGGTACAAATGTTAGTGATAGAAGGGATAAGACGTAGTTTTGGTTGTGATATTGGGGTGAACTTTTTATGCATATAAGGTGTTCGATGAAATGTCTGTTCTTTGAGTTTTATATATTTTGTTGAATTAGAGAATGAATAATGTCCCTCTTTTTATAATCGAAAAGCAAGTTTCTAATCGAGCAAAATACGCAAGTAAAATGTATTATGGACTATTATATAAATTCTTTCAAGCTTATCATATGTTGTAAAGATGATTATTGGACTATTTCCAATCCTAAATTGAATATAGTGACATCATATATTGTGAGCTTTGTATTATAATTAATTTGACCTAACTGAGAAACCTATTCCATTATAAGTAGCTTTCTTATCAATTATGTAATTTGTGTTGGATTGATTTATCTTCATTTATCTTCGTAAGCTGATAGTAAATGGAAAGACTATTATAAGGATGTTTGGTGGTAGATACAATATGTAATTGGTTTATGGTAGTTTGAGAAAGGTGTGTGAAATAGGTGCTAAATTAGGCTATAAAAATATTATTAGTGCATGGTATTTGATTCTTAGGAAGGAGTTAGTTGATGGTTTGAAGATGTTAGAGTCTAATTGGAGTGCGTTAGTTTCTATTAAATTATTAAAGTTGTGTGGTATAGTTGATGTATTTTTAAGATCTGTTGATGGATTAGTATCATTTGTACTTATGTTAAAATGACATGACAAATAGCATGAAAAAGAGGCTAATGATGTTAATTATGCAAACGTAGATGTAGAACTTGAATCAAGTGAAAATACTGGAATGGATGTTAATGACACTAAATAGGATGTTGAAGTAAATGCAAAGAAACATAATTTAAATGATTATAACTTAGATTTTGACATTAGTGTTGATGTAGGTCATGAGACCATAAACGTTGATGAAAAAGATCATGAGAGTTTCTTGGTTAGTTATGGATATCCTAATACTTACAAAATATATGCAACTTTGTGATGACATAGTTAAACCAAGAGATATGTTCATGATTTTGTTTCCATAAAATGGTTATTATAGATGGTTTTTAACATTGTAAAACACTTCAAAGAGGCAACAATTTTTATACAATTGAAACGAGATTTGATTTAAGTTTTAAGAGGAATGAACACAAAAGGATTAAGTACTCTTGTATCAAAGGATGTCTATTTGAACTATATGATTCATTTGGCATAAAAGATAGATGCTTCAAGCTCAAAACATAAAAGTTAGGTCATATGTGAAATCAATCAACAAGCTAATTTTCAAGAAAAAATTATTGACAATTTTAGCATTAAAATTAAAAAATGTTAGAAGAATGCAAGAAGAAGCTACATTTTTCAGTTAATTTTTGCATGATCAAGTATATATGAGTACTTGCACTTATATACTTGATCATGTTGTTTTTGCACACTCACACTAAGAAGCATGAAGGTGTGACATTCGTTAACACCCGATGTAGAGAACTGAATGTATATGAAATTTATGTTTTAATATTAATTCTTAATTATTACTACTTACTAATATAAACATGGCCTCCTAATATGACCAAATATAAGAAAGCAATTAGCGACAGTCTCATTACGAACAAGTTGTTGATGAGAGTCAGACATATCTTGATGCAGTGGGTGGTAGGGACCGTCATGGAAGGATCTTCGAATTTGGTTTATTTGCGAACACATGTTATTCGCAATCATTCACGTCCAATACAGCAGTATCTAGTAGACGGTTGCAAACCAATGAAGTCAATCAGCTTCGGATCACAGTGGAGACATTGATGGACTACATAGCGCAGCTGAGATATGAGATGGATGAGTTGAAGGTGGGTAGCATCTCAGAACACCCGCGGTCACCAAGACAATATGATTGTTGTAGTCATTTGCTAAGAATTACAAAGAGTTATTATGTACACTATAGTGTTTTTATTATCAATTAAGATAATTTTAACTTTATATCATCAATCAACTTTCTGTTTAAACAAATTAAATATATAAACAAATCAAAATATTATGCATAGATAATTCATAACTGTTAAAATTATGCATTAATCATAAGACCATGAAATAAAATTTAATGTTGGGATTTTTTTAAAACAAAATTTTTAATTTTCTTTACCGACCGAAAATAAAAGTCTGTAGGTAAAATGCACTATGTTTACTGACGGCACACTATAAACCGTCAGTATAATGTAAGATATTTACCAACGGTTACTCTTTGTTCCGTCGGTAATATTGCAAACCGACGCCAACTTAACCATTAGGATTTGCTGAATCATTCGTATACTCACCGATGACCAATCATAACCGTTAGAAATATCACCGACGGAATAACCAGTACCGTCGAAATATTCCAATGAAATATTTAGGTCCGTAGGTAAATTTACCGACAGTTCACAACAAATCTTTCAGTAAATATACCGACGGTCAAAGACATATGTCAGTATATTTACCGATGGTTATATAATATTTCTGTCGGTAAATTTACTTAAAACTGTTTTAACGACGTCGTTGTTCATCAGTTGATTCCGTCGCTAATTTATGTTACCGACGAAATACAAACATTTTCCGTCAGTAATTTCTGTTGCCAAACGATGTTTTTCTTATAGTGCTATACTCAATGTAAACCCTAATTAATTATTTTTATTATATTATTTTCCTAAACACCATTGTTCCTTAATTTTATGTCAATTAATAGGAACACTAATTTATTTTTTATCAATTTATTAGCCTCGATAAAAATACTGTGCAATTTTTCAATAAAATCCATTATAATGGGTGTTATCACCAAATAAATAATAAAATATGTATAAATCATATTAATAGTAAAAATTAATCAATTACTTATTATTTATTTTAAAAATATGAGTTAAATAAAAATTAAATCCTCTTATTTATTGGTGTATTAATAAATATTAACTATTAATAAAACACGATAAAGTGATAAATTATTAATTATTAATTATTAACAAAGTAAATTTTGAATTAGGATTCAAGACATCTATCAGATTTAAACTATATCCAATTTCATTGTAGTAATATCAATTAAAATAAAAATAAATTATAAAGATTTGCAGTGATTTTTTACATTGATATTAAATTATGAATATTTTCTTATTTTGGTAATTTCTTAAAAAAATGTGAATCTGGTCAAAATTGGATTATGGAAATTGAAAAAGCAGCTGGTCATAATTATCAAATAAAGTCAGAATAAGAAAAGACTTCAAAGCTAGCGCCAGACAAGAGACAAGGTTTTTACTTTTAACGACTACTCATGACGTGCCCTGTCCCATGTATCATATGCTTCTTTTGGCCCCGACTTGGATCTTTCAAAACCCAGCTTTTTCTATGTGGAAAAAAAAAAAAAGGAAAAGCAATTGATCCTTTGTTAGATTACTGATACTGGCAGTTGGCAGTTGTGTTCTTGACGTAATTCTGAAGCCAGTGTAAAAAGAACCCCAGGTAATGGTCAGGAGTACTACCCACCACTTGCTGAGTAGTACGAGTACCAACCCAACCTTGAAGGCATACTTTATTGTCCTGGGTAGAAAATATAGCCTTAGATAGTGGCAAGTGGTTCTGAAAACAAAGTAATAAAGACGGAGGAGAGAGCTCAACTAAAACAATATGCTTTGGGAATGGTCTTTGTCTCCCTGCCCCGCTTCCTCCGTGCTTTTGACCATTGGTTTTAATGAGCCACCCAACCCATTGTTCCTCATCAGCTTCTTTCTAGTACTTTTATAGTAACCCCAGTTGTCCAAACTGTTTATCAGCAAACAATGTCATAATGCAAGTGAACATGTTGGTACAAGTCCCGATGAGATGAACAAAAAGTGTATATAAAAACGATATTGGAGGAGGGAAAGAAGAACGACAGCAAGAGAAGGCGTTGATCACACGATGTCAGCAAAATTTCTCACGATCCAACTAAGGATCTCATCGTCAAAAAGGCTTGTGTTCAGGGTTGTATGTACTGTTTTGTCAGTAACCCTACACCAAAACCTAAAGCTAAGTGGTTTTTGTCTTGCCCACATGCATGAACCATTGCTCAAGGAATGGAACACAGCCATCTCCGTCGGCTTAGGTTGTTCCATTCTTATGATACAAGGGTAATTATGTATTTTTATATGTTGCGTTAAGAAATCAAACAAAGAACAGCCAATCATCGAAACGCCGCAACATATGCGACTTGACGCTCTCTTTAACTCAGAGTTTGTATCTGCTTACGTTAGCCACACGTGAATCTATTATTACCTTGGTTTTAGCAAACAAAGAAAAATATAAACAAAACCACCCACTTCTAGGGTCCACACTTGCTCACGTGTGGCTGAGTAGGATTCTTAGAAGTTTGTGTACTGTATTATCATAGAGAATGTGTTTTAGTCTTTCTTCAGCTGCTTAGTTTCCATATTCCAGGATACACCTAAATCACCTACTCTCTTTGGACGTTACTGCTTTAACCTGGTTTTGTTTCTTCTCTTACAAAAAGAAAACAAAGCTATTGACTTTGTCTTTGACAATAATGTTTTCACAATCCCAACGCCAAACTGAATTGGATTTTTCTAATGTTAAGTAAACAAGTGAGGATGGCATGAACGTTTATTAATAAGAGACTGTCATGTGATGGTGTGGACTTCTGCCTTTGAAACCCATTTCTGGAATTTGATTAGATGTGTTATTAATTTTGGTGATTACATGTGGCAGTAGGTTACTGGCATAGTATCCTGCGCAGATATGTATGTCAATCGAGAATCTGTTGTCGTGTGAAACATCTGATATGTTCGATACCCTTCGAAGGGTACAAGTCAACTCAGCCTATTTATATGGTGTAAGCTCTGATTAGACCTCTAACCACCTAGCTTTGGAGAGTCATGCACGGAACAATCACATTATGCATTCATAATCCTCTTGCTTAACGTATTTTTATTGTTTGCTTCTTTTTCTAGCTGGTTATGACTTTGAGACATTTGAGAATGATTCCAAAATTTCCAACCAAAACTTGGGGCGTCCAAGTCAAAGACAGCCACGGGGTTTGATGTCTCCATTCTTTCTGCAATGGGAGTAATAAATAATAATAATACTTAATAATCTTACCAAATCTTGTATGATTAGCAGCTCCTAAATTCAAATTACCACTCCAATGGGGAAGGTTCATTTTCTTGAAGTCAGACAAGACAGACACAAGGCAGGAACACCGAAAGGGTTACTGGTTCAGAAGTTACTGTTGGAATAAGGAATTTGCATTTGCTTGTATGTTCTGGAAATCCCTTCACCAGGTTTCCATTCAGAAAATGCTTTTTTTTTTTCTTTACATACAACAAGTCCTTCAAAAGACTTCTACTTGTCGGACTTGACTGCCCAAAAAGGAAAAAAAAAAAAGGAAGATAGACAATTAGGGGACTAGCTTATAATGACAGCAAAATGTTGGGACTTGGGATGAAATATGAGAATGGATGGAAGTTCTCAAAAATCCACTTATTCCTTGCTTCTAAAACCACAATGATAAAAACAAGAAGAGTATAGCTTGGAAGACCAATGAATTATATTGGAGCAGCACCTCCCACAACTTGAAGAAGAGTAAAAGGTTAGTACTGGAACTGGCTGTACAACTTGAAAGCGAAGCTTATTTCTTCACTACCTGCCAACATTGTCACTGCTTGAATCCATTAGAATCGTCAACCTTCTTGCTGTTTTCATGAAGTCGCTGCAAGAAATGAGTAGCAATGTCATTGTCAGATCACCACTAATGCGAATTCAACAAATGACAGGCCCCTAAAGAACGGTTTATAACAGAAAAAGGAAACAAAAAATGACCTGAATGGTTCATCTCCGATATGTTTCATAGTGCCAGTCACATCTCGGTAAAGCACGTTGCTCAGTGTCTCAGAATTCTTGATGCCAAACATGTCTGCCATTTTTCTGTACAATTCATCATATGACCCAAGTAAGGAGAGATCAAGGGTGCGACCCACGTCCTCTGATTCCATGAAGACTTTGCAGTGACCAGTTTCAAGAGAGGGCTCAGTGTCTTGGCGGCTATCCTTACACCATTGTAAACCTTCACAAGACAAAAGTTCAGGTCGGCCTTTTTGAAGAAGGGCAGACCCAGAGCCATCAGAAAAATTGGCTGCCTTATCTAAATTACCCTCAGATGAACTATTTCCTGTAAGAACTTGTGACACTGCATCAGCTGAGCAGCTTAGAGAGATCTGCTGCTCAGTCAGTATTGGCTGACCAAAAAGTACAAGCTGGGGTGTTTTTGCATCATCAGGTTGCTTTGAAGTCTGGGAAGAATGTGACATGGTTAAAATACAAGAAACATTGTCACTCATGCTAGGCTTCGGAACAACTGGACCATATGAGATTCTATTGTGTGCAGCAGTATGATCAAGGATTGGCGGGAAACCAGCGGGAAGTAGACTTGTCTGCAGTTTATTGAGGTGAAGATCTGATAAAGGTAAACCATAATAAGCATGCCTGGCTCCCTGCATGCCAGCAGGAGTGTTGTCAGTTAGACAACCGAAAGGGCTGCTGGGCCCAAGGAAGTTGCTGCAAAATGTTGGCAACGGAAATTGGCCATCAAGGGGGAAATCTGGATGATGTGGCAGCCTCAACTTCTTTCTTGGTGGTGAAAAGGCGGAAAGATGGATGGCCGGCACGTTAGATACCAATTCCACTAGCCAAGGGCTGACCCGTTTTACATTCTGAAGCAAATCCGTCTCATCCCATGTAACCTGTATCAGAATTCCCCAACTTATAAGAAAGATTCAGAGAACTGAATTTGGCCGGGCCGAAAAAAGAAGTCATTTCCACATGCAACAATCTCTATCAATCGATAAGACTTGAAGTTTCCATTCATTTGGATCGAAGAATAGAAACTAAAAACTAAAATGAAGGCGCTTAAGGTCATAAAAATCATAAGCTCAGACTAAGGTCCTTTAACCAGGCAATATATCACAGCTCTACCTGTGTCTGGACAGTACTTGTTGAGCAATTATATATAACCTGGAAGTACAAATCAAATGGTGATGTCCGAAGAGTCAAGCAGATTCATCATCTGAAAGCAATAGAAAAACTTTCCTTGCTCCAAAAATAAGAAATATTTAAATGTAATACAGTGTCATCTAAACTAGTTGGCTCAAGCTCAATGTTATCACTTGTTATGAAATGAAATCTGCGATAACATACAGGGACAACTCGAACCCGGAACTAGTCAGATGAAGCAATAATTTCATGGCTATCAGGCTATGGCAATGTTGAATCTACATAACAGTGAAGGGCCCAGATAAACCAACAGTAAATTGGGATTAAAAGCAGCAAGTTACCTGGAGAAGTCTCCAAGGTGAATCAGGCCAACGCAGAGGATCAGCAACCTGAACAGCAGAGATTGTTCCCATAAACCAACTAATTCGTGAAGAGTCTTCAGTTTCAAAGGCCATCTTGAACCTCATCCCTGAACACCACCGGATCCGCAGTGCTGCTTTCACTGAAGAAGCCTTGACACAAAATTCTGGAGTACTCGCTCGAGGGTAGTAAACAACCTCAAAAGCCTGCCCCTTTGCAGCGAAACTTCCTGCTTCAATTACAGATTCAGGCCTCACTTTCGCCCTACCCACAAGACCACCGTTCGCATTCGAACCATTCCCAGTTCTCCCGAGCTTATTCTCATCTTCCCTCAGAAAGGCAGCGAACCCTCCATAAGGAACAACACAATTGCCACCAGCAGGATTCCATGACGACTCAGGCCCACCTCCAATCCCTCTTTTTGCTCTCCGAATCCCAACACAGAGATCCCCGTTCTCGGCCCTCAAGAAAACTATTGAATCCCCAGCTACAAGCTTCTTATGATTCACAAAAGTACTCCAACCAGTGGTCAACAGATGCCTCCGAGGCGTCCCTCTGTATATATGCCTAAACTTCCACGTATCACCATGGACATCCTTTGCAAGAATGGTCTGCACAGGAGGATCCGCCGTGTAATCTAACCGAGGAAAAATGGTCTCCGCACAGTACCTTGGCACAGAGAACCCTCCACCGTTGTTAGCATCCGATTGTGTTAAAGTCTTAGCGAACGAAGCCGGCTTATTATCTTGAGATTCTGTCCCGTTCACTAAAGCTTCTTGGTCCTCCAAATCATGGTCGTTAGCTTTAGTTGGAACCAACTTCATTTTGGCATAGACTTCGTCTGTTTCAGGGTCGGCCATAAATTTGATAGCAGATACTCTGCAGAGAATATATGGCGGGAGGCGAGGTAAGGTCCTTAAATCAACCGGACCACCGGCGTGCTCGGCGTGGCCTTGAGGGAAGTAGAAAACCTTAGAGTTCACCACAGGCATTTGGACCATGCCGCCGGCACAAGCATGCCAAAGCTGAGAGTCCAAGCACTTGTCTATCTCTTTCAGTTTCTCCTTCGATTCCATGAACGTAATCATTTCAACACTATTTGAACATAAAGATTCCTCCTTTACCGTCACTGGTAGATTATATCTGAGTAAGTGCTGTAAAACCCACATAGATCAAACAGAGTTAAGCACCACTTTAAGAAAGAAATTAATAAAGCACAATCAACTTAAGATCATTACCTCACAAAGCATATATGATGATCAAGAGAAGAACTTTTATGAAAACAAGAAGCCTTTTAACTCCACAGCTAGAGTAAACAAATTCAAAGCTGAAACAGCTTCCTAACTTGAACTTGGTATTCCCAAGAATTACGATAACAGAGGATGAAAGTTTACTGCTTTAGAAAGTATCACGCATGCCGGAACTATATAATTCGGCCAGGTGCTCCTCTCCTGAACCCAAAATTTGGTTTCAGAGAATCCGACCTGTGAGTTGCTTAACAACCCAAAATTAACAAGACTTCCAACCTCAAAATTGGAAACATCGAACTGGGTTTCCAATCTTTACACACATGCTTTTGTCAATCGCCCAAGAAAAAGAGAGAGCAATCTTTCATTCCAAGATCTACCAAGCAAGCCCTGTTCTTTCAGATATTAGTAGCAGAAAATACAGAAGTCTACACTAGGCAAATTTCCTCTCAAACCTGTGAGGTGAAAGGTGAAACATTTGAAAGCAAAATGAAGAAAGAAATCACAGGAAAAGTAAAAAAAGCCATCATAGTGAATCTTCATGCAGTTCAAAAAGATTCAATCAAAAGAAATCGATGGCCGACAGAGAAGCAGATAAAAAAGCCATCACTGATCAGCAGAGACACAGGGAGAGAGAGAGAGAGAGAGAGCAACTTTTTGGATAATGCAAGAATCCAAAAAGCACACACACATACACCCTGAAAGAACAGGAAAAAGGACTCAAAACGCCTCCATCTTTATTGTTAATTTGTAGTAACTAAACAAACTCAAACAAAAAATAAATAAATAAAAAGAAAAGATCAAGTTGGTACTGTGACAGCAGTAGTTAGAAGTGACTGTTTCGTGTGTGTGTCAATGTGCGTTTGCTTTCATACAAATACAAAATTTACCTCACTTAATTATCCATTATTTTACACAGTTTTTTAGATTTCTTACCATTTTCTTCGGATCTGAAGAAACCCTGTCTGTCTATCTTCAGAAGCCAGCAAAACAACAAACATCTTTAAGGAACCTGTCCGCTTCTGCTTTTTTATTGCATTTGTCTTCTATTAAAAAAAATATCAACCATCTACATTATTCTTCTCCACCCAATTATTATTTCTTCAACTTAAAATACTCCTACTTTTATTCCCTTTACCCCACTCCTCCTCCTACGACCATATCCCTAATACCAACATTATGTAACTTAAAAGATTTGTCTTTTAAGGCCGGTTCAAGTAACTTCAAATATTTGTTTGTTTTCATTTACGTTTATGGTGTTTCTTATTTAATTTAATAATTTCTTAAATAATTTACATAAAATACATAATGGATATATAAACAGTTTATCTTGGAAACATTCAAAGAGTAACGATCTCATGTTTTTTTGTTATAAAAAAATAAAAAAATTTATATAATTTATTAAAAAGTACAAAATAATTATAAAAGTTAAAAGGTATCAATCCGTGGTTTTTGCCGATTATTAATTGCACACACCTGTATTAAAAGCGACGAAGTGGTCAACTAGACAAGTTGAGCTTCGAAGATAATTACAGTCAACCAGAATGTTAATTTTGGCCCAATAAATTTGACCAAGTTTTATTCGGTCCAATTTTGACCCGAATTGATCGAATTATTATTAAGTTAGGAATTAAATTTGTTTAGACTTATCGGGTCATAGTTGAAGTTGGTCGACTCGGCTAGGCCCGTGACACGACCAACACAAAGAAAATAATTTACAACTTCACTTTTGTAAAATAAATTATCATATTTTGCAAATTAATCAAAATGAAAATATCAATTTATTTTCAGGAATTAAACTATATTTTTTTCATTTAAAATTTATTTCTATGTGTCTCTTTCGTATTAGCTTCTTTTTGTTTTTCCCGCTTAAACTCCAAAATTTGTCATATTTTGAAATATCAAGATCACAATTTCGCAATCAACAGGAGGCGGTGACAGTCGGAGTCGTGTCTCCTAACTATTAGTTTGGAAGCGTGTGGTTGTTCGCAGAATCAAAACAAGCAGTGGACCACAACTTGTTTCGGTTTTAAAGAGAAATTACGACAACTTAAGGCATGAAGATGAAAGGTGTTAATAATTTCTTACAGCACACACACATACAGACACGGACATATATATATACGTATATCTTTTCATAGTTATATATAAATATATTTATCATATTATTTTTTTTTTAGTTTTTCAGAAACTTTATCTATATCTTTTTTGTTTTCACTTTTGATTGAGTTGATTAATGGTTAATCTAGTGAATTTTTGTGATGATTAAAAAATTTAATCAATCGGAAAAATCTTGAATTGTTCAAATTTTCGATTTAATTCAATTTACTTTGATAACTCTTGTTGTTAAAAATTGATGAGTTTATTAATTAATCGGTTAATTTTTTGTAAATTAATAAATTTTTATAAACTATAATTAATTAATTAATTAATTTTATTTAACAAATTTTTTTAATTAAATTTCAAATTTTCTGAATGATAAAACATTCTCTTTTAATCATATTTCAAATTCTTTATTTTTATTTAATTTTTAAGTTATTTTAGATTATCTGATATCAGTTAAACCTTTTAAACTCAAATTTTTTATCCTATCGGTTTAATTTCCGATTCAATTTTTAGGTATTGGAAATTTGTATTGATTTTAGTATTAGCATTACACGGAACTAATATTTTTTTTAATGTCAAATAATATGCAAATAATTTTTAATTCAATAAATTTATTTATTAAGATTAGCATTAAAAAATTTTATTTTAGATATATTAACTATCATTTTAAAATACTTTTATATTAAAACAATATTTAAACATAACATATTTTTACGTTTAATTTAATCATTTGTCATTTTCAATATTTTAATCTCTATATTTATGGTGATGGATACAAATTAAAATTTTACGGAAGAATCCAATATAAATAATTGATATAATAAATAATTAAGATTTAATAATGCTAATATTATACGTAACATCGGTTTGTACCTTATACCCACCACCATTTATGGTCTCTAAAGCATGTTTATTTAAACTGAATTGATTTCTCAACGGCATGCATCAACCACATGTAGCTGATTGACTGTAGCAATATTTAAAAATCTAATTAAATAATTAAGGTGCTATAATAATTTAAACATTAAGTAATTAAATACATAAATTAAAATATAACTTTAAAATTCTTAATACATTGAACACATGAATATATTTATCAAAATATAGGTCTTGTTTGATAAATAGTTAATCAGTTATTTTTTGACAGATTGAGAGATATTTGACTGTTCAATTTAGGGGTGAGTATTATTCGGGCCGGCCCGACCCAAATTAATTCGAGTAAGAAAATGTTAAATTTCGGGTAATTCTGGCCGGCCCGGGTATTACCTGAATTATTTTCGGGCCGGGACGGGTAACTCCAAAAAAATTTGGACCGATCCGATTATCCTAATTAGGTTTAAAATACTATGAAAATACATTTCGTTATTTTTCTTGTAGAATTAACAGATTAATTATGCTAGTTAATTGAAATATTTGGTTATA
>JAOTAX010000005.1:39757950-39791690 GCA_025629825.1 Erythroxylum guanchezii | reverse complement strand
TGTTGAGATATGAGAATGTAATTCAAGTATTTAGTTATTTTGTGTAATTTTTGAAAGAGAATCAAACAAAATTTCGGATAATTCGGGACGGCCGGAACAAAATTTCAGGTTATTCGAGCCGGGTAAATTTGGGTAATGAAATTTCAAGTTCAGGTCGGGCTCGAACAGTAAAAATTAGACCCGAATTATCCGAATACTTATCCCTAATTCAATCATATCAAACTATTAGCAATTATATCTGATAATAAATTATAACCTTATAAATTATTTTACATATAACCAGCTGATATCAAATATCTAATTTTATTGAATATTTTTAAATAAATAGCTGATGTTATTTTTATTAAGGAGAAGAGATGATAAGCGTGAGTGTGACGACTTTTGACGTGGGTCATGTTACATAAAACATAGGGCCAAACTGAGAACTATGTTTGGAAGAGGACAATGAAAAGGACTGACGAACCAAAAACCAGAACATTAGCTGCAACTGTAAATGGACCCTACGTCCTTTTGTTATGGTTACGGAGAGATGAGATCCAAACAGAAACCGTAGCTGTTGTTGAGACTTGAGAACAAAACCAGAACGTGACTCTGACCCCACCCCAATTTCACCTTGGACTCTTGGAGCATCATCATTACAACTCTGAACTCAAAAAAACTCATCACACATCACCAATTCAACTCTTGTGTGCCCCACCCCCAACATTCATAGTGGTCTACCTCTGTCCCACCCTCAATTCCTGAGTAATTATTACATGGTCCAACACATTCAATTTCATACTATAGCAAAATCTTAGAAAATATAAATGGAATAAGACAACTTTCATATAAATAGTTTTTTCAATTTTGTTTCTATTTCATAATCCACGAGTAAAATCAAAATGTATTACGTGGCACAACTAAAACAAATGTTATGTTATATAAAACTGGTATCATTTATTAATTTTTTAAATAAAAATATGAGTAATAATTAAAAAACTCGTTTAATAGTAAAAATTTTGAAATGCCTAATTTTTGTTTTCGATTTTTAAATTTCTGATATAACTTTTATTTTTAAAAATTGATTAATTTATTAATTAATTGGTTAATTTTCATAAATTAATAAATTTTTATAAATTAAAATTAATTAATTATTTTTAATTTAACAGTCTTTATTTTAATTAAACTTTAAATTTTTCAATAGTAAAAATAATAGTTTTAACTTTTATTTAATCTTTAGTCTGTTTTATAACGATTTATACCTGTAAAATAATTTAAACCTTAGACATCTTGTCTTAGCGATTTAATTTTCAGTCTGATTTTTAAAATATTAGACATAATTGATACAGAAACATAGTTTAGAGATTAAATGATAGTTTTGTAATTTAATAATTAAAATAAAAATCCAAAACGCAAAAAGTGAATATAATTTTACCTTACAAAAAGTTATAGAAACAACGATCAATGGTTTATGATAATTATCAATATCATAAATAACAAAAGTATTAATTTTAAGAGGTAATTTTTATTTGACATTGACAATCACCGGTAATAATTGAATAATTAATGTGTAATTATTTTTTATATAATTGAATGATATAAATAAACTGAAGGCATTTTTTAATGCAATTTGAAAATAGCATTACCCTTTTGACTGCTCTTAATGTTAATTACATACTTTAGCAAGTCAATGGAAAGGGGAGACTAATCTAAATCTCTTATAATAAATTTGGGAATCCGTAAGAAAAGAAAAGTAATTAAAACATTATATATATAAAACTTCCAACAAAGTTGATGGAACATATTAGTACGATCAAATGTGATGGTTCAGGGGGCGTCCTATTCTGTTCTCAAATCTTGTTTCAATACGGTGTCTGGTTACATCAATCCCTTAATTCTTACAGGACAGTGTCCCCGTCCAATTATGGGACATTGAAGGTGATTATCCTATACTATAGTGAAACAATTGAATGAAATAGTTGGTACGTGTCCTTTGTAAGCATATGGCAGGCAATTTGGTACTCAAAAACTGTTCGTCTTACATGCGGGATTCGATTTTTGATCAAATTGCACCGTGTCAAATTTGGATTTCATTGAAGTATTATAAATTATGGAGATCTTTTTATGATTTGATATATTATTAATGTAATTTTGACTTTTAAAATTATCAATAATTTTTTTATAAATTTGATTTTATGACAACTTTTCAAATTATAAAAAGATTATTAATAGTTTTTAAAAATTAAGAGATATATCAATAATAAATTAAACTAACGGCTTAATTTAAAAAACTCAAGCTTTACTTAATTTTGCAATTATAGCTTGAATTTAAAAAATGGTAATTAAATACTCAAACTTTCAATTTTTTTTAACTATAGTCTGACACTAGTATTACATTAACATTGTTAGTATGACTTGCCACATAAAACAAAAACCTTGAACACTTGTACACGTCAAACTTTATTAAGTTTAATTAAACTACGTTATTTAAATTGCTGTAATTGAAAACTCTAAATCAATTTGTTATCACACAAAAAGAAAGAGAGTCCCGGGTGACAAATTAGAATTTCATTTAGATTGTTAGAAATTGTGTTGTTGTAGTCTTGCACCAGCATGAAGGAGTATCGTTATTGTCTCACACCGGCGTGATAAAATTTGATTTAGAAATTTCAATCTCAAAATGACGTAGTTTAATTAAATTTAATTAAGTCTGACGTATACAAGTATTTAAGATTTTTATCTTATGTGTCAAGTCACCTCAACAATTTTCATGACAAGATTAACGTCAAGTTAAAATTAAAAAAAATTGTAAATTTAAATATTTAATTGTCATTTTTTAATTGTTAAAATTTGAGATTTTTTTAAATTAACCCTAAACTAATTCACCTTAAATTATATTGCAATTACGAATTATTACAATTATGATAGCAATTTAGATGGCGAAATAGGTGTAAATACTCGTTGGTAATAGTTGAGAAAAGACAGGCCATGGCACCCGTCGGAACTTCACATTCTGCACAGTATAACTGGGTCCATCGTAGAAGTTAATGTTCCCATTTGAATGTTTGCTTTAGTTAGGCTCTCACAATCTTGATTAATTAGAGGGCATGGACTTGAAAGTGAGGATGGCTTTGCATCTTCTTGAATGTTAGGTTTAAGAATCTGAATTTTAATTTTAGCATATCAAATAATTTAATTCAACTCACATATTTTATAAATTTATTTAAAGAATAATAATGTAAATAAATAGGCTTAGGAAGTACTAAATTGGTATATTAACCCTAATTAATTTTTTCTAACCTAATTTAACTCAAAAGGATCATACGAGTACGAAGTTGACAGCTACAAGACAAAACAAAGGGGGCAGCATTACCCACAAGGCCCAAAGACATTGACACTTAAAAATCTACTTCTGTTTACATTGCATGCTCATGTTTTAGTTTTAGTTTTTTTTAAAGAAAAATTCTAAAATACAAACCCCTTAGTCGCATATTTTATGTCGCATTCAGGGGGGGTCCAATAACATTTATACTTACGCTTGTCTCTGACCAGCTGGAGGCTCCATCTCTGACACCTTTCAATTCCATATCTCTGTTCCTCAATCCCGCGTCCTTACACTATTTCAGCTTCTTCTCTCACTCAGCCAGCTATTTTTATCTCTTAAAAAGAATACCAATACCATCTATTTAACATGCGTCAAATACGTCATCTGTAGTCACTCTCAACTATACGGCTTTGGTCTCTAAGGTTTTGATGAGATAGCTGAAAAATGGGTTCCAACAACTCATCCTGTGTAGAGGTACGTGGCCTTGGCGTGAGATTTACATTTTCCCAATATGATGCATGGAAATATGTTTGAAAGTCGTCATCAACAAGATATATAAAAATAATATCAAAATAACGTAATTAAATCCATACAACATAAAGATATATTATGGTTTTCATCGTACAAATATATAATTGAGAAGAGATATGGTATTCATTTTTGATATACAAAGTGATGATCATAACTAATATTAATTTAAATTATTTATATAAATTAATTAATAATTTATGATACATAAAAGTAATTTAATCATGTAAATTATAAGGACCACAAAAATTATAATAATAATAAATTAATAACTTGAAGTTTAAGAAATGATATTAAAAGGCTTTAATTTTTTATTTTTAGTTAAAATAGTATGGTATTAAATTCTTTGTTAATATAAACGACGTGACTTTGTCACGTAACTACCACATATTGTATTGATGCTACATTCTAAAATTTTAAAATAAATTAATAATATAAGAAATTCTAAAATAATTATACATTCCTTCACATATTTTACTTCATAATTATTAAATAATTTCTTGTAGCATTAAAATGTTACAAAAATATTATTATGAAGTGACTTGCCATATTATTTATATTAATGAAAAATTTATCGTAAGACTGTTTTTACTAAAAATTCAAAGTTATAATATTTTAATGCTACGTTTTAAAATTCAGGTTATCATTTTAAAATTAAATAAAGTTTGAGATTTTTTATAATTATCCTAAATAGTAAGTAATGAAGTTGAGTCTATGTAACGAAAGTAGATATTATACAAATATAATTTGGCTTTTGATATGCAGATATAATATAAGTATAGAACTCGTATTGGATCAGGTAAGTTTCTGACCATTCAATGTCATACACTATATTGACAATATCATGAGTATATTTTTACGTATCTAGTATTGTATAATATGGAAATCAAAATGAAATATTTCAAAAAATGTTAAGTATAAAATGATTTAATTATATCAGAAAGATACTTCAATTATTTGTTAATTTTAATTTAGACAACTCTAAATCGCAGAGATTGATCAATCTTTATGCCAAAGACTCTCCAATAGTACTAGTTTATACGTATTCGAACTTGTGCATTCAAAATAAGAAGCAAAAGAAGTTACCAAATCTTATAATTCTAATTTTTAACATGAATAGAGCGTAGAATTAATTAATAAGAATTGAACTTTAGTCAATTGTTGTCAAAATAACTAGAACTAATTATTTAAATTGTTGACATTTAGTATTTATAAACGTTTTAATATTTTTATGTTTAGTTGATATGAGATACTTTAACATTCCTTCTCAAGTGTAAGTAGGACTAGACATCCAGTTATTACTTGAAATAAATACGGCAGTAATCGGATTGGGTTGTTGGGACTAGACATTTAAACGGACAACCGAAAAATTAATAATCCGGATCAAATATGCTATGATATTATATTAGAATTTTTAATATGAGTAGAATGTAGAGCCATTAATAAAAATTGAGCTTGGATCAACCATTGTCAAAATGACTAAAATTAGTCAGTTAAATAATTATCCCTTACTACTTATAAGCTCTTTAATATTTTAATATTTCGTTAATATAAGATACTCTAACACTTGCCGACGTTAGTTTCCAATACAGAATATTGTGTTGCGACGTATACACATAAGCGAATCAGTCAAATCGATTGGAGAAAAAGAATTTTGATAAGGAGATTACATTAGATACATAGGAAAAAGTAGCACCATAAACTTTGTAACCTAAAAAATTGAAAGTTTGAACGGTGGCATGGAACAATTAATTTTAAATAAAATGGTTAGTTAGAAGTCGTTTGAATAGAATTTATTAATTAGTTTTAAGTAAAATGGGTTGGTTAGAAGTCCATTTGCGAATTTTCAGTAAAAGAGATTGACCCATTTGGAGAAGAAAGTTGGAGCTCAACTGGAACAGGCTGTGCTATTTCGACTTCCTTATATACCAATATACATATATGTGTATGTATGTATATACCCTTTATGACATATACGGTGTTATGCTCCTTCACCATCTCATGTCAATCAACCAAGGATCTTCTTTGTATAGTGGAAGAAAGGCAATATATTGATTGGGACTGGTTCACTAAAACGGTGGCAACTATGTAGATGGATTTCTTGATGAGATTTTCCAGATAAATTTGAAGCTATTGCTGCTGCCATTCCTGACTATGTCAGGCCACTGATGATGGAATCTGTCAAGCCATTTGATGCTTATCTGAACTCTTATTTTCAGTTCAATCTTGTATCCTTCATGACTGTCCTATACATTATAATTCCTGCTCTGACATGCTTGTTATGATCAATCGGTCAGAAGCTGTTTCGTCTGTGATCGGTGGGTCGAACTAAGTGCAGTCCCCAAACAAGAGCTAAACAAAAAGTGTTTAAATGTATCCATTTGAGTTTCACTCTTTAGATTAGTTAGAATATTGTTAGTAAAATTGAACTAAAATATAATTATTAGCTAATAATTCTTTCTGTTGGTCTGTAGTCATCAACGCCTTCTAGTCACCTTATGAAGAACCTTTTGATATGTTGGACCAACCAAAACAAAACTTGCCACTTCGCCAATAAATCATGTTTCAAAGTGCAAAGTCACCATTGACATTGTATTTGCATTTTACAGTTACAGGCAAAAAACAATTACATGCACATAGCAACTTTGCAGATTCATCGATTTGTCGGAAGCTTTCACTTGAGGCCACTATCCCATGCAGCCCAAATTGAGAGGCTGCCACTCCGAGTCCAAGTCCGCTTCTTTGAGCGCCTTCAGATACGTACATCAGCGTCTGGGCGGTTCTTTGCTTATGAAAATCCTGACAGCTCCCAAAACCTAGTAGAAACCTCGGACTCCCCAAAACCGACGCTTCCCAGGATCGAACAGTGGGTATAGATGACATGTCTCAGAGCTTGAAAAATAGTAGAAATGCCAAAACGATGAAATCCACTTTGAATTGATTAGGTTTTATGTAGTTTGGTTCGAATGGAACTGGTTTGGCTTCACTTCTAAAAGAAAATCACATCTTTGCAATGCCAAAGAATCATGTGAACGAAAGAATCATTGTGATTTGGGTCAGTGAAATTGGTGTTGACATCCATTTTTGAATGCATAAGAAATCAAACTCATGTGTTGGAATTTTCTACACTTATTAATTACCAATTTCTAAATTAAGGTGAAGAAAATTAAATTTTAATATGGTATAAAAATAATAAAATAACTTAGTAAATAGTTTAATTAATTGAGTTAAAGACTAGTGAAAAATAATATTTTATTAGAACGGATCGAGTCCTTAATATTTTTTCTTTTTTAACCAAAAATTTCCTTCTAATTTAGCATTTTAATTTGCATTTGCTCATTTTCAATTTTATGTAATTAACTATGAAAATGAAATAAAATTTAACTTAAAGAGTCTTCTTATCAGATTGAACACTTGATGAAAAAAAATGTTTTTTTTATAATTTAAACTGAGTTTGTGTTTGGAAATTAAAGACCAAACGCTTACAAACCGAAATCTTTCTAACATTTGGCGAAACGACGTTCTATGCCTATGATCCGACGAGCAGCTGGAGGTTGCTCACTGCACTTGTTGTTACAACAATCCTGGCATAAATTGGGCAAATCAGTGCAGTGTTGCATGCATTCAACTATACAGTCTTGTTTGTCTTGCACTTCCTCGCTTGCATGGCATGAAGCAACCAATAGTACCATTGTAACAAACACCACCCATTTCGTCGAACGCCTGGCCTCCATTGTCGATAAGTTGCTTTGCGGATTTGTGTTTAACGACTATTCGTGAAATGGACAGTGGCACACTTCCGAGACTCACTGGTACCCTTTTTATACGGTGTCATGTTTATTCTCAGATTCTGATTGTGAGCTTTTCTTAAATTGAATTTATTCATTTTCTATGCAAGGCGGAAAATCTTTGATCCTTACTTTCCATCATTTCTTTTTCTGGCAGATACGTATCTCGATATTGAAACTCTTATGGTATAATATTAAAATAATATAAGAGCGAAATAGTTTAGATATCTAAAAATTAAAAGATAATTCATCAACTGGTTGGGTCAAGTGATTAAATAGGGCCTACTCCTGCTACTGCTAGCGGTTTGATTCGAGATTGGCACGGGTAGTGGTGTGCAGAATTTCTCCACCACATTGGACAAGCTTCGCCGCTTACTTCAAAAATTTGGGGAGAGCACTCTGAACTTACCCTAGCTTGGGAGTGCGGCTATCGACGTGTTATCGTTGAAGTTGATTCCCTTGAGGTGATTAATATCCTTTTCTCTTCGTCTCTTTCCTCGACTGATTATGCTTTTTTGGTGACAGGTACTTGTGAGCTACTCCACCGTGCTTGGGAGGTACAGTTGCAGCATGTGTATCGAGAAGGAAATTAGTGCGCGGACCACCTAGCCTCCATCGCTGCACTCTCAACCCCAGGAGTCCATGTCCTCCAAGAGCCGCCTGTTTCTCTAGTGGTCTAGCTACACCACGACCAGCATGAAGTTTTATACCGCATACCCCTATGTTAGCTAGGGTGTTTTTCTTATTGTTTTGTCCCATTTCCTTAAAAAAAAGATAATTCATCATTAATTATAATTCCAACAAATGTATTTTCGTATTATTTTTGTAATTAATCATAGACCAACTTGTATTATATATAGAACAACCTTCATTGCAACTATTTCTTAGAACTTAGGTTGCCATTCAGTTGTTCCTTGTATTATGCACCACAGAACGAGAATCGATTTGCTTTGATTGATTTTTTTTTTTTCATATGTAGATCGACAACAAGCAACAACAATCCCTGAAGATAAGTTACACGTGAAGTTTCAAAGAATGCATAGTAACAACTCGAGGTTTGGTAAGTTTCATGTCTATGAACACCACGAAACTTCCCTTATTTACGACATGAGTTGATTGATTCTGTCCCTTGTTTGTCCTTCTGCCAATAATATTAGTGCTAACATTGGAATTCAATAATTTTCAGTTCCGAGGAGGAGTAGAGTCCAAGGCACAGGGTGAGCAGATAAATTTCTCCTTTTGTGAATGCATACGGTCCCAAAGCATATGGAATCTGTAAAGTGAAATGAGTGCCATTGGAAGAATGATCAAGAACGGTTTGACTGAGTTTTACAGATGGAAGTCGAGTCATTTGTATCAGCTTCATATTGGTACCAACCACTCCACATTTGGACTTACAACCACCGAATACTTATGGCGTTGATCTTTAAAGCCCACATGTACAAATCAGTCCCATCAACCACAAACAGTTGTTCAAGCAACAATGGGGTCAAATTCACTAGGTATCATCACCCTTCAATTGTATTTCTTTCGCTCCTAACTTGTGGCCCCTGTGACACATGTAATTGTCCCATTTGGTTGATGACATTGGGCCCCTTTCCTAAACTAGGGTAAGAAACTCCTTATCTAACTTCAGTATCAATAAGCGTAACCTTGCCCTTTGCTTCCGTTGCTGGTCGTTGGTTGAGTTAGGCCGGCCTATTGTCTTTGTCTCGACTCCTACTAGACCTTAACAGTAAAGCAAGTACTTGAAAAGCTTGGACTAATATCATGTTTGCTGGACAAACAAGATGGTCCCCCTTCATGTTCAATCCATTGTTGACACTTAGCTTCTCTCCATTGGTTTCCTTTCCTCGGTTGTATTGGATTTGTGGTTCTGCTTCACGGTTGACTGATTCTATTGTTCTGGCTTCCTCTTGTCATTTTCTCCAATGTTAAAACGTAAACTATGCTCAATTCATAGCCACATTTAAGGTGACAAAGACCAAAACTTAGTTTATCAACTATTTGGGTTATATTCTTAGAACCATCTGCATGCAAAGTGGAGTTTCACCAAGGTTTGTGCGGTATAAGTAAAAGAATGACTGGGTTCTGGTTTTTGGTGACAGGTATACGAGACTTGCTCTTTCGAGACTGGGAGATGCAACTTCAACATACCCATTGCGAAGATAATCACTGTGCGGATCACCTGGCGTACTTAGCTTCCTTCGCAACGCAGGGGCTCCATACCCTTCAGGAGCCACCACCAAGCCTATTGGCGGCTCTTTCCCGAGACCGTACTGGAGTTCTCTATCTTCGGACCCTTCATAGGGGTTTAACTACTACGCATTAGTGGTTTCGTTTGTTTTTTTTTTCCCTTGTAACAAAAAAAAAATTGACCAGAAGTTCATTCTCAGATAATTATAAATTCTTTAATTTGGCATACATACTTGCACCATTTTCCTCTTGGTATTATAATCTTCTGTTTTTTCATTGACACTGTCAAGTACTTGAGAAATCTAGAAAGAAAAAGATAGTGATGAAGAATCAAAATGATATGCAGAAAAGGGAAAAGGACTGAAGGAATATGAGGAACATCGATGGAAAGGTATAGTAGGAATGGAAAAACAGTTAACATTCTAATTAGTCAACATCTAACATGGCAATGTTCATAAGCCTCTGATACTTACAAAGTAATAACAGACAAATCATATTGAGAAAGAAAACTGAGCAATAGGAAGCTTAGCATATTCAGCTTAATTGCATTAATTTACAGAAAGAATTCCCCATTGATAGAAACATGAAGATCATCAAAAATTAGTTCTTTCCACTTCCAACATCTACTTCTTTAGTTCAGCAGTAATCCCCTTTATCATCGAGAAATATCAAAGTCTTGAGAGTAGCTGAGCTGTTCCATCTCCCAACTCGATCTTGAAGCAACTCCTTCATGAGAAGGTACATACTCCTATATATCGTGTGCAAGTAAGAAAAACCGTAAGACTACCAGCCAACACTTGAACACGGTGAAAGTAAACATTGACATATCAGAAAAGACATTAAATTTTATTTTAACCTCTAATTTCTTCACCAATTCCTTTGCTGTCGGAGCAGATACAATAATAGTACGTGCACTAGCATTTATGAATCCTTCCTCCACAGCTTTGTCAATGAACGAGAGTAGAGAATTGTAGTATCCATCGACGTTTAACAAGCCAACCTTCAATAGAAGACACCATTAATCTCTAGAAAGTAATGCAATTACTATGTAATGCAGAGGAAAGAATGGTGTTCTTTTCTTTTGAGAAAATATTAATGTAATGATGTTTCACAAAAAAGATACCAGTACAAGCACGAGTCTTTACCGGTTTGTCATGTATCCCAAGTTGAGCCCATGTTATGACTTCAAGTAACTCTTCAAGCGTCCCATAACCACCTGTAAGGGATGCATTTCTTGTAGACAATTAATCACTAATTTCTGACCAAAAGGAGGCCATATAAGTATATAACAGAAGATCAAATACAAAAATTAAGAAACTTGAGATTAAAATTAATTGCTTATTTCCAAAACTAAGCTGTAAGCTTGGTCTATTTATCTGTTCCCTTTGTCAATACATAAGATGATCAGAGTTGACTACTCATGGAGATTTTAAGCCTCTGATTATTTCTGAAAAGTTATCTGAGCCAATTTCCTAGTTTTAATTGGGTTGGGAAGGGGAGGGTGGTGAAGAATTCTTCCCTTGTCCCTAACAAGATCTTTAATGCAACCAATTTGAAACAAAGGCAAAAGCATCCGCCACCCGTGCAGGTCAGATTGCTCTTATTTTCTCATGCTACGGAGAGTATGATTCTATTTCTAATTCTATGGGCGTGGCTCGTGGGGATTCTATGGCATGATAAGGAGACCACATGAAGATTAAAGTGACTGTTATATTCACTACGTCTTCTATGCTCCAAATATTTTGAAGTTTGATAAAAGTGGCTTAAAGGAATGAAATCATTGCTTGGTAGGTGCAGTTTCTAGTTGACCAGTACTGTGTGGTAGAAATCTGTCTGTAATGTCCTTTACTATTTGCTGTTAATATGCTAGGAAGTAAATGCAGTAGCATTACAGGCTATAGAACTAACGAGGAAACGTTAGGGATTGAGAACATGAATCAGGGAAGCAGGGTGCCTTTGCAGCTCTAGTTTTCAGTGTGAGATGTTGACGGGTCAGGTATAGCGTTTTAAACGTTGTTCTGCAATCATGGTTATAGATAGCTGTATAGAGGTTTAGCCATTAAAGTGCTGTCTTCCCAGGATTGGCAGAAATCATTTTTGGTATCAAAAGCAACTGCTGCCTCTTGAAAGTTTCATCTCATACTAGTATGGCATAGCTCCTTTCCTCCTAAATTTGTGAAAAATGGAAAGACGCTTCATTCTTGTGGAAGGATTAACAAGAAAAATTTAAAAGTGAAAAGCACAACCAGTTAGTCGCCTAAAATTGATTTATGTACTACTATTTAGTATGGACTATAGTAAATGGAGCTTTATATTTCCTTAAGGAGCACGACCCAGTAACTTTTCTGATGAGCCTTTAAGGCCTGTAAAGATGGGTGTTTATTGTTCGGCTTAACATTTTCTTATCTGTTCAAAAATTTCTGTTTTTTTTTATTCTTTAGTTTTTAGGTGAGGAAGAATCCTCAAAAGACTAGACAGCAAGGATTCAAAGAAAGTGCAGTTCGTAGCAGGTTTCTGCTGGATCAAAGCATGGATATGACGAATGTTGCATGCTTAAATTAGTGAAAAAAAGGACTTCTCATTTCCAACTGAAAGTTCAGAGGGCTTATACTAACCTGGCAACGCAATGAATGCATCTGAATGTTTAGCCATCTCCGCTTTTCTTTGATGCATACCAGCAACAGCCTTCACTTCCCCTACTGTTTCACCAGTTAACTGCAATTAAAAGTCACAAAAGAAATCAATCAATAAAAGGGCTCAATGGAGACAGCGATAAAGATAAGAATTTGGAGTTTTCTGCAACCAAGCAATGATGATTGCTGCAGGAACAGTGGGGTGCTTCAGCAACATCTTGGACTAGTTAATGAAAGAGCAAAAGAAAAAAGTAAAAGATGAAAAGATCCGAAGAAAGTAATACTCAGAATAAACATACAAGTAGACAAGTAAACCAACGGAAAGAGAAAACTCCATATGTGAAAACATGAGTATACCAAGTCAAAAATACCCGAGGAAGATCATGAATAAGGCTGCGAAGTACTCAGAAACACAAATTTTTGTTAATGGAAAAAAACAGAAGTTATGGGTTGAGAGAAAACGGAATTCGTAATACGCAGAGAAAAGGATAAATAGGAAACAACAAAGGAAAAAAAACCAATATCAAGGTCGTTGAATAAGCGAAGTGTTCAAAAAGAGTAGCCAAAAACAAAACATGAAAACTATAGATTTGAGAAGAAATAAAGCTAGGAAAGTAGAAGGCCAAAAATCTAGCTTTTATATATAAAAAGTAATAAAAAGTTTCTGGCTTTTTAAGAAACATAACAAGAAAAGGTAGAAGACTTTTTCTAGCTCTAGCAGACATACCTCTCGAGGCATGAGCGTCTTGGGAATAACCCTGCAGGTAGACAATAACATGACAAAAATTAGTTGAAGAGAAAGAAAAACAGTAACCAGAACATAGCCAACCTCATTGTTTTTGTTTATTGATCTATTTTATCCATTACAAACTATATATGTTACAAGATAAACTTGAATATAAAGTCTAATTACCCGATAACATGACGGCCACCATCATGAACAGCTTGGGAGACCAAACCCATCAAACCTATGCTGCCCCCTCCATAGACCAAATCAATGTTCCTAGAGACCTGCAAACAAGGTGATGATTATAGTCTGTTCATGGAAACAAAAATGCAACAATTTTTGGGTGCAAGGTCATTGTTTTTAACGTGAGAATATACTCGGATATGCATTCTTTATCCCCTTTGAAAAGGGTTTTGTTGCTTTAGCCTGCATTCAACTTGCTTGTATGACAAGGACACTGCTACTAAATACATTAATGTATTTTACTTTCTTCTGAGAGGGAGGAAAAAGGATAGAGGATTACACAGAAAAACTCCAGAACGGAAAAAACCCAGGTTGAAAATTTGTCTCGGTGCCAAGGAACAGTTACAGACGTAATGTCAGTAAATAGGACAAGTTACAAGCAAGTTGTAAACAGAATAAGCACACAACAACCCTCCGGAGTGGAATAAAACTCCAAGAAACTTCCTTTTACATGTCTAGCAAATTGGTTTTTATGTCTAAGCAAGGAATAACAATAACTTATCAAGTTTATAATCACAACACGGATTAGCAAGAAAATAACAGGTATAAGTAGAACACAGGCCAAAATCTCCATTGAAATAGTTTAAAGTTGTAACTAATACCAGTTCATTTCCAAGCTCAATAGCAGCGTCTTGGTAACTCGTCTTCTTCCCTTGACTACTCCCACAAAACACACAAATTCTCCTAAACTTTGATGATGATGATGATGATTGATCCACTGCCTCACTACCCATCTCAGTTTCACTCTCTTTAACACTCACACTCTGCCCCAATATACCCTGCTTCTACTTTTGCCTAAAGTGCAAGAAACAAGAATCTCCTACTCGTTACTCTTTGTCTCTACTATTGTTCGCTAAGCTATTACACCAAATATGTCAAAGAACATTGCAAGTATGAACTTGACTACCCTTTTGTTGCTTGTCCACTACTCATATTGAGTGCGTTTCCTGGTCTTCGTATGCTATATATAAACCTTAACACACGTGAGTGCTCCTCTCTATAGCACGCTCGCTATACACTGCGCACATACACCAGCAAATATTGGCACGCGTGGAACTTCTCTTTCCTTTCTGTTTCTTTCCGCCTCCCCCCATCTCTTTCTATTTGTTCCTAACTTAGCAAATGCTAATATAAATTTTCTTAAATAAATAAAATTAATTTCTATTATTATTTTAGGTTTGATTATCGGACTAATTATTAGTACTCTGTCATTAAAAAAGAAATTATTAAATAAAAATTAATTAATTAACTTTATTTATAAAAATTTATTAGTTAATAAAAATTTACCGATTAATTAATAAACTGATCAATTTTTAATAACAAGTACTATTAAACTAAGTTAAAATTGAAAATCTAAAAATCGAACTGTAAAATTGAATGGTTCAAAATTTTTAATGTTAAATCGTCTAATGAGATTATCTAATCTTATAAATTTAGGATTTGTAAGAGATTGATGTCTTGTAGAGTTTCAATTCTTTTTCTAATGTAGAAATGAAAAACAATTCTCATAAAAAGAGTAATTTTCTTTTGAAACAAACGCCTAGGTCATATGAATACAGCCAACCAACATAGAGATCCTTGGTAAGCTTTGTAGGCATCATTAAACAAAGCCAAATTTCAATATAAGGACAGACATCCCTTTACATTAAGCCATCAAGAAAATGCAGATAATGACAAAATGGGATGGGTACTATTGCTTTTTAATCCTACTGAAATGGGCACTTCCAATAAGAAAAGGGTTAAATTATAAACAGAAACAGAGATCTATCAGAGTCAAAGTATGGGTGAAATTCAGAAGAATCAGAAGAAGAAATGGGTCTCAGAGCATTGAGCATTTTGGTGATGATTGAAGTAAGAAGACACAAGTGGGTTAACCCCCATCACCTTGTACCCCTCAGTCGACACAATTGTTTCTTATTTAGGAAACATCTCAATTTAATTACATTCATCCCTTCTCTTCCCTCTTCCCCAGTTATCCCATATCGCCTCTCTTCCACCACCACCTTCAACCTCTCCATCTCCGACCATCCTGCCCTCTACCATGTACTTCCCTTGTCTGTTGCTTTCCTACTTCTCACCTATCAAATTTTACTGTCTTTATAAAACATTTTTTGCTGTCTGTAATGTAGTGATGTCTCATCATGTCATTGTATTGTTTTGTTGAGACAAATTAATTATAGAAAAACATGTAATACAAGTATATATATTATACTTATGTTTAAAAGTTGTCTTCCTTTTGTATATGTAATTGACTTATTAGATAGGTCCATCGAATAATTACTCCTCTACCAAGCTACACTGTTAAGAAACATATTCTATAACCCATTATCCATTAGCCCACTTGCTCATTTTCTCTTACTAATTGTTATAATAGGTGCTTGCTTAATGTGGTGATTGCCTGGATTGCAGGAACTGAACTCACGCTATTAAACTAATGAGTATTATCTATGTGTCTATTACTTAAACATCTCCAATCCCAAGGTTGGCCTTTCTGGCCTGATTCTTTGCCTTTACTCTTGCTCTTTTTTGTTTAATGCTCGTCTGTCTACTTCCTCCAGGTATTGAGATTATAAACCCATAATTACTAATTCCTAATGGGGGATTGAGCGCTTTAATTATTACATATAGCTCCTGCATGCTTGCATGCGCATTTTGACTCATGTTTTTGTGTGTTAGCGAATGTCCATTGTCGTTTGTATATGAGTGCCATTCACAGTTTTTCTTCATCTTCATGGTGTGACAGAGATTGGATCACCAATCAGAAAACGTTAAAACCCTTTTCACTGCTCACTGTTTGTGTTAACTCGTCCATCGAATTGATCAAAACATAACAATTTTCCATCTACCTTTGAACAAGGTGGACAGAAGAAAACTTGAAACAAAAGGTACAGTACTAAAGAATGTACTGATACGCTTTTCACGATAAGCCAACTCCTTATACTTTACAAGTGAAGATGTGTGTACGTGTAATGTATATATTCTCTTGTTAAAGAAGTGACCAGCAGCACAGTCAAAAAATATATATTTTCGATTAAAAATGCACGTGAAAAACTATATCATAAGAATTATGAGGAAGGAACAGAAAAATTAATGTATAGCTGCAAAAAAAAAAAAAAAGATTCTGATCATGAGACTTTCACGCCTGTATGTTGCAGGAAGGTGTTGCTAAGCAAAAGACGGAACCTGCAAGCAAGCATCTGTCACCACCACCTTCTTAGTCCTACCAACACCCGACCTATCTTTTATTACCTCCTTCATTTCCCAATGACTTTGATTTCCGTTGCACAGTCCCCAAAACTTGCTGGATTTCTGATCTTATATAGTTGGCATTTTTTGTCAGTTCCATACAATACACGCCAGTACACTTACGTTATGCTCTATCAAGATTCATGTATTCTTACTTTCTTAGAGTCAAAATTGTAAAATTAACTGCAAATATTCCAAAGTTTCAAACTTTCAACGGGATGGGACAGCTAGGCCATCTGAAATTGAAGCAAGCAATTCCTATCTGCATGCCAGACTAGTGTTATAGTGTGTGTATCTGTGTACTGATGAATAATGAATCATTCAGGAACAGAGGCAGTCATGCCTGAGCCAAAAGCAAAGCCAAACCCATCTCTTTCTCATTCATCCATTAATAGTATTTTCTAATTGTCTGCAGCCACTGATTTGTCCAGTGAAGTATCAATTCGCTATTCTATCTCCCTCTTATGACACGTGGCCCCAGGTCCAGTGAAACATTCATGTAACTATATATCCCACAGTTTGCTTTTCTGTTGACAAGCTTTCTTGGCTCCGTCCAGGCAACAGGAGTTGAAATGTGTCAAGCCCTCTCGATTGTCTTCTTCTACAGTTCTCAGAATTCCTTTTAAGCTTTTCCTATGGTGGTCTTAGAAAAGTTAGTGCAGTAGTGGAGTAGGACCCTTATGAGTCTCCTAAAGCAAAACAGAGAGATTATTCTTTCTCTATAGAATGGACCATATGGCATTATAATATTAGGAAAATACAAGAAAATTTGAGTTAAAAAGTATATCCATAAGAGAGGATATATATACATATATATCTATATATAGAAGAAACATTCAGTTTGTCTTTGGCTCATCACTTTCGTTTTTGAGAAGATATGAATCTCCTTTTATTTTTAAAAAAGTTTATTTATTGCTTATGTAAATATTGTGCTTTATGGTATTAAAAATATGATTAATTGTTAAAAAATTGGAAAACATAAACATCTCGTTTTATTATAAATTTATTTATGCATTATGGTCGAGACAAGTGAAAGAGTGCAAACCTAACCTGATCTTCTCGAAGGATATGCAATTTTGGGGTTAACAAAAATAGAAAATAGACAAAATGAATGACAAATTTTCCAATTGTGAAAAGGTAACGATTACTAAAAGGGCAAAGAAACAGGCATGCCCCATTAGCATAGTCTCCGATGTCTCTGTTGCCTACCACAACACATTGTTTAAATGTCAACTACGTGATGTGTTATTGTCGCGTATGGAACGTTGATCATTAGGACATTGAACTAATAATCCATGGCTTACTTAACCCTTTCTCACACGCTACCCAAAGCTCCTTCTGCTTTGGTTATAATCAGATGTCGACAGCTATCAATTCTGTTCAGTTTCTGAAACACTTGACTACTCGAAAAAGGTTGAGAAATCACCTGAAAACAGCTCCTCCTCAAGTTTACTTCAACTAGAAAATGGGCACCTTAGACGCGTCCATGTGGTGCTCATTAGGGCGTTGAAGATGAGAGATATACAGTAATGGAGCTAATGGCTGTTTCCAATTCTACGTCATATGGACTTCCCAACAGCAAACTGATAACGTGTATTAGTTTTTGTATGTATGAATGTGAAAGAAACCTGCATATTACTCAGACTAATTGTGCTGTGGTGAATCATTCTTTACATGAATTTGGTATAGCTAAGTTTGAAAATTTTTTGGTCTCAAATTATAAAATTTGATGTGGACCCTTATCTTTAACTATTTCAAAGAGGCAATATAATTGAAGTGTTTATACGTTAGCCTAACATCTTTTTACCACCAAAAAAGCTGTATAACTTTTTAATTTTACAAGTTTTCTTGCAAGAATCCTGAAGAACTTCAGATGAAAATAGGTTTAGTAATTTTGAAGCCAAGCTTCTAGGGAAGGTACTTTTTGTCAAAAATCTAAGGAAATGTGCTATTCCAATTTCTCCTGGTATTTCATGCTTGTTTGTAATGCCTTTGTGGACATTAAGATCTAAAATATAGGAGTAGCCATGTCTTGTCCCGTAAGGTTATGTAAATGTATCCGCACAGGCCTGGTTGTACCTTGCAATTGCATGCGGTATGACACAGACTGAAGAATTCGTGAATCCCATTATAACATTTCTGTCTTCTTCTCCAGGAATGTTTTTATTTCAACCTAAAACTTCCTAGTCTCTAATGAGATTCAGGATCGATTCCAATATATTTTAACTTCAAATTCACCAAAAAGCAATAGGGTGATGTCAATATATATGCCATAATAGGCAAAGGTGTGACTTTTCATGGTAGGCATAGGTATATAGTGGAATTGGAATATAAGTTCAGATACTTGTGAAAAAGAAAAGATAAGGATCTTAGGAGTTGATTGGCCAAGAGTAGTTGGCATCTTATACAAGCAAATGGATGCTTTTTGGCTAAGGCAGAAGACGACACATCATCACTGTAGAAAAATTTTAGATCCACATTCACTTTGCTATGGTAATACACCTTCAATGAGCGATCCCACGTACACTGCGTCAGGACGATAGCTTACATGTTTATCCTGAACAAAATACCAATTGGAAAGTTACCTTCTTTCTTACAACAACAGGATTTGGTTTTCTGTTCATGATATGTCTAACAAGCATGCATGATGTCTAATTTTTTAAAAAAAGCATGCATGATGTCCCGACTCATTCTTTTCTAGTACAATGTTTGCTTCTAATAAAGGTTTTATGATAGATTATGATAATTATGACTGGTTCAGATGCAAATGTGATAACTAGTTACCATTTTGAATACTAATTAGAGCAATAATTGCGTTGGCAAGTAGTAAATTGCTATTTGAAAGTTTGATTTTGGGATTTCATTCAAGGTAACAATGTCCTCAAGGTAATCAAAATTTCAAATCGTTTGAAGTCACTTTTTAGCTAATAGAACCAAGTGAAGTTCGCTTTTCTTCCCCTTACCTAATTTATTCAACAAGCAGACACCATCAAGTATATCTGGTGCAATCTTTTTGAACCATTAATCGATTCACCTAACCCTTAAAAATCATGAATGAGGGTAATAACCCTTCATTGTTTTTCTGTTTTACATAAAGGAAGAATAATGATAATTCATCAGAAACCGAAGACTTTAGAGGCTTCTGTTGGACTGCTTTTTCAGTTGTTTCTGGTTTGACTTGAGTTACTTGAACAGACAAAGAAAAGCCTAACTTGAAGGGACTTTGACCCATTGAATATATATAAATCCCTTAAATGTAAACAGAACATGGGAAAAGCAGGAAGATCACATGATTTTAACACACTGTGGTCTAGTTGAAACGACCTTTGGCTCACCAAAATTGGAAAGCAACATGAATTACAAAGTTGGTGATCTTAAGCTGTTCCTCGTTCGCCAACTTTTTTGCATCTAACAGGAAAAAAACTTCACTTTTCAATAATTACACTATTGTAAGGGCCTCTTAGATTCATGGATTCAAATCCCAACCAGATTGATTTTCATATTAAAAAGTTAGGCATCTTCCTGAAGTTTTCTTTTGACTTGCATGTACTCAAGTTCCGTGGGACAAGATAAAGCATGCAAATTGCACTTTATGACTAAAGAGTAGTAAAGACGCACCGACTATAATTTAAAAGTTAGAACCATTTGAACGAAAAGTTTGGCTGCTAGCACGGTTCATTTCCTCTGTTAGCAGTTGCAGCAGTGCAAGAGACCTTTAATTTAGTATTATGAAGCTAGTTTTCAACTTGAATTAAGGCTTTTGAGTAGGTCGGGATTAAATGATTTCAATTATCCTAAGAATTACAATTCTCTGTGACGTACTAACAAAAGTTCAGATGAGTCCTCCTAGGTGATAGTATTATTTGAAGTATTAGATTCAAGTCTAAATATATTAATTAGTATTAATTATTTGGGTTGAACTTATTATTCAATTTTAATTAATTCATTAATAAATAATTTATTTAAAATATGTAATTTGCGAATTTAGTTATCGTTCCTAAATTTTCGTGTAATCTGAAACATAACTTTGAGGTTTAGCTTCAAATGGATCACTTGTCCAATTCAAAGTAAACAACTATTCTCAATTGTTAGTTAGCTGTAGTAATGCCATGTTGTCAAAACATGAAAAGATTAGGTTTTTGAAAGTTTCAAAAGCAGAAATAGACCTCTCTGCATGCTCATGCTGTCTGTTTAGAGTTTGCTGGGACTGTAATTGATTTGGTGGACCTCACTAAACCCTTACTATGTAGAAGAAGAATACTTAAACATGATTATGCAAACGGTTTCTATTGGTCCAGACCTGATATTAGTGTTAATGTGATCAACCAATGGAATTAGTAACACATTTGTCAGCATAAAATACAAAAGATAAGGTTCAATAGATTTCTATGTCCCACAGTCCACTTGACGCAGAAGATTTCTTAATAGAATCTATACCGTTGTTTCAGTTAATTCAAGTCAAACTTAAACGCCCCTTGAATTATTGGGCGTAAACAAGCCACTAACTTGTCTGTGATCATATTTTGTTGTTTAATTAAAGTTTCAAGTAATAATAAGGGCAGTAATCACATTGACGAAGATGATCACTACAATTATACGACGATAAATACATGTTAGTTAAGTAGTCTAAATCTTAACTAATAACTTAATCATGAATAGTGTATGGTTTTGCCATAAACTTTGCGAACTAAACGCCAATCCCACGAACTTTCAGGTGAAGCTTCGATTTATAAGTCCAGCTCTTCCTTCCTCTCTAAAAACATCTAACCAAGACTACATTTTCACCGAAAGTTTTGCAGAAGCATTAAAGCAGCCAAAGTCGTCAATAATTTAATCGGGACAAACATTTAGGAGAGACAGGTTGCGATCATTTCGGGAAACAAAGAAAGATGGGGGCAGTGCAGACATGTAGAGCAGACTGGTATGGTTTGGTTGAAGATCTGTGTCTTCTGTTCTTAGGACACAGTTATATCCCAATTTACGTACTTCCCATCATATGTGGTTCCTCCGGTATTCCAAGGATTTATGTTGTTTTCTATAGCTACCTAATCTAGATGCTAGTTTAGTAACATGGTAAGGTTTTCTCATTTCTTGTTTTCACGTTTATTCTCAAAGTCGCCGGAGGTGACATTTTTGAAAGTGACAATTCTGCTAGGGATCAAGTAGTTGGTGAACTCATGACGTCCTTTTCTTGCACTTCAAATAGTAATTAACAACATTTTAAGATGATTAGGTGAAGCCCTAAGTTTAGTTTATCTAAGTTACGTTCTATTAATATTACTTCTACACAACGGATACTCCATGTATTATGTAACAAGGATAATCATATCTTTTACTAAATATTTTTGCCAATCACATATTTAGAGGTCTAAACCTAAGGAGGAGTGATTGCTACCACAAACAAATACTCAAATAACATGTTTTATTTCCTTATTTTAATAAGACAAAAATAAGTTTGACATATACAAACCATTTGTTATAGATTTACTCATTTTCAAATATTTTTTACATTTAAAATTTTTGAAAAATATCTTATGATATTTGTTAGTTCTTAGATAATATACAAGAAGGAGATTGAATTGCATATATTTATTTCTTAACTTAATGAATGATTTATCTATACTAATGAATAGTTATAATAAATTTATATAAGATAAAATAAACAGTGCAAAAATAAAAGAGAGCAAAGAAAGAAAGAGAAAATTAATTTATAATTATTCCATCAAACAACTTTTGACCTACCTTTTTTTCCCTAATTTACTTGAGAATTTAGTGTAGTATTATTCAATAGGCTTAGAGAAACATTTTGTACATACATCTTCTTTTTGAGTGATGGAGAATCTTTTACATATCTCTTTTATCAAGGATGAAGAGGAACCCTAACTGTAATAGCTCGTTTTCCACACTAACGGTTAGAACTCTAGAATATTGCACATGGCCATATCATTGAGAATTCATGAATTGCATTTCATTTACATGCATATCATTAGCATATACACATGAATTATGAATTAATACACGTTGCAAAGATAATATATACACTCAATTGGCATACTCCGGGATATGAAAGGTTTAAAATGATCATTATATGAATTGTATATTGTTTATGTCTTGAATTTTGATTTGGTGGAATATAATTAGTAAACTTGGAATTTATTGTTACAATTAGAAAATTGATGAATTAAAATGTAAATTTGGTCTAAGAAAAATGCCAAGTAGTAAGACAAATTGACACATGAAAAATTAAGATGACTAAGCCTATGAATTAGTGACATTTGGTATGGAAAATTAAGTTACAAATGGCATAGCTAATTAATTAAAAAATGGCAACAATGAATGGGTGACAAATGACCTAGCTTAATGGTAACATTTGGCAACAAATATGCAGGACAAATAGAGAATATGCTTAGGGACATATGTCATAGTAATATGGAGACACCTAGCATCCAAGGTGTTAAGTTTATGTAGAAGTGATTTTATTTCTGCTCATTTCTTCTTCTTTCTTCTTCTTACACCACCGAAACTCTCTCACCCTTACATCCATGTATTTTATCTATGTTTGTGTCCAATTTCTACATCAATAATCCATGCTTTTACCCTTCATAAGATGGTTAAAGAATCAGATCATTATTGTCCTTTGTTCTAGCCGAAAACCAACTTGTTGTTACCTTAAATTCGTGATGATTTTTGCATGCATGGAGAACTGAATTAACTTGATCTTTAAGCTATAATTTGAGCTAGACAGGTAAGTAAAAGATTTGTATTTATGACATGTTATAATAGAGAATTTATGATGATGAAATTGGGATGAATTGTATATGATATTGATGATGAATTGTGCTAGAAATTTCTGCATGAACTTGGGTACTTTTTTGTTCTGTTTTTGCATGTACGAAAATAGTAGCTTATGGGCTATTGTATGGATGATTTAAGTTGGGATTTGAAGTATAATTGATGAGGAATTCATGCTAAAGATAGGTGTTATTCAGGTGTTTTCGAATTTGAAAAATTAGAGTTGTAGGTATGTTTGTAAAAAGTGACTGTTAATGATATAAGTGAGCAGAATTTTGTAAGCCTTAGTGTAACCAATATAGAAGTTACATTAACCTGAGATGAAGTAACCTTAAATGACATGAAATCTGGAAAATTTCAGGTGTTAGTGATGTCTTTAAGTTTGTAAAATTTGTGAAGTATTGAAGGAGGTAAAGTTACACATATTAATGATGTTGATGACAAATTCTAGAATTTTAATTTCAGCCTTGTGTACATGTTGAACTAGCTGAGAAATTTCACTCTTAATTAGTATCTTTGGACTTGATTAAGGCTAGAAATGAGCCTAAATTGTTGCTTGATTAATTGGTTAAGAGCTTGATAAGTTTATGTAGTTAATTGATGTCATAACTTAAAGAATGGACTTTTTTGATGTGGTTGAGTTCAAATATGGAATTTATGATTTGTTTAAGGAATAAATGAGTTCCTTTTCCTTTAATGCAAACATGATCTTAAAGACGTGAGTAATGTATATAAGGTATGGATTAATGAGCATTGAAGAACATAGGGTAATTATGAATGAGAATTGGGTAAATGTATGAATATATATTGCTGGAAAAAGTTTGGTGAATGTATAGATCTAGCTTGCTGAAATTCCAGATTTAACGTAACAACTGTGTGTGTGTTATAAAAAGCTTTTGATCATGAAAATGTTCAAGGATAAGAGTAAAGTATGGTTGATGGATTTGTGGTAAATCAAGCCAACTTAAAGGTACAAACCTATTTACAAAATAGTAGTATACAAAATACGATGTTTGAATGGTCTTAGGGTATATAAGCACAAATTGAATAGTTAAGATCTATGTATAAGAATACATACTCGGGAAAGTCAATTGAGCATGTATTGAGCATAACACATATACATGTGTATGATTGAGTACCTATTGATTAAACAAGTAAGTAATGTGTACATATGTGTGTATTGCATAATTTAGAAACACAAATTAACCAACAACTTCCGGACATTGCTGGCTCATCAAGGCAATAACTATCTAGAGCATACTGTAAGTTAACTTAGATGTTTACTCACTATATTTGAATTGTTCTTAATTAACTATTAGATATTGAACTGTTACTGATATGATTGTGTTAATTCCGGACATTGATGCTATGAGGAATTTGATATTCGGGACTGTATTGGAAGTGTTAGCAAATTGAATGTGAATATAGAAATTGTGTTCCCAACTATATGTTGAGTGTCGAACTTAGATCCGATGAATGTGCTATATGGCTGTGTACACTGAATGAAAGTTATTGATAGCATAATATGTGATTGGATGCATTTTCATTACATTGATATGCATGATTAGATAAAGAAGTTGTGGCCGGAGTGACCAACGTAAAAAAGAGCTTAAAGCTCATAAATGTGCACACAGAGCTACAGACTCAACGATTAATGAGCCTGGTATCCACAATAGGTACGGGACAGTATCTGAAATGAGCCCGATATCCACAATAGATACGAGACAGTTAAATTGGCGCTCGGTCACAATAAAATAAAAATGAAAGTAGAGTCTTATGTGCATTGCATATATATCTTTACATTTATCATGTGAATCATTGTAAAGAATGACTAAATTAAGTTGATATAATGTTATTCTATATTTGTGTACATTTGAATGATTGTGAAAAAAAGTACTGAACTGTGTTAATATAGTGATCTGCAATACTTGTATACATGTTGATTATATGAATGATTGAGGTGGAAGGCTAGATTGTTCTGAAAAAAGTTATATGACATGTTTGTATTATAATGTGCTTATTGAGATATGACGTATAGTGTGATTTAGTATACAAAACTGAATGGGAATTGATTCAAGCTAATGTGATATACATGTGAATTTGGTTGTATACTTGTGATGTTGTGTTTTGACTCGAGTGAGCACATCGGTAATGGTTCACTTACCGAGTTTGCAAAACTCATCGAAATGGCAACGTTATTTTTCAAGTACTGAGGAGACCTAGCTTCTAACGCAATCTAGTAGCAGTCTAATATTGTCAATTTGGAATCAGGAATGACTCAAAGGTTTAGTCAGCTAATGTCTGAGGAGTTTAGATAGATTATTTCTATTAGCATCTAATTTCATGTTAGATATTTTGTAAAGAACAGTAAACTCGCATATGTTTTTGTAACGTACATATATGGATTATGAGATGTAATGACAATGTAAATGATGTTTGTTAAATGAAATAAGAAATGTTGAACTTATGATCACTTATATTATGTATGATGCCATAATAGTGAAGTTGATTGCTCTAACATATCATTCCTATAGGGTATGTTCTTAAATATCCTCTGGATGTTCGGGTATATGCTCTATGGTAGTAATGTGTTACACTAACAATTCAATTGCTCTATCATTTAATATCTCAAGTACTCAAATGTAATACAAGATTTTATTTTATGATCACTTATTGCAATAAAGTTTCCCATCATGCTTATACACACATAAATGTAATGAAATTTTTTCAAGAGCTTCTAAAAATGTCTCAATACCACCAAAGATCTTTTTCACAATGCATATATGGTCTGTTTATTCTTAAAACAACTAAATATGTATGCCACAAATATAAATCAATCATGACAATAACTAGCAACAATGACATTAGTTGGCCAGTGTATGACATTTCTTGATCAATGTATCAACCGACATTCTAGTACAAAGTTATGATACATAAAATATCTAGAAGGATATTAGTTGACTTATATGTCATACTGATCGATTTAGTAGGTACAAAATGAACAAACTACTTTAAAACTCTAACATAAGTCAACCAAACATTCTAAAACAAGCCTTTTTTTTTCAAAAATTCTTAAGTTTTTCAAAGATTAAAACATATTTATTTGATAAAAAATTGATCTAAAACTATTTCAAAAGTTTTATTATAATTATTTTATTCGTCACGATTTTCTTTAAACTTAAACTGAATTTACTCTTGATTATGAAAGATTTACGAATTTTAGTAAGAGAAAAAGGATAGGTTTAAGAAGAACTAGGGGAGATGATAAATAATGATACGACTTTATTGAAAATTACTGAGGGCATAACCCTCAATAGAAAACTTTGGCATACTAAGATACGGAAAAAAGAATTTCACATAAAGAGGTCCTTCTTGTTCTTATAAGTCTTTTAAACATTTTCTTTTGAGTCTTGTCTCTTGTATTTAGCCTAAATAGTTAATATGTATAACTTCCCTCTTAATTATTTAGCTTAAACATTTTCTTACTTAGCTTGCATATTTTCTTGTAATGGCTTGTTTAATTAATTTATTTACTTACCTTCTTTCTTGTTTGTGTATTTATTTACTTACTTTATCTTTTATTTTTATTCTTAAATTGTATTCTAAATTTATTGCATTATTTATTATATTAACTATTTTACATTTTTATTTATACATGTTTATCTATTTTATTTTATATGTTTAATTAGTATTTTTCATATGAATCTATCAAAAACAGTCTCTCTACCAGTTAGAGGTAAATTTGCGTATTACTAGACTTCCCCAGACTCCGTGTATCAACAGAACTTTCACTAGGTTGTTGTTGTTGTTACATATAATGAAATGACTATGTAATTTTTGAGCTACTAAACCATCAAAATGACTAAGATAAGAATACATAAGAGATTACAACATTTGTTTCACATGAAAGACTTCAATCTTTCTTGTTCTTGGTCTACTTGACTCGATTTACATTGAAGCTCTCTTAGATTGTATATATGCACTTCAATTTGCTCATTTTGTTCATCTTTTGAATGTTCAATTAATTTAATTGGCTCCTTAACTTATTTTACCTTTTCATTTAACTTGATCTTTCACATATTGTATAATTTTATTATTATAGCTACTAATCTCACCAAAGTAAATTCATTAATAGCAATATATTATGTTATTATCAAAATTATTGATTAATACCTTAGTTGGTCAAATAATATCTCCATTTTATGATGATAAAACATTTGGTAAACTTTAGAATAAAAAACAAATGACGTCAAATCAATATGTAATGCATGCTCCTCATCATGCAAGATCAAATTTTAATATCATCACTCTCTCACCTTTTTTGTCAATATTAAAAGATATATGATATATAAATAACTTTCATATCTCCCCTTTTAAAAACTCTATCATATGGGTAAAATACACGTGCAAAGTATTTATCAAGAAATAAACAAATGAGCCTATATACCAATATAAAGATTAATGTTATCTGTTTTTCCCTAGGTATATGCAACAGTACTTTCTACCCTTAATTGTATATGCTAAGTTAATATGCTAAAATTCCATCTGTATAAAAGTAAATGGTTACTCTCTTTTATCTAACAACAATAATTACCTTACTTGATTCAATAATTAGTTTCTTAATACTAATTTTCTTAGTTGACTCATGTGAGGACTCTTTATGATTATCCCTTTAAAATCAATTATTAGAGATGCCATGTTTGTTACTCATTTGATATGAATGGAGGTGATACTAAATTGTAGGTGTTTATTTGAAGTTGTTTGATATTGACTTACAAGGTAAATAAATCAATATAATCTAGGTACCCATGCAAACTTGGCACACTTGTATCAAATTAACTAAGAAGAACAACATTGCTTTATTATTCAATACATTCAATTTCTTATCATCGACATCCTATTTACTCTTTTCTATATTCTCCCATAAATCAAAATCATCATTAATTTTAATGTAATTATTTTAGCTAAAAAACTAGTAATATTGATATCTTGACTCTCTTGACTATATAGAAATTTGAAATATGTCATAATAATTTTTACCCAAATTTCATCAAAAATATACTTGCAATAAAAGAGACTAGCTCTTATACCAATTATTGGTCCTTAAATGTGTATTCACTTTTTGATTTGTTTGAAATCTAAGGAATGATCTGTATATTTTAATATATAGTTATAGTTTATATAAGGCATTCATAAAATAAATATAATAATAATAAAAGAGAGTAAGGAAAAAGAGATAAAACCAATTTATAATGATTTGGTAAAATAACACTTGGTTTATTCAAGTGATTGAACCCCTTCATACATTCGTCTTCCTTAGGTGAAGAGGAATTTTTACATATCTTTTTTACCACGAGTGAAGAGGAATCGTAACAATTCAACTACTCTCCCAATTGGTATTTCAATCAATCAAATAGAATATACTAATTCCTTTCTTGATTACATACTAAACTAGGAGTTCATATCATGCTCAGACACATTAATATAATGAAATTCGCTCAAAAGCTTTCTATATGAATAGAAAAAATTGCTCAGTCCAGACAGAGTTTAACTGGCCTAACTTGAGTTGATTAGATTTTAGATGGGGCTTGGCCTTTTTAAAAAACCAACCAAAAACCCAAAATTTTCAAATAAAATAATGTAGTTTTAAGTAAAATATCATTATTTTCAATTTTAAAACTATTCTTCTGACAATTCATATATAATCTATTTATATTCAAAACAATTAAAAAAATATACTTGTTAAAGACACTAAATAGTAACATTGATATTGGTCAAGCAATATATGATATTACTTGACCAATATATGAAATTAGTCTACTAGTGTGCCTTTACAAACTCACAATTAATAGTCTAATATGTCATACTAGTATACTAACATATGTACAAAATACACAAACCACATTAAAACCCTAATGTCCTAACTACAACATTTGTCGACCAAACCTTTTGAACAAGTTCTCCCAAATTTTTAAATTTCTTTTGAAGATCAAAATACACTCCTTTGATAAAATCTTAATCCATATTTTCATATATTAAGAGGTTTTCTTTAAAACCATCTTGATTATAAAAATATTTATGAATTATGCCCATAATAAAATAATTATGCAATATTCGAGCCCTTGTACTATTGAATTGATGAAGATGAAGTTACAATGATTTGTTATACATAAATAGTAGGGTTGTAATGGGTCATGTCAAATCTAATGTTGTCTAGGGTTAGATTGAAACATTTTACTGGAGGTTCAAACTCGAGCTCAACATAAGGTCCAATCAAACCGAAATCATATGGTTTGAGTCCAATACTAGATCAAGCGTAAATAATTCCACTAAGTTTGAGCCTAATCAGGCTTTATCGAGACCAAGGCCAAATCAGGTTGAGTTAGGCCCAATAAACTTAACAGTTCTTAGATGAGGAGGAAGAAATTGTAGAACAAAACTCAAATTTCAAAAACTCATATTCTCAATGAATAATGTAGTGCTTAAATAACAATTAGATGTAGTGCATTCAATTCATATAAAAGACCTTCCTATCTCTATAATCATACGCATTTTCATGATCGACAATGAACAAAATGAATTACTCTACTAAGATTAGTGACGAAAAAACTAGGCGGCATACAATACATGACATGTGAACATGGACAACAAAGCAACTAATAGGCAAATTGTATAAGAATTAATTAATAAATGATGTTGTTACGTAAACATTGGTTGTATCAACTAGTGTTCCTTTATAAACTTACAATCACAGGTTGACTAAAATGTCATTCTTGTCTACTAATACAGAAATATAAAAAAAATCACTTTAAAACTCTTACATGTGTTATCCTAATTGAACGACCAAACCTCCTAAACAAGTTCTTCAAAAAAAATTAAGTTCTTTCGAAGACAAAACATACTCCTTTGATAAAAACTTGATCTTAAATTATTTTAAAAAATTCAAGTGTATTTTCATGCATTAAGAGAGTTTGCTTTAAAATCAAACTGACATTATCTTGATTATGAAAACATTCATAAGTTATGCACATATTGAAATAATTATGTAATATTTAAGTCCCTAAACAATTGAAATGAGGAAGATAAAGTTATAATAAAAGAATAAATGATTTGTTACACATAAATAATATGATTATAATGGATAACTATCCGGACTCAGATTAGAGTCTCTAACAGGGGGTCCAAATTCATGCTTGACCTAAGTTCTAATTGAACCTAAATTATACAACCTGAGCTTAATACCCTATCATGCCTAAATAATTTGACTTGAGTTTGAGCCTAATCAAGCTTTGTCGGGACCAAAGCCTAATTGGGTCAAATGCATAAACTCAAACTTCAAAAACTCATATTTTTAACCAACAATCAAATATAGCGCTTAATTAACAATTAAATGCAATACGTAAAATTCCTATAAAATACCTTCCTATCTCCACAATTAGATGCAATTTCATGATCGAAAACTAGTAAAATGAATTGTTTTACAAAAATTAGTGAAGGGAAAACTAGGCAGCACGTAGCACATGACACGCAGTAACTAATAGGCAAATTGTATAAGTATTAATCAATAAATGATGTTTTTTGTTACATAAAAAATCAATGTTATTTTATATAGGAAATACATTCATGCTTCTGGCTAAGTCAAGTCGTAAAACCTCATCCCAACCAGAAGTTTAAACTAAAAAAAGTTTGAGCCTAATTGAAGTCTAGTCAACTTAAGCCGAACTTGTTGACTTCAAGTTTGGATCAAACTTAGGTCCTTTTGTCACCCTTAATAATGAGGATCAAATTTTCTATTTTTCGGTTCACTTGACTTTAATTGTGTTGAAGATATCTTAAACTATATAAGTGCCCCACTATGTTCATTTTCTTCATCCTTTTATTGCTCAATTCATCTAATTAGCTCCGTTACTCATTTTACCCTTTAATAGATTTTATTTTAACTTGATCTTTCATATATTATTTAATTTTATTATAGTAGAACTACTAATATCGCAAAAAATAAATTAATTAATAGAAATATATTTTATTATCATCATAACTAAAAATTAGAATCTTACTTAATCTATCAATAGTAAAAACTCAAAAAAAGAGTTTTTTATTGAATTTCAATCATAATTATTGTTAATATAAATTGTTATTCAAATAAAGTCAAATTAGTCACTCTATCACATTTATAATAGTTCGTTACATGACAATTAATTTCTGTTAAAATTAACAAGATTTTTTAAAATTTCAAATAATAAAAATGATTTTAGAATGAACGTGAAGGACAAAACGGTACCCTTCTTTTATCATACAAACAAGTCTTTCATAAATTTAGGAAACATTATGTTTTCGGCAGAATTAAGAACATAATGTCTAATCTGAAATGTGGTACGTGGGGAAGAAGGAACATGTAGGAATACGTGATGAGAATTCACCCATCATCACTCACATGGCAACACCAATTATTAGGTGGATTAACATTTTCTCAAGAGTTTGCCTTGGAAGGAAGTGTTGAGTAATGGCGGGAGTGATCACATTGTCTCTTCGATGCACAGAGAGAGAGAGAGAGTCTAGTCATCATCATTCATCAGCATCGCATTTCCGAAAACGATGGCACTGGGCGTACGTGGTCCGCTGGTCCCAGCTTCCTCCGCCACGCTCACAGCCTACGATACATTTCCTGTCCTCTAGCTCTCGGATCAATACCTCTCTAGCATGAAATATGAATCTACTTGCAACAGCATTTTACGTTTTTGGTATTGAATTTGCTGTTGGATCCGACCAACGTTTGACAACACATGTATACTTTTGTAGAATCAATCCGACCCTTCTCTCCCAGTGAACTTGCTGCTTCACTTTATGTTAGTCTGTGGGGATTACATAATTTCTGACCATATGAATATGATGTAGGCCATGTTACATATATGATGTTTTGCTTCGTTTCTTTGGTTCATCAAAAACGCAACAGTTTTGCCAATTGTTGTCGGGAAGATGCGTTAGCGTTGAAGAACTGGATCACAAAAAATGTACATTATTACCAACTTTAACTTTAACCTTACAATTATTAATTATTTAATAATTTAAATTACAAAGTTAAAGGTATATATAATAGTGTGTTGTATGGAGGCAAAATGGCTGGGGTTCATATTGACTTCAAGTCAAGGAGTATGACTTGGAAAAAGTACATTTCAGAACCAATAAGCTCATATTACCTTTTATATTTGGTTATATTAATTAAATACAAGTTGATTGATAAGGTACTTTAATGGATCCCTTCAATCCTTCCCGCGGGATTCAGCAAGAAGACCCGCTCTTGCCATACCTTTTCGTTTGTGCTTGGAGAGGCTAGGTCATCTTATCTTACAGGCAATGAGACAAGGGCATTAGAAACTGCTCAAGCTAAGCCCTACAGGGCTTCCCATATTCCATCTTTTCTTTGCAGATGACCTAGTTCTGTATGCTGAAGCGGAGAACTCACAGACGCAGGTCATTGCAAGGACTCTGGAGGTGTTTTACAAGGCATCCGGACAAAAAGTGAATACTGATAAAACTCGAATCTATTTTTCCAAGACTGTCTCTCCAACAACTGCTCGGCACATCAATCAAACCTTACACATTCCAAGTACGAACAATCTGGGCAAGTATCTAGGGGTCCCGTTGATATAACGCGACATACCTATCAGTACATCATTGAGAGAGCTCAAAAGAAACTAGCAGGCTGGCGTGCAAAGGCGTTGTCCTTTGCGGGGCATGTTACACTAACCCAATCAGTAATTTCGTCCCTCCCCATCTACATGATGCAAACAGTGAGACTTCCGAGGCAACTTTGCGATGATTTAGAGCGAATCATGAGGGACTTCATATGGGGATCAACGGGTGCCCAAAGGAAAATGCAACTGGTTAATTGGGAAACAATGTGTTAGTCCAAAAAAACCAGGAGCCTGGGTCTCAAACGTATTCGATCTTCCAATGATGCGTTATTAACCAAGCTAGGTTGGGCTCTGATAACTCAACCCTCTGCTTTATGGGTTAGAATCCTCAGGGCTAAATATCGGGTAGGCCCCAATCCTATACCCTCTAACATAGAAAGGAAAGGGGCTTTGATCATTTGGAGGGAAATTTTTGCCACTTGGCAGTATGTACGCCAAGGCATAAAATGGAAGCTGGGCAATAGGAGGCGTATAGGGATGGCAACGGGGCGGGTATGCCATCCCCCGTACCCGCCCCATGAACCTGCCCCCACCCCCATCCCCGTCGGGAATTTTTTTGGCACCCCCATACCCGTACTCGTTGGGGGT
>JAOTAX010000005.1:39738630-39757850 GCA_025629825.1 Erythroxylum guanchezii | reverse complement strand
TTTGCTCCCCATATCCGCCCCCGTTCGGGTAATTTTATCGGGTACCCATCGGGTTCGGGTACAATTGCCATCCCTAGAGGCGTATTTACTTTTAGCTAGATAATTGGGTGAATGATTGGGGGGCCTCTATTTCTAGTAGCCACCACTCCTCTTCCCAATAGTATACTGTCCGCCATAGTGGCGGATTTTACAAATGAAGTCGGTAACTAGCGTTGGAATTTGTTCTAACAATATCTCCCTTCCTCGGTCTATATGGAGATTGCGAAGATCCAAACTAATGTTGATGGCATAGCGGAGGATAGCATGATCTGAGGACAAAATACTCATGGGCGGTTCACAGTGACATCGACTTATGACTTAATTGAAGGTAGCATCACGAAGTAGTATACTAGCTATGGGACTTACTCTGGAAATGAGCAGGGCTCCAACGGATTCGGGCCTTCTTGTGGCTTTTGACTAAAGGCAAACTGCTGACAAATTAACAGAGAGTGACTCGCAGGCTCACTGCGGATAGCAGTTGTCATTTCTGTGGCCAAGAAGAATCAACTTTGCATGCCATCAGAGACTGCCCGAGAGCAAAAGCATTATGGTGTACCTTTTCCTCGGAAGTAGTGGATCCGGATTTCTTCCACAAGGATCTGGAACGGTGGGTGGCCCACAACCTCCGGACGCCAATACAAGTGAACCAGGTTGCCTTGGTTCAAATTTATGGCGTAGCCTGTTGATTTTTCTGGTAGTGGAGAAATTGAAGCCTCTTTGAGGCAGATTTTGTCTGGCCAGAAGCAGGATCTCGAGCAGTTATGGAGTATGTGGATTGGATAGGCAGAGCAAGGACAGTGGAAAGATGCGTACTGCAAACACAGTTTGCCTATAGGTAACTTAGTTGGATGGACTAAACCACCAAAGACCTGGGTCAAAATAAATTCGGATGGTACAGTCAAATAAGGGTCAAACCTTGCTACTGCGGGTGGTTTAAATAGGGACTGTCACTGGCGGTGGTGCGAAGGGTTCCTGCACCACATCAGTAAGGGATATCCTTTAAATGCAGAACTATGAGACGTCTACTCGGGCTTTAACCTGGCATGGACGTTTAGTTATCGACGCGTGGCCGTTGAAGTGGCCTTCCTGGAGGTAATTAACATTCTCTCCTCTTCCAATATTGTCTTAACTGAAGATAATTTTTTAGTGACAGGTACCCGTAACCTCCTACATTGAGCTTGGGAGGTACAGTTGCAGCATGTGTATCGAGAAGGAAACTAGTACTCCGATCGAATGACCTCTCTTGCAGTTTTGTCCAGACCAAGTCTACATATGCTTCAAGATCCTCCGATGGTCGTCAAGGAACTTCTATACCGAGACAAGCATGACGTTTTGTACTGCAGAATTCTGCGCTAGTTAGGGTGTCTTGTTTTGATTTTATTCCTTTATAGCTAAACAAAAAAAAAAAGAAGCACGATAGCCCACATTAACACATTACGTATTAAGGAAGGGATTAGGGATCTGCATCAACTTCAATGTGATCATTTACGGTACACAAAGGCTTCTCTTCTCTTTTCTTTTTCATCTGTCAGATTAAGAACGAACATGTGTAACCTGCTAGATCACTAAGACCAGTTGATAGGTTCCAAGGTCCAAGAACTGCAGGGCATTTGAGCTTTTTGGATCCATTCACAAGATATCTTGAGAAAACTCGACCTGTTCGTTTAGGATCTGTAATTTTTAATTTTATTTTTAAATAAAATAAATATATTTAATTATTAATTATTAATATTAATATAATTATATTTAACTAATAGTAATTAAATATCAAATAAAATTTAAAGAAAAATTAATTGTGTAATAAATAAATTAATTAATTTTAATATAATTTGCATTATATTTATTAATAATTATCAGAAAAAGATCTGCGATATTTTATCCAAATAAATAATTCTATAAATAAAATTTTTTATAAATTAATATTTATCTTTAATATATATCTTAATTATTAAAACTAATTAATTTGAAGAGTTTAAGATATTTTAAACTTAAAAAGGATAATTATTAACTTCAAAAAGTTAAAGTAAATATAAAATAAAAATAAAAATAAATAATTATATATATTTAATTAATTATACATCAAAATATGATAAAAACGAAAAACAAAGACAAAGAAACAAAATTTTCATGAGTTTTTAAAACTGAAAAAAGAAAAATTCAAAATCATAAATAAAAAATTAAGCAAATAATTTTTTTATTAAACTTCAAAACAGAAAACTTAAAATCAAATTACGGTTCCAAGCCCTATGGCAATGGTATATAGGTATGTATAGTCTCATATTCAGTTTGGACAGCTTCCTCCAAATAAGCATTGACATGAAACTATGTTGCTAGCATATACTCTACAAACGAAACTATATAAAACATTGTGCCTGCTTGTTCCTTCGTTACTTAGGTTTCCAACTTGAAATTTTAGTATATCACCTGACCATTTTCACCGTTTGACCACACCCTGTAGCTTAAGATTTATAATGCTTAACAAGGCACAGAAACCTAAGGTTTCTCGCAACTGGGATTGACCATTCCAAGCTTGTAAAGGGCAAGGGACCATGGCCAACTATAACTTCAAGATTACATCATCTCCTGGAACCTGTTTCCTTTACAATTCAAGGGGGCAGAGCACAAAGTTCTAACGGATACAAACACATCCAGAAGCCAAATGATAAAAATAAGTTGCACCAAAACGATAATCTATTAGTTTCTTATCTAAATCATGGTATTGAAAAAGAACACACATTACAGCCTCTTCTTCCTCCAAAATGGGCAAGACAAACAACCAGATGACTACCATCCATGATCATTCTTTTCTTGTGGAGTCACAAACAAGGATGGACAGTGGCTGCTTTACCCCAGGAGCACTGCCAATACCATAGAAAGTTCATTCATATCTCATGTAGAGATGAATGTGTTACTATTAAAATATAATAAAAAAAGGGATAATGAGTGTTTAGCGATTTTTTTTTTTGTGTGAAACAAAAGACTATGATAGAAATAAATAACAGAGAAAAAAAAGATTAAATTTGTTTTGAATGGTAAAGATGAAACAAACATCAAATGATAAAAGGTACGAATAAGTTCTTAATATTTTCAATTTTCAATCGATTAATCCTTAACATAATGACATTAACGTATTGAACTTTATCATTATTAGATACTCACAAATTTAACCTTTACAACAACAACAACAATTCGGCAAAAATTACGCTAAAACATAGAGTCTGGGAGAAATTAACCTTTAATATATTGGAATTTAGTAAAGGATCATCAGAACATATTAAAACTTAATAATGCACCCAAAGATTCTTGCTGTAGTATAAACAAGCCGTTATAAAGTGGTTATTAAGTTTCATCCAAATAAGTTAGAGGCAGTACCGAAGATCTTTCCGCGTGCAGAAAGTATAGGAGAGTTCTACTGCTCAAAATTGTCTCCTTGGCCTAGATTCCGCAACAGAGACTCGAATTTCTCTCCCATCCAATTCCTGAATCAGAAGCATTTGCCACCCCAAAAAAAAACAATAAATTACAGTTATTTAGGCTTCAAAAAACGAAATACAGGAATGGCAAAACAACAAAAGTATTAATGTTTCGTGCTTAATAAAGATTCCTGTAAGCAAAGTCATCAACATTATGTAGAACTAACAACGAAAAATTAAAAGCACCAAGACGCTTACAGTAACCACTTTAATACTATACAAGCTAGACCTGATAAGAGCGGACTTAAGAGATTCTCATATCATTGAGAAAACAGTGTGATAAACTTACAGCACCATTCAAGGTCTCAATGGCATTGTTAACCTCTTCAGCAGAACTATAAGTGACAAATCCAAAGCCTCTTGACCGACCGCTGTCCCTATCATAAACTACTTTAGCTTCAACAACCTTTCCTTGCTCGCTGAACAAGTTCTCAAGTGCCAAGTTATCAACACCCCACGAAAGATTGCCAACATAAACACGATTTCCAGCATTGAAACTGCCACCAGTCCTAGGGCCTCTAGAAAAGGAGCTCTCCCTTTGAGGGGGTGGACCAGAATTGACCCTGAGAGCCCGTCCCTCTAATTCCTGCCAACAATAAAAGTTTCATATTAGATGAAATAACTAATTAATTCAGCCACAAAAATGGCTTTCACCCAACAAAGCTTATATGACTAGGACTAATAGGGAGATATTTTACCAAGCTTTTCAAGTTTGTCTAGCATGGTTACCAGATAGTTGGCTAGGTATCCTTTAACAAGGTAATGCATAACAAAGGCATGTAGTCGAAATCATAATGAAGGGGCAGTAAACTTAAAATTCCCTTTCGTCAATTGCGCTCCAAGAGATAGAAGTGAGAAAGGCAACTTACGTAGCCATTGAACTGTTGAGCAGCTGCTTCAACTTCTTCAGGAGTCGACATTGTCACAAATCCAAATCCTCTGCTTCTTCCAGTTATCTTGTCATAGATTACCTTCCAAAACGAAACGAATTCAACAAAAAAGGGAATCCTGACCGACCATTCACAGGGACAATCAGACCAAATATGCTTGTACAGAAAATAACCCAATTACAGATATGTTCCACAAATTAAGCAAACAGAAAATAGAACATTCAACAATTAACTACTCGTTTCCGCTATCCTAGCCAACAATTTTGAACGGATTCAAAGAAATCATTTACCTCAACCATCTCAACAGTTCCAGCGTTTGAGAACAAGTCAGCCAGCTGGGAACTGTCAACACTGAAAGGAAGATTGCCCACGAACAACTTTAGGTCTGGCGACAAACTGGGGTCGTCTCCATCGCTCAAGACCTCCTCTTCTTGATCATAAACAGCAACTTTGCGTACAAAACGAGACGAAAAGGACTGTTCTTTTAGAGCTCCCAAGGACTGAAACACAGACGTGGGAACTGAAATAGGTCTACACTGAAGCTTGAGACAAGAGGAGACGGGAGAAATATAAGACAGCAAAATGGGTTTTTTGGGTAAAGATAATATTTTGGGGTTGACGGATGGGACTACTAGAGAAGAGGCACAGCTTGCAGACATGGTTAGGTTTCTATCGAAGAACTCTAAGAGATGAGCGCTGAGGGTAGGCAGATAAGGTTTGTATTGAAGACTCGACCTTTTGACAAAGGAAGATATTTAAGGGCGAAGGGTTTGGGTTGGGTTTAAGACACCGATAATATCCATGTAACATGCCGGCAGTGCCCTTAATGTTGGAGGATATTACAAAAAATTGTGGATGACCTACTTTGCCTACAAGTTGACGTTGGTTGCTCATTGTTTGATTCAGCCCACTAGGCATAAGATAAGCTAACAGGAAGTTACATCTCTAGTCCATTTTACCGATGATTAATCATGATTGGACTGCATTTACGAAGGGGATTGATAACATCACCGTAGTTTCACATGTGGACTACTTTCGCCAATATCTTTCAAACGCAGAGAGCAGTGAAGATATTTACTAACAAGTTGGACAACACCATTCTCTTACTAATTTGGGGCTGACTTCCTTTCTTTACCTTCTACGGGAATAGGAGCTGGCTTGCTTAGTTAGTGGCCTAGTGCTTTGTCCTGAATGGCAATTTGGAGCAGATAATTCCAGTCTCCATTGATCGTTCTGCCTTCGTTGGCCTTTGAGACCAATTCTACTTGGAAGCTCGCAAAATTTGTTGATGATGGTGGCACTTGTTTGACTGCTTCTGTCATAAACGAGCATTCGAGGAACAGGAACAGGACTGCTTGCAGAATGCACATTTTGAATATGCTAGCGCTTGCAGCAGAGCTATTAACAGTTTCTTTTAAAGTATACATTGCCATTTCTTGAAAAAGATGTTTACAGTATGGTGCATTGACGAGAAAATGCATCCTAAAACAAATTTGTTGTTGAAGACTACAAAGCTAAGCATTTTGAAAACAAATTAACTAAAGCATCTGTCCTGAGGACTAATGAAAGAAGTTTTGTAAACAATGCAATCAGGTAGCAACAGATGCTTACTTCTTCTTGTTCCCTCGCTCTAGCATTTTGGAAAGTATACCACCTTGCTTTGTATTATGTGCCCAACTCTTCACAGGACTATTGACTAGAAAATCAACTTCCTTACTGGCGGTCCTGCCCTTGTTCTTCTTCTTCCCTCATCTTGAAGAATCTATAATTACTGGTGGATTAAGGATCTTTGGAGGGAACACTCACCTCGGAGGGAGCTCTTAACACCTCAAATAAAAACAACTTTAGATATAGTAATTTTCCTTGATTCCTTGTAAATAGGCGCACAAGGAAAAGATTCCTATAGAAAGTCTTACTAAGAAATATTAAAACAATGCTTAAATCAAGTAGGTATATCTTGCAAGTCTGATGATGATATTCAGGAGTCCTCTATTGACTTGTCCAAAGTAGCTTCCTTCTGATTTGTCTCACTTTTCCTCTACTTCTTTCCATAATAGGTATTCATAAAATCACTTCTATCTTGGAGAATGAGCTTGTCCCCAAGCTCAAATTCAGGATAGGCCTCTGAAGTAACTCTAAGGGTTCCCAAGCGGCATCAGAAGGAGGAAGACTTTGCCACCGAATCAATAGTTGCACCCTACCATTGGTAATATGGGAGCAGAGTACCTGATGTGGACTAGGGATCACCTTGTCATCGAAGATTAGAGGTAAGGAGGGACAGTCCACAGGGTTGGTCCATTGTAGGGCTTGAACAATGAAACATGCAAGACATCATGAAGGCAAGTATGAGGTGGAAGTGTAAGTTGATACGCAACCTCACCAATGCGACGAACAATTTTGAAGGGGCCACAGTACTTCAGGTACAACTTACCAACTTAGAATGGTGCTTCCAGCCAAGGACTTCAGTCGATGTGGGTGCAGATGCAACCAGACCAATTGATTTTCTAGGGATTCGACATCTCGATGCCCTTTGCCATAGAAATGTTTCATCTTGTGATGGGCCTGAAGTAACCTGGAGCGAGCTTCTTGTAAAATGGCATCATGCTCCTCCAAAATACTATTTACAGCATCCACGTGAGAAGAACCAGCTATGTAGTTGAGTAGGCATGGAGGATGTCTTCCATAGACCATTCTAAAGGGTATGGTGCAGAGAGTGGCGTTGAAAGAAGCGCTGTAACAAAATTCTGCCCGTGTAATCCAATCCACCGATTTTGAAGGTTTTTCCCCCACAAAGCAACGCAGGTACATCTCAATAGTGCAGTTGACAATTTCATTTGACCGTCCGACTGTGGGTAGTGGGTACAGTTCAGATAAGCATGAGAGAATGCCAAGGTAGTCCCGCCTAATCCAAAGAGTTCTTTCCAAAAGAGGCTAAAGAAGACGGCATCATGGTCAAACATTCACAAAGAACGCATGAATTGCTGCAAGTATTGTTGGTAATAAGGAAAAGGAGGGAAACAAGAAGAACTTCTCATTGAACAGAATGAGGACATCACGAACTGACCCCTTGTTCAATGCGTGTTTGTAGCTATAGCAATTAGGTTTGGTCTCCACTTCTCGTTGTACGACGTCAAAGATGGTAATTAAAGGTTGGGACAGGGCAAGAAGTTGGCCCTCTTCCTCCTTACACCGTGACAGAGCGTCGACTGCTTGATTCAACTTGCCAGCTCACTATTCATACACGGGCATCAACATGGGCGTGCTGGTGCTCATGTTAAATTGTTAACCTCTAGGATCTTCATACATGGTCAAAACAGTTCCAAATCGTCTCAAAATCATCCGCATTCGTTCCAAATAAGTGCATTACAACCTAAAAACACAATATAAACAAATTAAATACAAAAAAAATAAAAACATTAAATAAACAAGCGAAATATATTAAATATAAACCTCAAAATATGAACAATTAAGCACTTACTACTCATCGTCTACCCATCGTCTTCTACCCATGATCTTTAGAACTTTCAAAAGCAAAATATGGGGAACCTTCTTTTGCATGCCCACGAATCAAATTATTCAGAACGTGTGGATCCTAAAAACTCCACTCTTCATAACTGCCTGGAAAAGATTTCTGCTTTCCCTGTCTGTCCATGGTTGCATAGATAGTCAATCATTGGGTTGAACGCACGGGAACCCCATTTCCATGTATAGTTTGGCCTCAAGATAACCTGCTTCTCAATGAGTTTATTCAACAATTTTAGTGCTCAATCATACTCCTCAGCCTTGCAAAAATTATCTATCAAAACACCATAATGTCCAGCCTCTGTGGAGCAGCATTAAGATCTCCAGCCTTCCACTGACACGATAACAACCTTATGAAGATCGAATTGTCCTTTGGAGCAATGTGCCTTGCACCATATCATTCAATACACTTCTAGACTCGGTTCTCTTTGCCAGCATCACAAAATCCAGGAAACAAAGTCGAATAAGTAACAGCAGCAGGTTTAATGCCAACCGAAATCATCTCCTCCAGCAACTTAATCCCATCAGCAACTCTATCCACTGCAACATACCCTTTAATCATGGTCGTATAACTCATAACTGAAGGGTTTATGTTCTTCCTCTTCATTTCCATAAACAATTTCTCCGCCTCCTCCAACTTTTTAAACCTAATATACCCGTTAATCATAACATTATAAGTGACTACATCAGGGGACAACCTTCTACTCTTCATATCTTCATAAAACCTCATTGCTGTTTCCAACCTCTGTGACAAAAAGAAACCCCAAAGCAAAATATTATAAGTATGCCTTGTTGGCTCAATCCTCTCACCTAACATCTTGTTAAAATACCTCTCTGCCATGATATACCTCCGTCTCCTCATGATCAACTTAAACAGAGTATCATAACTCTTAACACTCTTCTCCACTCCCAATTCCTTCATTTTATCAAATATCTTAACAGCCTCTTGAACAATTCCCGCCTTACCATAACCATCAATCAACTCTATAAACATATTCTCATCATATTGAATACCCTTTTTAGCCATATCTAAGAGGATGCAACGAGCATGATTGAGCTTGGAAGCTCGACCCAAAATGTGAATCATTTTCAGATAAGTCTCGCTGTCGTGATTAAACAACCCAGACCGCTCGACCCACCTGAAGAATTGGAGCGCGTGCTCCGAGTCTCTCGCCCCGTGCAAAACATTATAAACTAGACTGTGATTGAACTCGGGCACCAAACTCCGGATTGAGTTCTGCAACCGGGTCGTCCAGGCCTGGTTCGCCATCATTTCGCAGATTACATCCTCTAGTTTTTCCGGGTCTTGATGCTTCCCTCTAATTCTCTGATCTTCAACGCCACTCGTCCTCTTAGTTTTGGGCTTGGAATGTGGGTCTGAAGATGGAGCTTCTGGGGTTGATATTTCATCAAAATCCAATACAGGGTCTTCGATCAAAACTGAAAAACGGCGGGGAATGATAAACCAAAAGAGTGAAGATCTGACGATATTGGCATAAACCCAAGTCCTGAAGCGGCGCGTAGATAGAGCAGCGTAGATCATTTTGAAATTCTTCTTGTTTATCGTTACGGTCTACATGTACAAACAAATAGACAGAGGCTAGCAGCAGAAACTAGGGTTTAAGTATAGAGGCAAAGATGGCTTTGGCGTCACTTTTCTTGGACTCAAAAGGTGGAATCGTTCACCCTAGGTGCCCCACACTCCGGCTTGATATTGTACGAGGGAGGTAAATCACGGTCTAATCCTGGCCAACTTCCCAGTACTCTTTGGCATCACTTTTCTGTTATCATTTCAGCTTGAGTAAGTTGAAGATTTTGAAAGCCTCGATGATCTTGAATAATTATTACTTTAAAATCAAGTATGCAAACTCACACATTTCTTAATGTATATTCATGTGATCAGTGTAGGAAAAATAACAACGATCATAAAATAATTTTATTACATATCTAAAAAGAATTTGTATCACATATTCTTTATTGGAATTCAACCTACTTAATTAGATCATATTTTAGGCTAATTTATTATTTTAAATCTAATCAAATTTTAATTTTTTATCCTTCATTTTAAAATTAGTAACTAATAAATATTTAATAAGAATAAGTTTCAACACTTTCTCCATATAAAAATATTAATTATTATATTAATAACAAAAATAATAAAAAGCTAAGAGAATAAAAATAACGCTCAACTTTTATAAATATTCGATCTAATGATAATTAAAGTCCATCGTTCAATTCCATAAGCTTTCAATGCCAAAAAGTATTACAAACTGGTAACATATGTGAGTCTGTGACACATTCAATATAATCACATATATCTAATAAACTTATTAACATAAATGAGAAAAAAATAGTATATTATATTATATTGTATAATATGCTGTGTTTTGTTTATTACTGCCCTCTTAGTTAGTTAGCCTAAACATTTCCTTATTTAGCCTAAATATTTTTTTTGTAAAGCTTCCTTTGATTTATTTATTAACTTTTCTTCCTTTTTATTTATGTATTTATTTACTTATTTTGTCTTTTATTTTGATTATTTACCTTAGTTTATATTTATTTTATTACTTATTTTCATATTATTATTTATATGTATTTTTATTTTTATCTTTTATGTTTATTTTTATTTATATGACTATTTTTAATTATTATATTATTATTATTTTAATATGAATATGCATATTTATATATTTTTCTCTCTCTTTTTCTTTACGTGGGTTTATCAAAAATGACTACTAGTTAGAGGTAAGACTGTATATTACTACATCTCTCTAAATTTCGTGTATCAACAAGATTTATATTAGGTTGTTATTATTGTTATTACATTCTGTTTATTGATATCAATTTCTTTAAACTTTATGCGAAATTGTAATAGAGAAATGTATTTTCTCATATTAAATGCTAAAGTGTATTTGAGAAAGCTTATATGGGGTTAAAACTTGTATTTTCCTATTTCTCACGAATAATATCATGAGATATCTAAATGTATCAAGAGACATGGTATTAGTATCAAATTGTATATATGTGAATGACTTATAATATACATATATTTGACACATATATTATAATGCAAATAATTTGTTTGACTAAGAATAAAATAACGATCATATATATATATATATACATAGAGAGAGAGAGAGAGAGCAAATACATAGCTATCTGTAACTAATAATTTAAAGGACTTCAAAACTTCTATTATATAGATATGTCTATCAAAAATGGCAAGGTAAATTCCTTTAGTCATAGGATCAATTAACATATATCAATCAAACTATGCTTCACTATAATGTCACATTTTTTTTATACAAGTTCTTTGAGATCAAAATATTTGATCTCTAAATGCTTTGACCCGATAATATTCTTATTGTTATTATTGAACAATACTATAGAAAGATTATTACATCTTAACCAAACTATAAGTGAAATAGCCTTGTAACATGTGAAAAACTCTACATACATAGTCAAAGAGTTCGCAAGTGCCTAACTTGACACTTTTCTATGAGATGACATCATCTACTAGCATAAAGATATAACCTAATGTGGACTTTTGTTTTATATATATGTAGCAAAGTAAGAATTTGTGTACCCAATCAAATCTAATTTCTTGGCACTCCTTTATATTAGTATATAATCCTTTGTTCCTTTGAGAAATTTCATAACTCATTTAACTACATTCCAATAATGTACATAATAGTCCAACCATAAATGCAATATTTGGTTTATTATAGACCTAAGCATACATCAAGTTTTTACCAATTAATATTTTTCATAGTCTCTCTTTTTATTTCATTCTTTGGACATTTTGTCAAATATAAAATTGCTCTCTATGAGAGATTAATACTGCATAAGGTTTATAATTTTTTATATTAAACCATTGCAACACACATTCAATGTATGCTCTTTGAGAGAGACCTAAAAGGACTCAAGATTTATCGTGGTGAATTTGAATACTAAGGACAAAAGATGTTTCACGAAGATCCTTCATGTCAAAATTTGGCCAACATATACTTTACCTCTTGTAACATAGTCAAGTCACTTGGTACAAGCAAACAATATCTACTTTTAAAATTAGAGAAAAGATCTTACTCCCCCTAAATTTATAGTATAAGAATCATTCAACTTGATTTACTACAAGGCCAAATAAGGTGACTACTAATCAAATTTCAAGTACCATTGACAAAAAGCTTGTTTTAATTTGTATAATTATTTTCTCAATTTACATACCATATGACTCTTGTCATCTTCCTGAAATTCTTCAAGTTGTACCATATAGACCTCCTCACAAAGATCTCTACCAAGAATGCAATTTTAACATCCATATGATGTAAATTCATATGTTAATAAGCTATTATTGCCTTAATCACTTTAAATGCATCTTTGGAAAATATAAGAGAGAAATGATATTAAAGTTTGTCCCTTCTCTCTAAGTCAAACCTTTGGCAACTAATTTATCTTTAAACTACTCAATCTTATCTTAGAGGTCCCATTTAAAGCCAATAAGTTTATAATATTAAGGTAAATTAACAAATTCTCATACCTAATTATGCTTTATACACTGCATTTCATCCTTTACTATATTCTACTATAAATTTGTACAAGGACCAAAAACAACATAAAAAAGTAAATAGATCAACAACATCTCTAATTTTATAATCATTCTCACTACTTTAAGTTTTCTAAGTTTAGTTTTTGGTTTTGATTTAATGGCTATCAAGGTTATTAGTGTGGTGTTATTTAGTTTTTTAGTTAAACTTACTGGACCCTCCTGTGGTTTGATAAACTATCAAAATGCTCCTTGATTTTTAAAAACCATCAATAATCCCCTTTATGGTTTTGTTTTTCTAACACACATCCCTCCTACCATCAATGTCCATTAAAAATCCTAAATTCAAATACAAAATTGGCATTGTAATAGGAACATGACACTACTATGCCACCTAACCAATGATGTTTTATGGATTATTCAACCCACACAACTTATAACTTTACGTGATGTTATTTTTTATATCCCACATGATGCTACATAAAGTAGAGGAGAATAAAGAAGAGGAAAAATTTTGGGAATTATAATTTTCCTAAGGTTTGTTAAATGAATCACTAAAGAGGAGAAATCCATTGAAATACAATCGGGAGTAAATCTAAGGTTTGTTAATTGAATCACTTTGGGAGAAATCACTAGAGAGGAGAAAAACTTATTAGTAAACACCTTTTGATTGTTATACCCCTTCTTAAATAATTGGAGAAATTCCCTTTTTTATTGTTTTGATAGAATAAGAGTTTCATATCTTCATTTCTTTTAACCCAAATTCTCAAATTGAGTATGTATCCCCACTTCTCAATTGAGTATGTATTCCCATTTATAATATTACGGTTTTGTATCCCTATCTCTATTATCTTTCGTAGGTATATGGTTTTATCACACCCCGTCCTCTCTTTTCTTTTACATAGTCCCTATAATTTGTTTTTACTTTTAGTAATATTTAGATTTTGTTTGAGAAGAAATGATTGGAATTACATAGCAAGTACTTCTTGTGAATAAAGAACCTAAAGGTACTTAAGTTGAATATCTCATAGTATGAATTGTCCTATTTAGAAAAAAACGTGATATCTCTACAACAGGTAGTAGAAAATTAAAACAATTCCATAGTGTTGAAAATAGTAAAGACTAGTGTGAGGCTTTTAGGTTTAGTTATTTATAATTGTTTAACTCCTGAAACTATTTCTATTTTCTAGCTCAACCATACTATAAATCAATCTCTTCCTTCCAATAACTAGGCAATTTATATGGATTTTCATTCAGGAAGAATGATGAATGTTTGTGTTTGTGTTTGTGTTTGTGTTATGTACTAAATTACATCTCATTCCAGGCCATTTTTATGGATTTTCATTCAATCTATGTTAGTGTTAAATATACTGAATTACATCCTTTAATCTTTAAGTGTCCTCTAATGGCTAAACTTTCATAAATAATTTACAAGGATATACGTTTGTCCTAGTTATTCTGCTATATAATTTATAAAATAGAAACATGATATATGATTCTATCATGCAGTATACATAATTGCATCTATTTGGCAGTATATAAATTTGCATCTATTAGGCAGTATAATTTCATTTTTTTGGTTATAATTTTTATTTGAAGAATAGCTAGTATTTTAAACCAAAGAATTAAGTTTGAGTGCTTATATAATGAATGCTTCAAATTCAAACCAAAAATGATATATGAAGGTGGAGAGTAAGATTGTTTTGGTTATGAGATAAACAAGATTACATTGGTCGATTTTATGATTAATGTTAAGAGGTTAGGGCATGGAGAAGTATATAATTTTATTTATGAATTCCTACATGAGTCATTTGAAAATAGTTTGAGGCTACTACGTAATGATAATGATGAGACGAACTTGAAAGGTGCCATTAAAGCAACAAAATGACGACAATAGAGATTTATATGGATCAGGAGAAGTATCCCAAATTGTGTAAACTTATTAACTCTAAAGTAGATATTCCAAATGATTGAGGATGATGATAAGGAGGTAGGCTTAGTTAATCCATATATCCACCCACTTTAGCACCTACAGATGTGCCTAAAGATCCACCTATAAATGCACCCTCATATCCACCTATTCTAGTAGACACTGAAGTTGATCAAATGATTCAGATGACCTGTTATACAATCAAAGATAATCAACTAATATCATTAATTTAGGATAATCAAGCAAAGAAATTTTTGAAGATATATATGAATTTTCTATAAAAGAAGAGTTACCTACTATAAGTGAGTCATGTATGGGTGATCAAAATATTGACTTGACGGATAATAAGATTGAAGTTGATGATGGTGACTTTGGTAGTAAAGAAGGAAGTTTAGATGAGGAGAAGAAGAAGAGCCCTAAATATCATCACCTTAGCTATTCTAGTTTAGATGATGAGACAGTTATTTTAAAGCAGGAAATTATTTTTTTATTCAATTGACACATTTAAACTACTTCTTAACTGTGATAGAATGCTAAAAGAGCAGTTTGTTGTACATTAGATCTCCTAAAGGTGTGTTTAATTCATGTTATATATATCTTGAACAAGCTAAATTTGAGTTTATTAATGCTTGTAGACCAGTAATAAACATTGATGGCCATCATTTGAAGACAAAATATAGTAGGAAACTATTGGTAGTTATTGAAAGGGATCCAAATGATAACATTTTCCGATTGGTTTAGGTTATAGTAAAAGTTGAAAACAAAATGAGTATGTATAATGCTATTTTCATATGTAATATGATTTCATACTAAACATATCTTACTCATGTGATGTAGGGTCTACAAGAACTATTTGAGCATAAATACGCACATTTCGATCACAATTATTGCTTTATGAATTTGTGGCCGATATATAAAGCAAGTGTAAACTATTTGTCGTTTATAAACAAGGTTATAAGAGGCAAATGAGTAAGATGGAGGGCACGCGTAAGGATGGAGAGCACAAACAAGGATGCACATTATTGGTTTACAAATATTCCTGAGAAGATATGATGTACACATGTATTTGATAGAAGATGCAAGAGTGATTTATTATCAAATAATACGACAGAGTATTTCAATATGTATTTGAGAAATGCAAGGGACAAACCAATCTTGATTCACTTCGAAATGATGATAAGAGCTATCTTAGAGAGATCTCATCAAAAGAAGAAACGAATGGTTGCATATAACAAGATATTTCCTAACCAATGTTATGAATATTGTATCAGACTTAGCGAAGAAATTTGGTTTTGGTACAATACGATAGCAGTACTTGTCAATATCAGGTACCGTTTTAGAAAATTTTCTAAAATCACAATTAGTCTCTAAATTTTATAAAACTACAAAATAATCCTTCAATATATTATGTTACATAATTTTTTTTACTTTACTTGAATCCTATCTCAAAAATTCATAATAATATAAATTTGATATAAGAATTATTTTTATTTTTATTATTATTATTTTCACATATTTATCATAAATTAAGATGAAAAAAGATTATTTAACTCTCATATAAATATAAAATTAAGAATAATATAAAGTAAAATTTTATTTATAATAAGTGAATTTAATTTCAAATCTTATCTTTATATATTTCAAAACTTATTATAATAATTTGTACATATATGCACTATAAAGTATATACATCGTAAATATGATATATTATCTTTACTATTTATTAAATAAATTGTAGGCAATTTTGACATATTTTATATATATAGGTAATTATTATATTATATAGGAGAAATTTTAAGTCCTTTTACAATTAGTCCTAATTTTTTAAAAAAAATAAAATTATAACCAGCTTTTGACCTGTATTTTAGTTACCAGTTGGTATTGGTCAGTATTAACCAAAAGAATTGGTACTGACCAGTACTAAAGTTCGATACGTACTCCTTTTTTCGGTACCAATTTTTGGCAAGTACAACTAGTACAGTACAATATTAAAATTACCAGCCTTAACATAATATCAAAGTTAGAGAAAAACATAAAGGAGAACAATAATCATTTGGATCATTTTATACGTAATAACATTTGTTACATTTCATGCCTACTTACTTGAATGTTGCTAATAACTTAACTCGTCTTCATAGGTGACGGAAAATTTGAAATTGAGCACTATATGCATGACTATCATATAGTGAACCTTAAAATGAATGGTTGTTCATGTGGAAGATGGGAGCTAATTAGGATCCCTATTAGCCATGCCATTTTAGTAATCATCTTGGAAAGAGGAAATCGTAAGGATCATATGCATGAGTATTACACCAAATAGGCATATGTGAGGTATTATTGTAAGAGCATAAATTTAATCCTAGGTGAACAGTTTTGGCCAATACATAAGGAAGAACATGGATAAAAGATCAATCATCTCGCATATATGAACAGAGTTGGAAGGCTAAAGAAAAAATGAATAAAGGAAGTTGGTGAAATTTTAATTTGGTCTAGAGGACATGACATATGCAAGAAATGTAAATAAGATAGACACAATTCTAGAAAATTAAAGTCGCAACACCTAGGTCGCTTGCCATGAGCCAAATGATGGTAAGCTTATTTATTTCATATTGAAGAAAGAATTAAAATGTATGTTATAAAAAGTTGATCTTATTTATTTTATTCATAGTCAAATGCAAATGTCTTATCAGTAGAGCATTGTAATAAATGTATCACAAAGCAAAGGAAAGGAAACTATTCAAGAAAATGGAACAAAGAGGAAGGCATCCAAAGTTCGAAGGATAGGATAATTTTGAGACAAATATGAAATATTAAAAATAATGGCTAAACTCCTTAAAACCTAACTACTCATTGCTTAAGAACCAACAATAGGTGGTCAAAAATTGCTCATTTAATTGCCATTAGGTGGATTTTTCCATGTTTTTGAAATTTTCCTACTTTAAACTTTTTCATGTTTCATGTTCGTTGTAATTTGATTTCTCTTGCTTCCTCTTAAGATCAAGTTATAAAACCTTGTGAAGGGTTGTATTTGACATGTGTGGATGGAGGTGTTTACATAATTAATAGTCACAAAGTTTGCAATTTTCCTTTTAAACTTGTCATTGTACGAGGTGGTGAAAATTTCCCACTTGAACTTTCTCATGTTTCATGTTTGCTATAATTTAATTTTCTCTTACTTCCTTTTAAGTTTGAGTTATAGAACCTTATGAAGGGATGTATTTGACATACGTGGATAGGGGTATTTATGTCGTTGATGGTTACAAAGTTTGCATTTTTCCTTTTGAACTCCTCATCATATGAGGTGGTAGAGGATGAGGTCAGAAGAAATCTTAAGATGTCAATGTCTAGGATTACGATGAGATTGAGGTAGGGACGAGAATAGGTCGGGCCAAGTTGGGTCTACCTTATGTGGCCTGAGCCAAAGCACAATCAAGTTTTGGGTGGCCTAAAATAAGTCCAAAGCCTGAACATGCTTAACTTTTACCAACGTAATCTAACTTGACTCGATCCAATATTCACTTCAATCTCCTTCTTTCTTTCTTCACCCAGATTTTTCCCCCAAACAGTCAAACACTATATCAAATCTGTTTTGAGATTCTACTCTTACTCACCCATTAAATCAAATCAAAATCAATACATCATTCTGAAGACAAATACATTAATTTTGCTTTATTCTTTCTTTATGTTATACAGATATAGAAACAACACATAAATCATAAAAGCATAATTAAAGCAAAGATTATAAAATATTTTGGCTCCCCAACTCAAAAAATGAAATGACATATAAGAAGGGAAAAGATTCTGGAGAAAGAATGGCCATTAGTAAGGGAGTTTACATTGTTAAATAACAGTGCTTGTTGTCAAAAGAGAAATGTCAAGAAAAGAGAGCAATAGAGATAGCTAGAAAATTGTGAAATGGAGAAGACAAATAGAAGAAACAAGATTGTAATAGTTGCAAATAAAGGTGAAAAGGAATAGAAGAAACAAGTCTGAAGGTTGTTAAAAGTGAAAACAATGATATAGAGAAGAAGGGGAGGCATGCAATAAGTGAAGATAAAAAGAATTTTAGGTCTTCTAACCATATATACTCAGGTTTCAGCTCAGGCCAGACCTAGAAGTTTGAGTTTGAGCCTTGCCTGAAGTCCATTTTTTTAAAGTCGAGCTCAACATGATACCCAATTAACTTATACTGAGTTTGTTGACTTCAATTTAACTTAGATCGGACCAATCCGGCTAGACATGTCATATTAGGCCAAGCATTTTGTTATACCTAGATTGAGGACAATGTCGACGTTTTGAAACAACACATGAAAGAATGAATAAGATGGTGGTAATGTACTTCAAGAAATTAGCAGTTTCACTGATTCTACTTTACTCTCATGGTAATGTAATTGATGTGGGTCATATGTATGATCTATTATAGAAGCTCAATTTGGCTCGTAGAGTTAATTTGATGGAGTTCGTTTGTTAACGCCCTTGTTTATATCTTTAATTACTTTTTATGGGAATCTAATTGTTGTTTTAACTTTTAAGTAATTAATGATCGATGTATTCAAGTATAAATGTACTTTTTATCACCTTTGATTGGTTTTTCTTGATTTGCTTGATAAGTGGAAAATTTTAACTAAAAAGATTTGGTGTGAATTATCTTTATGAAAAAAAAGAAATCGGAGAATCCAAATAACAAATGATCATATATGTTAAATCATCAATTTGCACTTATTTTGTACTTAATTATCTTTAATTTGTTGAAATTATTATCCGAAATTAATGGAATTATCTTATAATTGTTTACAGATGATTTTCAACACCTTAGAGACGAA
>JAOTAX010000005.1:39697710-39710164 GCA_025629825.1 Erythroxylum guanchezii | reverse complement strand
TTAAAAAGTTGCTTAGAATATACCTTGTGAAGATTTACCTTGACTTTGAATAAGATTTGTGAATGATTATTCTTTACCTGTAACAAAGTATCATATTTATCGGGGCTTTATTAATTTATGCTCTACAGTCAATTAGTTGATTATAGTTTAATAATATAATTATTTGTAAACATTCTTTATCTTATTCCAATTTAGATGTATATGATAAAGTCCATGAAATAAATATACATTATAAATAAAATTATGATGAGATTACAATTATGGGATTCATACTGCATTGATGTATTATCCTCATATTGTTCCTAATTATTATTATATTAATATTGGACATTAGTATAGCATAAAAATACTAGCATATGTTGTATTTGTTTTTTAGGAAAGAAATAGTCGATCTCATAGATTAAAGTATACAGATACTTAAATAAACGAGTGAGCGCTTATTATAGAACAAATTTTCTGAATCGACTTTAGATGTAAATTCTATTTAAAATATTACTTATATGTTTATGAAAATTCTCATTGTGACGATTATATAAGTGATGTTTTGACTTGAGATCGCCAAAGTATCTCGTATTGGGATTATTATATTTTGATATTACTTATGACTTATTTTAGTTAAAGATAACTCAATCTGTAGTTACTGGATATAACATAAATTATATGAAAGTAGTTGAATGATCAATATATAATTTATCACCTTAAAATGATTAAAAAGAATGTTTCATTGTTTTCAATTAGTATTGATTTTAGAAAATCCTTGGCCAAGATTAAATGACACTTTGCAAAATAATTTATAAATGTCATTAATTGAATAAATTGCTTTGTCTAATTGAAATATTGCATGATGAAATGATTAAATTATACCAAAAAATCATGCACAAAAAGGTTAGTTAAAATCATTTTTACATTTATAAATACTTAAGTAGTCATGATGCAATATTAGATGTCAATCTTTATATATGAATATAAATTGTTTAACTAGAAAATTAAAGATAAATTAAAAGAGTTTAATTTATCTAATCATAAATATAATTTAGGGTTATAATTTAGATTCATCGCTAATATATGTGAGAACCTAATGAATTATATAAAAAGAACATGTTGAAGAGAGAAAAGATATTTTAATCAAATTAGACTTGATTATAAAGTTTGAGAAATTTTATGATTAAATATGAGATATTTAATAATAAGGATCAATATGAGATATTGAATTTTATTTAGACATAATTGATATTTAATTAAACTAATTGTAATGCTAATTAAATCACTAAAATACCCAAAGCCTATTATAAATTAACTTAAACTCCAAGAGAACTGTCACTTCTTACTTAACCGTTTTTATAATAGTTATGGAGTTTTCTCAATACATTTCATAAATACAGTTAGAGGTTGGATACTTGTATGGTGTGAGTTGATTTCAAAAATTATAACAAAACAACAAGAAAAGAGATTAAGCTTTGGAATAAAATATAAATTAAGATTCATACTTTATTATGTTTTATATGCTAATCATGTTATAGAATTTAAGGGGATTTGGCTTTCGAAAAATGAAAAAAAAAAAATTGTACTTATTTCGTTATGCATGAGATCATATGTCGCTATGATTTTTTAGCGGATTTCTCTCCACCCATAACAAAAAAGTTGAATTGATGATTCATATTCAACTATTGAATGACGAAAATAATGAATTGTCAAGTAAAATTTGAGAAGTGAATGTATAATAAAAATTCTTTAATCTAACCATTATAAATCACTTTTGTCTTCTTTACTATTAATGCATTAATTATAAAATTATTTTTAAATTTGTCATATAATTATTTATTATAACAACAACAACAATAACTTAGAAAAAGTCTTGCTGATACGCAAGGTTCGGGAAGATCCAATAGTATGCAGTTTTATTCCTAACTAGTAGACAGGCTATTTTCGATAGACCTACATAAAACAAAAAAAGAAAATGAACAATATACATAGTAAAATAATAAAATAATGCTAATTAAAAATAAAATTGAAATAAAAATAAAAAAGATAATAACAGTAATAAAATAAAATAAATAAAAATATAAAATAAGTAAAAAAATAAAGTATACAACAAATATAGAATATGGTAAAGAATAAAATAAAAATAAAAGTTAGAATAAGTAAATAAATACATAAAGTAAAAAAAAGACGAATAAATAAATAAATCAAACATGAAAAGTGAATTAGAGTAAAGTGATTGAAAGCAGTCCAAATTGGGGGATTTAAGCGTGATGAGAATGAAGCAAATGTTTTAAAAAGCGGGAGCTGGAAGTCTGGAAACAAGATTGTTTGATGAAGCAAGACTAATATGCAAATAATGAATTGGAAACGATAAAAAGCAACACCTAAGTTAGGTTTGCATAGTTAGTACAGTCAATAATTTGAAAACTCTTGCAAACCTGAAAAGAACAAAGGGTGTAATAATGACGAAAAGTTTGGAATTTAGAGACGGCCGAGAGATGGACAAAGAGCTTGGGATGCAGAGAGGCGAGATGTAGATAGTATAAGGCCTGAAAATGGTGAAGGGTGAAACAGCATTCTCTGCCCAAGGAACAATGTGTCAGGCTGAAACGATTATATATACAATTTAGCGAACTGCATCATTATCAACTTACCCAAGATAACAACAAAATTCAATACTTGAAAATGTGAAGGGACTATTGAAGACGGTTAAGAGGAAATGAGATTTTCTGTGCTGGACAACAATGGTGACTTGAGATATAACATATCAATGGTTGACTTGGATCGTTTCTAATATTTTATAGGTTCTTGGCGTTGGAGAAAAAAAAGAGGCATTAATAAATGGACAACATATAAATATGTAAACTTAAAAGGTATATTTTTATTAATAAATTTTAATATCCATATACATGTGACTTGATACAAGAAATTATTTTTTTAAAAAAATAACATACTTAAGAGAAAATATAGTAAATTATATTTTAAAATATTAACTATTCTAAATTTGTCGAGCGAAATATTATCCCATTATGCAAGTGTAGAAATAATTGAATATCATTTTGTCAAGCAACTAGATAAATGTAGTATATTATATCAACTATTTATAGTATTATTTAATTATCAAATAACTTTTAGTATATTTTATTAAAATTTAAGTAATAAAAAATTTCTTTTGTGGGAATTAACATAATGGTAAATGTAGTATATGATCATATCAACTATTTACAATATTATTTAATTGTCAAATAATTTTTATTATGTTTTATTAAAATTTAAAGTAAATTTAATATTGTGATAGTTTAAATAAATATAAATAAAAAAGAATAAATTTCGTGACACTTAAATAATAATATACAAATAAATAATACTTTTTTAGAATATAATAAATTTAGGAATTTATAATTAAAAAAAGGGTTGTAAGTAAACGAACCACAAGTGTTGTATTGAATTATCATTCTGATATTCAAATATTTAATAAGTTATAAATAAAAAAATCAGAAACTTTATCTTTAAATTATCACTCAAAACTTAAAAGTCAGAATAATTAAATTCTTTTGTTGCTAATTTTTAAGTTGAGTATTTTTTATTTATATGTTGATATAAATAAAAAAAATTGAGTAGAAAAATACACCTAAATGTTTCAAAAGAATTTATAATCGTGGAAATTTAATGTTAACTTTTTAAATACGGCAAGAGACATCAAACTTAATCTCAATCAAGACCACATTTAGACTGTTCTTGTCTGTCGTCTACCGTCAAAAATCTCTTAACATTTATCTTAAAGTTTTACATAAGCAAAACATTTTTATGGTGTTGAATTAATTTATTAATATCAAAAATTAATATCATTTAATTTATAATTGAACAAAATATAATTTATGTTTATAATTACAAACCATTTATAAAAAAAATATTTATGCCATTAAATTTGTGTGTAGTAGTCCAATCATGAATTTTGATTGTTTAAAAAAATTACATGTCTGCAATTTCTATTTAAATGAGATATAAAATGTTTTTTCTTTAACTTTTGCTTTATTTTAGCTGCTACCTGTTTTTTTTTCATTTTTTACTTTGCAACAATACATAAACATTAATTAATAGTCTAAAGTACCAAGTGTATAAGGTGTTGTTATAAATAACAATAACAACAATAACATCATCTAGTAAGAATCTATTGAAACGTGAGATTTGAAAATGTCCAATATACGTGATCTTTATTGTATTATTGTGTAAATCTGGAATGCCAATTTTATTGAGCGCGTCAAGTTTGCATATAGTTTTTATTGAATGTGTCAGTTTCTACTTATTTATTTTTTAATATATATCATTTTTTTTATTGTTACATTTATATATGGATCTACTAAAAACAGTCTCTCCATTATATAAAAGAAAGACTGTATATGATCGGACCTCTTCCTTAAACTCCATTTTATTGCAAAGCTTGATATTAGATGTGACGTAAATATGGAATGCAAAAGGGGCTATATACTTGATAACAAATGTGATTGTTTTCGGTTGAAAAGTTGCGGTTTGTGTTGGAAGGCTGGACTCATCCACGTGACTATCAATTACACGAACTTTAAAAAATTATATCTACAGAGAAGAAAGAGGAATATGACATTTTAAAGTATAATCGAAATTAAATTAAATTAAATTAAAGAGAAAATAAGAAAATTAATACTTTTAGTTACTTCTCCATATCTGCCTGTCATCTGTTTCCAAATTCCGACCTTAGCAGAACAAGTATACAGAGGAGACGGTGGACTAGTAGTCTAATACTTACTCTGTCCCGATTTGTCTCCGTTGGGTTGGGTAGACAGTCACATGATTCCTCTCACTCTCTTCACCAACCACACTCTTCTAATCGCACAATCACATGGCTATCCCCCTCAGCTGCTAAATCACTAGTCGGTCTCTTCTACTAACCTTGTGCCTGTTTTACTTTCCTGCATCAGTCAGTCAGTCAGTCATTTTCAGCTGATTGGCCTAACCATAAAAACACCCAAACCTGGTTATCAATTCAAATAACAGACTTGGACACCCATTCCTAATCATCGCCCCGCGACTAACATCTGGACGATGCGATGTCCAAGAAATTTGGATTGCCTCTTGTAATTTATCTCTTTTCCATGGTTTCAGCGAGGAAGACACAAAATATGAGATTCTTAAATCCTCAAACTCTAATAATACACAAATTTATTACTAACTGGTAAATAAAATTTTCCAATCAACTATTAATTTTTATATATACTACGCAACATAAATACAATACTACATCAAACCAACTGGACGAAATTTGTTAAGTAGAACAGAATTAGAATGAGGCAATCGGGTTGCTTAATTGTGGCTGTGGGGTTCTTGGTTGGGTGGAAAGTGTGGCCTCTAATACAAATTTGAGCCTTGAGAACCACCTCACATGTAACATGTTTTCCGGCCATGGACCACTGCATTTATGGCATTAATAATAAGTACCCCCCAAAATGCCTATTCCTTTTTCGTATTCATCATTAATGTTTATAATTGAACCCAAAGTGTTGGTGAATTGATAAGAGACTCTTTTGATTTAAGTGAAGTTGTGGGTTCAAACAATCCTCATGTATGCAATTGTTTAAAATTTGGAGTCAGGATTTTACCTTCCGCAAAAAATTTATCCGACTCGAACAGGAATTAATTTAGGTGTGAATGGGTTAAAGACGTCTTCCTATAATTGAGATCCTCTTAAAACATCTCGTATGCAACTAAAAAAATATATTTATAATTGCTTATTTTTGTGTTTATGGGACCAACTACATCTAGAATTCCTTTTAATTTTTATTTTTTAAATGAATAAATCTTGTTGCCATTATTAAATATTCATAAATTAGTTTCTAATATAGTAAAATTTAGGAATGCAGTTTTAAGAATATTTTAATAATATAAATAAGTTCTTATTAAAAATTATTAATTTTGATATTTAAATTTTCAGACACTCGCAAAAGGATGGTTCCGTACGTTTAACTAGTACTAAATTTGCGTAGTTGTAACTTGCTTCGTGTGAATGCATGGTATGTATGAAAAGTAAACATAGTTTATGAATTACTAATAAATAATAGATGATGACGATATATTCAGTCATCTATATATTGGGTTTGGATTTGAATACTCTCTTCTTTTCTTTTTTCTTTTTAGGTGAGCTCTCTTCATATTTTCTAACACTCACCCACCAAAAGCAAAGAAAGTGGAGGAAGTTGTTGGAGGCAACAACGTATACCGGTAATTACTATAACTAATTATTAGAAAAACTTATCAGTTTGACTGGTTTTATTATAAAAATTTTAAACCAATCAATTTTTTAGTTTTTTATTCGATTTATTGTAATAATTTTTGTTATTAAAAACTGATTAGGTTATTAATTAATTAGTTAAAATTTGTAAATTAATAAATTCTTATAAATTATAATAAATCAATTAATTTTTATTTAATAATTTACTCTTTCAATTAAATTTCAATTCTTTAATAAACAACGACTCAATTTATCTATCAAATTTTTAATTTTATTTAATCTTTAACTGGTTAAACTTTCATAGCCTTAACATTTAGTCTACTTTTTAAAATATTGGTTATAACGAGAAGGAAAGGAACTCTTCTTTGACCATTTCGTTGGCTTTCAGTATACGCCTCTATGTACAGCTATAGAAGACCATTTACTGAGTAGAATGAAAATATAATAAAACTAATGACTTATGACCCGAAGGTTAGATCCTTATCGCAGGGGTTGGTAGGTGAAATGGATAGGGAATAAACTTTGCATTTCAATTATGCACATGATCCAACTTGCATATTGACCAGTTGAAAATGGCATATTTTGTCATATGTCAAAAGGTGATCGACCGATATTAGACCGTGGTTAAACTCCTCACAATCTAATCAGGCCCGAGTGTGGGGACAGTTGGGATGACTGATTCCACCTTTTGGGACAAGTTGAAAATGGCATAGATTAATCTTTCTTTTTTCGTTTAATTTTGAATAACTCGAGTTAAATCAGGTTGGATCATAAGTCTAAGTGAGAAAAGAATCATCGGATATTATAGATTAGGTTTAAATTTTAATTTTGACGGAGCACTTACAATTTCTCACTTTGTTAAACTTGTAAGTCACGAAGAATATGAGGTTAACAAGTTGAGTAACAACATGGCAGACCAAAAATAGATAAATAAAATCATTGACAGCGGAAATCTAAAATAGACACCTTCACCAACCAAGCCCACCAAAGTTGTAGTCATTGGTAGGTCTGCACTGACTTTCTCGTCGAAAGATCACTTACCAAAGAAAAGTATTACATTAAGCCCCAACAACTACAGAATTATTCTACCTTAATTTAGTCCATAAGTTTAATTCTTAAATTATTTTTGATCAGCAGTTAAGGCGTGAGCTCCAATTGTTAACTTAGAGATAAGGGTTTAAGTTAGTCTTAAAAGGGCTGCCTCAATACACAAGCTCTTCGCTTTGCGAAGATTGGAAGATATAATCGTCAGTTGTAAACGACATTTTCTATTTATTTTACTAAGAGATTGTTTTTATAATTCAAGCTCGTAAATTTTTAGTTGTACAAGGATCATCTTCTTAAGTTTTTTTTTTTTGAATAAAATCAATATTAGCGCAAAAAATAGACAAAGGCAGGGAAGGCAAAGAAAATTAACCAAAGCCAACAGGCTTACTCCGTACACCAGGAACCTAATAACCTTTCCCCCTTAACAATAACAGAAGCCGAACAATCTGAATTTAAAATGAAGACTAAACAAGAAGGACGATCAGTCCAGTGATATGGATTTGCATGTAATAAGGCTACTCTGACTAAAGCATGAGCTGCCTTAAGGATCATCTTCTTAAGTTATTCTTACATTTCTCGAAAAAAAAAGAAAAAACGAAGCTAAACTATTATAAGAAGTACCCTTTACTTGTAATTGGATTGTAAGATGATTAGTGTTCTTTTTCACTTTTTTTTCCACAAAGTTAAAAAATCTCTAGTATGATCGAGCTTGTAATTGTTTATTGCTTCCTTCTAATGACGATTAGCGATTGCTGGGATGCGCATATGAAAATATAATTGCTCGGTCCATGCCTAAATATCAATTGGAACAAATGGAGTATAATCGGTGAACATTATATATGCTATGCTCCCATATTCCACCAACCTCATTTTATAAACATACAAACAAATTTAAGTAGATTTTTTAACTCCTCAAACCTATGGATGAAAGTATACTATATAGAATTTTTCTCATTAATTTGTTATAAAGCCGGTATTAAATATCAAAGACTAACTGACTTTAAAAAATATATGTAAATTGACAGATATATATAAAGTGAGACTTGGAGTAATTGGTACAGTTATTTTTTTGTGACCATAAAGTTACAGTTCAAATCACAGAAGCAATTTCTTTGTAAAGCTACAAAAGAAATAATATGTACATTGTAACCATAGGCGGAGCCACACTGGCCCCCCAAATTTTTTTTTAAATATATAAATTATATATATTTTAAAAAATTATATATAAAAATTATATATATATAAATTTTTGGGTATATCTATATACATAAGGACGGAGTTATTTGGAGCTCAGTGATACATTGAGTCCTCTAAAATTTTAAAAAATTAAATATTTGGACCCTCCTATCTTAAATTTCTGGTTCCGTCACTGATTGTAACCCTCCTCGTATTCTCGCAAAACACTCTTATTTTTAATCATTTTACGTTAAAAATATTATTATTATAATGATGTATTTAAAAAAAGTGCGTATCTCTAATAACAAATCGTTCTAGTTAAATTATGGCACTTAAATTAAGCACTCTAATGAAATATTTTCTCTCTCCTTTGTGTAGAGTGTTGTTATAACTTACGATAATTCAATTATTTTCTTATTTCATTTTAGGGCACATTATTCTGAAAAAAGTATGACTTTGTTTTGTTTTGTTTTCTTTTTGGAGAGGAAAACAGAATGGAAGAGGGGCAAGAAATGACACATAAAGTTGTTCTGTATAATAATTTAGAAACACCAAAATGCTATTGCTTGTCAGGAACATCATTCGCCTGTAGAATTTTAGGCAAATGATTCATTAAAGTAAGCAAGTTATAACTGCCAAGCACCAAACTCCAATGATAAGGGGCTGGCCTTCGCTTAATTAAGGTTGGGATTTGACTCCCACTTATACATACAGTAGTATTAAATATTTGGTGATATTGTTAGGAATCTCACATCGGACAATTACAAAAGTATTCAAGAATTTATAATAATATGCAAACCTCCTTCTCTTGAGCTAATTTTTGGGGGTGAGTTAGACACTTTCTAATATGGTATCAGAGCCAGTTTGTCTCGATGGTTTGAGGCGGTACCCGATTATGTCCCTTTGTCCAATATGTCCATCAGATGTCCAGTCCTGCTCTGGACTAAGGGGGGTGTGTCAGGAATCCCACATCGGACAATTACAAAGGCATTCAAGAATTTATAATTATGTGCAAGCCTCCTCTTCTTGAGCTAGCTTTTAGGAGTGAGTTAGACACTTTCTAAAATATTGTCAAGCTGCTTTTGGAAATTTCACAAGTTCTAAGCGCGGATTAATCTGAACGTGGTAATGATTTAAGATGTTATCGAAAATTGGGACATATCAAAACATCTCGCAGTTTATAAAAAAGAAAAAGAAGCAAGTTATTAGATGTGATCTATATAGAATAGAATCCAATTAAATCAGAATGTGCTTGGATCCCTTCTCTTTGAAATTTACTCACGATACTTTGTTCTAATTGCTGTTCTATAGGATATGAGCTTTGAAGAAATGAAAAATGTTGCATATACCTAAACTATTAGACATTTATACGAACAAATGCAAAAGGCTTCTTTATTAGTGGTCCAACAAAGTCAAATTACGTACAAGCTTTATTTTGTATATTCTCTTGGCTTGCCTCATCCATTTTGCACATGTTCAAAGTTCAAACCAAGCAATACAAACATTTCTGTGGACTGTTGTGTGGTAATGCCATTAGATTCTATTATCTAAGCATATTATGAAATGGTTATTTCCTTAAGTTTATTATAGATATTTCGTTTTATTTTCATTCTTAGGCGGTGTGAAATTTAACTCAGTTAGCTAGGCATACTCATTTTAATCAAACTTAACTAAGTTCAAATATTCATTATCCTAAACTAATTATATTGTGAAAAAAACATTATTTTGAATTAATACACATTCTTTTTGCTTTTAGATTGCAAGTTGCATACATATCTCCGATCGATTAAGATGTTCACAATAGAGTTTGTTTCTTAGAGATATAAATTTATAAATGTAATTTGTGGGTCGTTCAGAAATAATCTTTCTATTAGTTAAAAATAAGTCTGCATACATAGGATCGGATCTTTTCAGATTCTACATATAGTGAAATTTCTATTAGGTCATTGTTATTTTTCGCAATAGTGGAATAATAATATAAATTTAAATTTTGTTTAAAATACATATATGGATTAAAATCATAGTTTGCCATTGCACTTAGTAATCTGGCTCATAGATTAAGACATGTAGAAATTTGATAAAATTATTATTATTATTATTATTATTATTATTATTATTATTATTAGGTGATAATGGTGGCCATAACTAAAGTTAGTTGCTGCCTAAATTCACAAAATAATTTCCACAAAAATGCCCACCAACCCCTTCCTCACCATGCACTACTACCACGAGTCATGTTTTACCCTTCTCCTTCCAATGAACCTCAATGACTCCACGCAACTTGAATCTCCACCGTTAGATCACCCAAGATCAACGGCCACCATTATCATTCAACCAACCCACCTTGTCTACCCTTACGCTTACCTACCAAAACTCATACTAGCTAGAGTCATAACTCCGAACCCATCATCTATATAAACCCCTTGAACAACCCGATTACTCTCAGGAAATCCACCTCTCTGTATTTAAAGATTTCCTCTTTAATATCTTCCTGTTCTATCTGCATCCCTCTCCTGTCCATAGCTAGTTCTTGTTAGTTTAAGCTTCGCTTGTTAATAGGGTCTTTTGCGAACATGGAGAAGATCACACAGAATGGTCACCAGAATGGTTCCTTGGAGAGTCTATGCACGAGCCATCCTGATCCTTTGAACTGGGGTGTGGCTGCAGAGTCGTTAAAAGGGAGCCATTTGGATGAAGTTAAACGCATGGTGGCAGAGTACAGGAAGCCTTTGGTCAAGCTTGGAGGAGAGACCTTGACAATTGCTCAAGTGGCTGCCGTCGCCGGAAATGATGCCGGAATCATCGTGGAGCTAGCCGAGTCTGCCAGAGCGGGTGTTAAGGCAAGCAGTGACTGGGTTATGGATGGCATGGCCAAAGGTACTGACAGCTATGGTGTGACAACTGGATTTGGAGCCACCTCTCACAGAAGAACCAAGCAAGGTGCTGCTCTGCAGAGGGAGCTCATAAGGTGAGATGACAAAATCCTCGTTATTACAGCACAACGTTCATTTTACTTTGTTCCATATGTCTCTTGGTAACTCGTTCGAGTCGACTCAGTTCGTAGGTTGGCAGTTTGAATGACAACAGTGCCACTGCTAGTTTTTGTTACTTTGGTTGCTGTGAGATCGTGAGTTTGCTATTTACCAAAAAAAAAAAAGAGATCGTGAGTTTGCTCGGTTGAGTCGTGCTCTGGTCAATGTTTCCTTATAGGCATGGGACTGCCAGGTCAGGATCTGACAGGCTGGCTCAAGAACCTTGGGAGGACAACAGTTGATCATGTGGTCGACAAAATTTGACCGTTAGAATATTTATTCTTGAAATAAGACAACGTGGAGGGACTGCCTAAACAATAATCTCATCAGGTGTCAGCTTTAGAACAGTATGTATAAATCTCGTTGTTAGTAGGAATTGGGGGGTTTTAGGAATAAATGATGATCCAGTGTCTAGTAGTTTAATTGGTTCACAAGTGGTATTTTGTCTCGAACCAGACAAGACAGCCTCTTTCCTATTTGAAGCACAGAGTGATTTTTGTTAATGATTACAAGTGGACTTGGTCAGGTCTCTGATTTCTTCCGACTGCTTTGAAAACTCATGATTTTGCTTTCCTGATAAACTAGTCAAATGATGAAGATGTCAATTAGCTTCCCATTAGTCTAATTATTTTATTTTGTTTTGTTCTTTTTTCGTGCGTTTATCCAAAGCAACCAGCTAATCTTGTACATGGTACTTTGTTATGTTTAGATTCTTGAACTCTGGAATCTTCGGCAATGGGACACAGTCGTGCCACACCCTGCCTCACTCTGCGACCAGAGCGGCTATGCTCGTGAGAATCAACACTCTTCTTCAGGGTTACTCTGGCATTAGATTTGAGATCCTGGAAGCTATTACCAAGCTTCTGAACCACAACATCACTCCATGTTTGCCACTGCGTGGTACAATTAGTGCCTCAGGGGATTTAGTCCCGCTGTCTTACATTGCTGGATTGTT